>JAJEJO010004332.1:177927-254180 GCA_020662805.1 Glaucomys volans | reverse complement strand
GGCCTGAGGAAAGGCAGTTCTGGGAGGATTCCTCCTGAGAAGAGGTGCGGTGTGCTTTCGGGAGGGCATCGCCCTCTGAGGGATCAGCTGGCCTGGATTTTTCTAAGCATCATGATACATGGAGGATGCTTAAATCTTGCTCAGGTTCTCCTTGACAGAAGCAGCCCTGACCCAGGGGATCTGCACTGGATCTTTGGGGCCAGTCTTGGCTCTGCACGCAGAGAGGGCTCAGGTGAGTTTTGGGCTCCGCAGGGTCTGCAGAGCTGCGTGGTCAGCCACACTATTTCCATAATAAGCAAGCCCGATGGTAGCATCCTTGGCTCCCAGCTGAAGCAGAGGAAATCAAAGCCTTCTGGGGCAAAGAATAGGATGCAGGTGGAGTGACCCCGCCACAGTGCCATGATCTATTTGTGAAACTGCCTTAAGGTGGCATCTTAGGTGGGGAGTGCTGGGTGCAGGCTCATGGTAAGGCATAGCATTGGGGGTGGGTGGGCAGGAGTTAGAACTGTGTTTACTAAGGTTTGACCAGGGGGAAGTCGCCCAAGTGCTCTGAGCCTCAGTATTCTCATCTTTAAAGGGGTAAGAAGATAATTTAACTCATGATGAACTGGAAAGTTATTTGACTAGAAATTTGAACCCTGAATGCTCTACCAGCTGCCGATGCTGTTGCAGGTTCAGGAGGGGGTTTCAAGTTCAGGAGGGGGGTGTCCAGAGGGGATGCTCTGGCAAAACTCTCTGTTCATGACTGCAAGGTCTCGACCTCACACTACCATGCAGTTTTCTTGTAAGTGGAGCTGGACCACTTCTGAGGCCTGCCAGCTCCTGCATTGTCACACGCAGCCATAGCAGTACTGAAAGGTGTCCCTTCTGCGCATCTCAAGACAGGCTGCCTGTCCTATTGAGCTGGCTGCCTGGAAGTTTAGAGACTTTAGAGTAGGCAGGGCTCCACTAGAGAAGCCTGGAGTTGGTTACTTTCCATTCACTTCCTCCTACTCCCGTGCTCCCATCTGTTTTCTACAGTTCTCTGTTCCCTCCTTTGTCCGGGCAGCCCATCTCTGTGCCCTGCATCGCCCAGACTCCATGACCCCTGTGTCGATGGATTTGACCAGTGGAGGAATCAATTAGGAGGCAGAGGTGTTCAGGGGACTTACTGCCTTGGCTTCCTCCTTTCTTCGTGTGGTCCTTGCAGAAGCTCTTCTCCAGCACAAGCCTTCAGGCTCCACCACACTCAGCAGCCACCATGGCCTCTTTGTACCATTTAGGCTTCGGGTGGTAATGGGTTCCTGCCGTTGCCAATACTCTGATACGTCAACATCCCTTCTGGGTTCTTTTAACCCAGCCTGCACCTGTGAATACAGTCCTTTCATTCAGTACCTTCCCTAATCCCTGCCCTATAGAAGAAGGGGCCTTGCTATGGAAATGTTGGGGACCCCAGTGCTGGGGTATTTCTTAAGCATGAGAAGGGAGGGAGTCAGTCTCTGGAGGCCGCCTACCAAGTTCTCTTGAGTTCTGCTGTCTTGAGAATGCACTACTCAGGGACCAGGCAGGAAGCAATAGGGCTTACTCAAGAGGATTTCGCTATGGAGAGTGGAATGAAAGGACTGTATTCAGAGGAACCAGGAAGAGGGAGGAGGGGACAGAAAGGGGAAATACTGGGGAATGATATTGGCCAAATTATGTTGTTATATTGTGTGTGTGTATATGCAAATATGTAGCAATAAATCCCACCATTATGTACAGCTATAATGCATATGTAAAAAAAAATTAGAATGTGTCACTACCATGGGCTCTTCTGAGAATAAAATTAGGTACACTCTACAAGGATGCAGCCTGGTGCCATTTATGAAGGGGGCACACAGTAAATTGTCGCTACTGGCATCCTTGGGCACTGCTTGGTGACTTACCAACAAAACAAGAAAGAAGGCAGGACAGCAAAGTGGTTTGTGACCTAAGATGGTTTTGGGGGCTGTTGTTACCTTGTCTAAGGAATGAATTGGATTTACTGGCCTCTTTGTGATTCTATAACAAGACTTATCTCAAAGGATGCTCCCCTTTTTATAATTATCAAAGATAATTGCATATTGTTGCACCTTCTATCATTGATGCAAAAAGTCAGAGGGTCTTAGGGAAGGAGAAGTGCTTCAGTTGAGGATAATATATTCTTTCATTCATTAAAAGCATCAGCTGGGGTAATGACAGCCAGTGGGATAAGATCATCACAGATGCCAGGCTAAGATAGTGAGGAATACTTAGTTGTGACCAAGTATTACCAAAAATTAGGTTATCCCAGAGAAAAGTGATTCCACCAACACATTTACTTTGCATCAGGCAGAAAGAATAAATGTGGTTTTAATTTTATATGGAAACACTGTAGAGAAATGTTGCTTTGTTTTTGACTGCCCATTAAACAATGCTTCTTTTTTGTAGGACTGGCCCTTTATTTTCTTTTGGGGAATAGTCTCTTCCCCACCTTGACTCCATGGGCCTTTGGTGGAGCAGATGCTGTTTCTAGCTCCAGGGGTGGTGCCATGCAGCCCAGGCCAGTGGGAACAGCACATGCCCCGGGCCTGGCACTGTTGAGGGAGAGGCTCCTGATTCAGCAGGACGATAAGAGCCAGGAGGCTATCAGACAGGGGTCTCCTGCAAGCTTTTGGGAAAAAAGACTTTTCTTTTTCTTGCTGAGACTGCAGAACCTAGAGCTGCAGGTGGCCACCTTTGCCACGGGCAGGAACCTGCCCAACTTGAAGCCAACACTGAGGGGAGCTGATTTGTGATGCACAGAAAGATAAAATCAAGGAACCAAGGACTGAGTACCCAGATCTGCCTCCAGAACTGTCTTTTATTTTACATCTTCTATTTCTTGAATCAGTGTGAGTCGGGTTCTGACAGCTATAATCTGAAGACTCTGGATTAAAGCACAGGATGTTACCCTGCTTTTCTGATGGGATTTCCCCCCACCTCTCTCTGTCTGTCTCATTCTCTCTCCACATATGAAAGCTGTGACTGAAAGGACTTGCCATCCATGAACTCATCACACTTCCATTGAGCACATACTATGACAGTTACCATGTAGGTCCTGGGACATAAGGATGAATAGGAAAACATCAGCATCAGATAGACAAATGTAAACAGGCAGCAGCCATGCTGTGAGACAGGGCACAGGCCCAGCACGGGGGTAAGGGCATGGGCTCTGCTGCCAGGTGGCCTGGGTCTACCGTGACACTATTTATTTCACACATTTCTTCACCTCTTTCTCCCTCTGTTTCTCCATCTGTAAAATGGGGAGAATGGTTACTGTGAGGAATTTCTAGTCCATTTGGGCTGCTGTCACAAAACACCCAAAACTGTAGATTATGAACAACAGAAATTTATTTCTTACACTTATGGAGGCTGGGAAGTCCAAGATCAGTGGCAGATTCAGTGTCTGAATGAGGGCCCACATCCTGGTTTATAAATGGTGGTCCTTCTATCACTCTCTTCTCCCGGGGTGGCAGGGACAAGACAGTTCTCTGGGGTCTCTCCTGTATGGTTACTAATCCCATTCATGAAGGCAGAACACTCTTGATCTAATCATCCCCCAAAGATCCTATTTCTTGTTACCATCACACCAGTGATTAAATTCCAACATATGAATTTGGAGGAGACAGACGTGTGCAGACCATAGCAAGATCCACGTGGGATAATGCCTGTAACAGGTGCTACTGTGACTAGGCACTGCTTTGCAGATGGTAGGGAAAACACATGAGGTTAGCTGTCGGTTCCCTCCTGCGTAGGAAAGGGGACAGGTAGAGGAAAGGAAGTGATATTTGAGCTGGTCCTTGAAAGATGAGCAGACAAGGACAGCAGTGGGCTTATTTGCACATGAAACATGCTATGTAAAGGTTCTTCGATGTGCACTGGCGAGCCATCTCAGAACTGCAGTTATCTGCATTTTCTTGGATTATATAGTGTATCTGGGTTACTTCTGTGCTTACCGTAAAACTAAGCAGAGAATAGATCCCAAAAGGTGCAATGTGCCATGCTAAAGGACCCTATTAATATTGGTAGGTAGGATTACATCTTTTGCAAATGACCAAATACACAGAAGGTTTAAGTTAAAATGGCATCTAAAAATGGCATCTATCATTAATGAGAATCCAAAGAAAAATCTGACCACAGGTATGTCTAGTTCAAGATTCAAATGACAACTCCAAGACCCCCCTTTTCTCTTTTATCTCCGTCTCCATTTGTGAATGAATCCATTCTCAAGTGGTATTAACTTCATGATATAAGATGCCAGCTGGAGGTTCATTAGCTCAAGTCCAAGGGGAAAGAATGAGATTCTCTCCAAAGAACTTCCAGCAAAGTCTCATTGACTTTAATTGAGTCACCTGAACCAATTCTTTTGCTGAGGAAATGCTAATCTTTGATTGATCAAGCCAGGGATTTATATCTGAAAGAGTCAATTCCACTGAGCAGTTCACAGACTAAGCATGTAAAGGAGGATATTCCTTCTGAAAGAAGTCAGGTATGGATACCAGAAAAAGAATATGGAGCACATGCCTGATAGAAAGAAACAGAGAAGTTCAAGACACCTTCTATACTCAGAGATTGGGAGAACCATTGCTGGTTTTTAAGCAGTGAAGTAACATGATTGTATTTGCATTTTAGAAGAATATATTAAACTTGGTTTGGAGGATGAGTTGGAGGGTTGTGACTGGAAGTAAGGGGTCATTGCAAAGGTTTCTACTGACCAAGGGAAGTGATGATGGATATATGGATGAAGCCTTGGTGTCAAGATGGAAATTTTCAGTGATTCAGAGATGTACATTTAGGGACTAGAAACAGAAGAATTTGTGCTGACCAAAACTCAGGTGGTGGGGGTGGGGTGGGAAGAAGACATCTAGAATGCACTTAGGCTTGTGGCTTGGGTGACAGCAAGGACAGTGAAGCCATTTATGCAAAGTATAGCTACGGAAGGAGGGAGAGGACAATATAAGACACAAATTAGCTAATATCTAAAGTTTATTACATTCATTATCTTTTTCCCAGAGTGGTACAGAAAAGGCATATTCAGAGTTCATGAAATCTATTTTTCACCTGCATCATGATTCAGTGATGAATGCCCTGGGTGCATCCTTGTGCACAACATGCTCTAGGAAATGGATGCCCAGGTATATGCATGTTTCTGACCCACACTATGGTCTTAGCCTCGCCCTGGCCTTTTTGTTTGTTTTGCTGTTATTTTAGATTTTTCCCTGCTGTGACCAAAAGGATCTGACCTGCACAATTATAGAGGAGGAAGAGTTTATCTGAGGGCTCACAGTTTCAGAGGTCTTAGTCCATAGAGGGCTGGTTCCATTCCTTGGGGCTTGAGGTGAGGCAGAACATCATGGTGGAAGAGTGTGGCAGAGGGAAGCAGCTCACATCATCAGGAAGCAGAGAGAGAGACTCCACTCTCTAGATACAAAATATATATCCCAAAGTCACGCCCCCAATTCCCACCTCCCCCAGCCACACTCTACCACTTCAATTAATCCCTCAGGGATTAATTCACTGATTGGTTTCTCCTCTGAAGCTTCCTGCATTGTCTCACATGTGGGCTTTTAAGGGACATCTCACATCCAAACCATAACAACTGTTTTCTTCTATTCTGACTGTTATTGCTGTTTTCTATCTATATTTTACTTTTCTAAGATGCTTTAAGCCTTTCTAGAACAAAAGAGTGTGTAGTTAATTCATATTGCCTAATTAATATTCATTACAAGTTAGCCTTTATGAAGAATGATTGGAATGAGACTTAGATTTTTCTTTTTTTAAAAAAATCACTCTTCCATTTTCCTTACATAAATATTCATAAATGTGGAAAAATTCTACATGCTTGTTTTTTAAAAACCAAAAGACACTGGCATTTATTTGCTTAAGATTTTATTCTTTCAATACCCAAACTGCCTTTCCTTTCCCATATGAGCTGTCTGATCCCCATCACCACCCCCACCAAATAGCTCAAGATAAAATTTATCTCAGGGCCTAAGATTAATAAGAGAAACTTTGTTTAAAATGCTACTCAAAATAGGCTTTGAAATGAAAAGCATTTACAAGATAAGTAAACAATGTCCAAAAATAAATGCATTTGTAGATCATGCTCAGAAAAAATTTACACAACAATCTCATGGGTCATGACTGTCTGCATGACATCTCCATTTCCACTTTCTCCAGCAAATTCTATTGTCCTGAAATGGCCTAAATTTTCTGTTTCCCACATTAGATAGCTTCTGCTTTTTGTACTTTATATCCAGGAATTCTGGCTTCAGTTGTAATGTGTAGGCAGGCGATTATCTCAAACCACTTTTGCTCTCTCTTCTTGGTCTAATCCTCATTGCTCTTGGACTCCTGGGCCTATTGCCTGACTCAGGAGAGCAACAGGTGGACACAGTATGGGGACAAGGTAGGTCTGCAAACAGGGCAGTCAAGCATTGCGCCCAGATAAGCCCATCGATCACTATACGTTTCACCTCTGATAATGGCAGCACCCAGTTCTGGAACCTGCAGATCTTCACCTCTCTCAGAAAGTCCCCACGCCTCAGGCTGGCCTTGGGGCTCTTACAGATAGGGTGCACCAACACCTCTCTCTCTGCTCTCGCTTCGTGCTTTGTCCACATTGCTATGACTGCCTCTCACTTGGGTCACTCCAAGTCCGATCATCACCCAAGGCCCATGGGCAGAGGTTTCCTTGGCCCTCTTCTATCACCTCACAATTGGAAGTAAGCATCTCATCTCCTTGTACAGCGTTCTGTCTCTATCCCCAGTCTAACACCTAGCATGTTCTACTGAGTTCTTTTCCAGAATTATGGGTGATTTTATGCATGCATTCCTCTATCCTTAGAAATGTGATGGGGGGCTGTGCCATATTCACCTTGGTGTTCCTCTGTCTTCACAGAGGAGGCTGCGTGATTCACATAGGGCAGGTGTTAACATGGTTATTAAATTAACAAGCGAAGAGAAGAATGAATAGAAGGAGCAATAGATGATACCGAAAGGAAAAACCAAGGGAGTAGGAGATGAGACAGAATCACAGAGAGATCAAACTGACAAATTGTGGTTAGTGGGCAATGTGAAGTGGGACCGGGGGGCTTGGAGGAGAGAGCTATTTATTCTTTTGCTATCTCTCCTGCCTCCTCCTGTCCATTCTTTGATCGGCTCACTTGTAGATCAGCTAGCACTCATGGATCAGTGGATACATGCTTTGCCTCATTTGAATTCAGGACTTAGAAATCCACAAGAAACCACAGGCTAGAGTAATATAAAGCAGTGGCCTTGTTTGTGGGAATGCTGTTAGGACCGATGTATGGTTTAGGAGATCATGGGGTGTTGAAAGACTTGGGAGAATGACCTTCTGGCTGTTTCTCTCCATTTCCATCTTCATTTCCTTTACCCCTCCCAGGCCTCCCTTCTGTCTCTAGGATTTTCATGCCTTCCCAGTTGGAAAATACCATGTTTTGAGGGAATGGGAGTAAGTGGGTACTGAATTCCTCATTCTCTCTGCATCTATCACACCCACTTAAATATATTTTGGCACATCTACTGTTTTCCCATGTGCAAAATCTTCTCTGGTCCCCAATTCCAGGAAGAGCAGGTCCTGTGTAGCTCTAGCATTGAATCAATGTATTTCCATGGTGCCCATAACACTGAGTTGTGACAGTGTGCTCGGCACACTCTAGCCTGTATGAAGGTCAGGCTTTTGTCTTAACTCAGTAATCCATCTGACTCAGCTCCATGATGTCTGGTTCACACAGGCTCACCAACGAGTTGTTGAGTGAATATACACCAGCACAAAGACCTAATTAATAAAATAAAAGGAAGTTATCACTTTAGTTTGTTTGAAAATGCTCAACATCTCTTACCTTTGTTTTTCGACCTATTTTATGTAGCCTGTTGAGAACTGTCAAACCCTATCTGGGATGTTATATTTCTCTTAAATAACAGACAAAATGTGATTTTATGAATTTTTAATAGGACAATATCATCACCAGATGATTTTATCACAATGGGCATTTAATAAAATTTTGTTAATATTGTCTTTAATTTGTTTAAATATTTATGAACATGATTTTCAAAAGAATTCATATCTGGAGTTATTGTAGATAGCTCGTGTTGGTTTCAGCTGTGTGTTGGTTTATCTGGTTTGGATAAATTCTGCCAGAACTGTCTGCAAATGCTCTGGAATCTGAGTAGGAGTCTCTTTGGAACTCGTTCCTGCTTGCTCCACCTTCCAGGAACCCAGATGAGATAGATCAAGGTGTCAGCCTTGGTGACCTGGGAACTTTCAGGCCAGCCGTCCAGATCACAGGTCATCATCTTCTGATATGGAATCCAGGTAATCCGTGTCAACGTAGAGGAGAAATCCAGAGAACAGGCTGTCTGCCCAGCCTGGGTCTGAGAAGAGGCCGTTCTGGTCCGTGAAGAAGATCTCCAGCCAGACTTCATCTTCAGGCTGCAGGTAGATGACGGTGGACCCTGAAGCCACATCATGGTTCCCTGTGTTGGCGTCAAAGGTCCTTATCCGGTACTGCCCGTTGTGCACCAGCCCGATGGCCAGGTGCTTATTGGCCAAAGTGATATCATAAGAAAAGTAGTAAATTCCTGGGAAAGCGCAGATGAACTTCCCTGTCGCAGGATTGTAGTGCTCACCCTCATTGAAGAGCACCTTGTTAAATATAATAGGTATTCTTTCTTCAGGGTAGCTGGTCGTGATGCCAACAGAAAAGGCGGATTTGAGCACGATACTGCCACATCTGCAAACTCCAGGCAGCCCTGGGTCCCCTTGGTCTCCTCGGTCTCCCTTTGGTCCAGGAGGCCCAGCTGGACCTACTTCTCCTTTCTCTCCCTCTGGTCCCATGGGTCCTTTCTTCCCAGTCTCTCCTTGGTCCCCTTTCTCGCCAGCAAGCCCCAGGGGTCCAGTCTTGCCTCTCAGACCTTCAAAGAGAGTTTATAGTTGAATTAATGGTTCCTCTAAAGAGTCATGAACAGCATTCCCTACACGGTCCCAGGACACCCTAACTTTGTCTTTTCACTCAACCTTTAACAGTGTACTACGAAATAATAAATCCTTTAAAAAATCATCAATACACTAAAAATGAAAATAGAAAATTTTCATCAAATTTCAAGTCCATTTTCCTGAGGATGTTACACATCATTTAGGACCTGTCTAATTTAAAATAGTTAACTATCATTTTGATGATGGATCACCTGTCATTCAGTTATTCATATCCAGGTACTGGTCACTGCCTGAGGAATTCAGTGAACACAATGACATCATTCTTCAGAGTAGGCTCATGGGGACAAACATAACACAATTAATTCTTAGAGTCTATTTAGCCTCATGCCCCACTCTATTTTAGTTAGTTTTATAATAAAATAATTAATCAATGTTAAATTTGCTTATGTTTATGAACCATTTATTATGTGCCAAGAACAAAGAGTTTTATTTGCCTGCATTATCTCATTTGAATTTCACACAACTTTATGAACTAATTACTAATACTTTCTTTTCAGATGAGGAAACTGAGCCAGGGAAAAATTATTTTGCTCAAGGCATAGAGCTAATGAGTGATAAAGCTCTGATCTGAATGACAGGTGTCCTGCCTGACTCTGGAGACTGAGCATCCCCCATGGGCGGTGGCTAAAGTATAAACTGGCACATGTTGTCAATATGCTATAATAACCAGAAAACTGTGACTATTGCCACCTTGCAGTCATTCCTTTGTGGAGGAGAAAACTGATTCCTAGAGTGGTGAAGAAACTTGCTTCTGTAGCAAGGCCAGGTCTAGAGTCCAAGCCTTATCAGCCCCATCTTCAGGATGCCTCTTACCTTTGGGGCTGGAGTCAAGAACCTTAATTCTGTTTACCTCTGTTACTATAAATTTGTATCCTTTTAGGCAAGTCCATTAATTAAACTGGGAAGGACATAATAGCTATGAAAAAGTTTTCAATAAATTTAAAGTAACCATATAAGATTATCTTCTCTATGTCCAAATCTCTATATCTACATATCAGCTACGGGTTAAGTGCAGAGAAATAGTGATCATGTTTAAATAATCAAAATATATTTAATTTCAAAGTTTTAATGTCTTAATACTATAAAAAGATGTAATTCAATGTGTTTTGGTTTAGATATGAAATGTCCCCCAAAGCTCACATATGAGATAAAACAAGAAGGCTCAGAGGTGAGAAGATCAGAGTATGGGAGGCTTAATCTAATCAATGGATTAATCCACTGACAGATTAATTGGGTGGTAACTGTAGGCAAGGAACTGGGTGTGAATGGATTAAGAGGCCACTGAGGCCATGCCTTTGGGGTTTATGTTTGGTCCCTGGTCAGCAGAGCTCTCTTGCTTCCTGGCTGTCATGTTCTGAACTGCTTTCTTCTGCCATGTCCTTCTGCCATGTCGTACCACCTCTCCTTGAAACCCAGAGCTATGAAGTTGGCCTTCTAGGGACTGAACCTCTGAAACCATGAGCCAAAATAAACTTTTTCTCTTCTACATTGTTCTTCTTAGGTCTTTTGATCACTGCAATGCAAAAGTAGACTAAAACACAATTGTATTGCCGAATCCATTTTATAAATAGTTCTCATATCATGATACTTTCCCCAAAAGTATCCAAATTATCAGTAATCTCTAATGCATTTTTGTAGTCAGAGAAATATATTGCTAATATATAGAGTTTTACTTTTAACTATGATTCTGTTCTCAAGAACTTTCATGAAGGTAAATCTTTTTATCTTGATAGTGTTTTGACATCATTTATTTGAATATTGTACATACAATATTCAATATTCATACAATATTGTACATACATCATTGTGTGAGTTTTGACTTGTTTTTCAGTGAATTGGCAAAGTTAACAATAAAGCATTCTGGGTAATATAAATTTGAGAAGAATTAAAACTTTACCTTTAATGTATCAAGTATTATGATTTAATAATTTTGAAAAGTGGCTGTTGGCAATTTGTGCTGCATTGAGAATGCTAACGGTGGAGGTAACCTTTCCTTGGTGGGTCAGGGCCAGCATTCTTACTGATATAACCCTGCTTCCTGACTGCAGATGGTTTTTCTTGTTAAGGTGAAACTCTACTAGACTCAACCAGAGCACTCTGATATTTATTTCTTGAAACAAGGTCAGAATAGTCTGATCTTTCCATGTTTGTTTCTTTTTGGTAGAAATGGAACATGAATATAATTTTATTGTTAAATTAACTTTAGAACAAAGACTCCTAAATTGCTATTTGGTCTTCAACAGGAGCTTAACTTTTTCCGTCTTCATCATTGATTTTTTTTATGTATTAATAAAAATTATTTTTGTCTCAGTAACAATTTTAACCAAATGATTTCTTTATGAACTCAAATACCCTTGCTTCTATTATTTTGGGTACATCACTCTTGGTTTGAAAAACTACATTTATAAAAAAAGTGACCTAAATCTATGCCAAACTTAGTGAGCAAAGTAGTCAATAGTGACTCAACAGATCTGGGATAAAACCCACTTTGGCCATGGGTTAGTTAGGTGCATTTGCTCTCTGGCTTCAGTTTCCTAGTAGTTGAAATGACAGTTTGGATTAGATTGCTTGAGTCTCATCCTCTTGAAAATTCAATGAGACCAAATCATAAAAACTGGGATGTAATTTCACAATGTTGCACGTGAAAAGATCTTCACTACCTCCATGCCTGGATGTCCTTTAATAATATTTAATTAATGTGCTGAGCTGCTGCATGATAGACAGTCTTGGACTAACTGCAACAATTTATAGTAATTCCTTTTTTGTGCATGAAGAATTTGTCCATGTTCTGAAGGCGTACACACTAAGAGCAGATGGAAGAGCTGAATCATTCTCCCTCTCCCTATGTAGTCAGATCTATGCTCAGATAGAGAGGGAAATTATGGAGTAAGGGTTAGTCTACGCTTAGGTACTGAAGCTTGGACTGAAACAATTTCTTCTTACTTCTCCATGAAATGTATTTACCTTGATTTCCTTTTCAGGGCAGTTTCATCTATCCATCCATCCATCTGTCCATTCATCATCTGTGGATCCATGCATTATGCATACGTCCATCTAAACCATTTAATATTGAATGACCATTCACTTTATGCCAGTCATTGTGACAGGGGTTGGGTGTGACATTGGCACAAAGGACCCTGGCCCCATTCTCAAATTAGCTGTTATTATCTTGAAATCTGCAAATATGGGTCATAGCTAAGCTAATTGATACCTTACATCTATATAGTAAATTGGAATGAGGGATTTGTTCCATGAGCTAGTTCTAGTGATATTTGGAAATATTTTTTATGGGTACACATTCAAATTAAATGAAATGTTAATGTCCTATTGTAATTATTGCTAGAGACCAGTGAGAGAGACAGCTATTTTTTTTTACAGAAAATTTATTATTTACTATAATCAGTTCTATGTTTCTAATTTAGGGAAGGGAAGTTAGACAAAAAAATGCCCTTGGTTCTGCCTGGGCTTGGTTGGGGTGGATGTGGTGGGTGTTCACTAAGGGAGACCAATGAAAGGAGACTTGTGGTGTCATTAAAGGAGAACCAGGGAGCAGAAACCCTTGTGTCAGTTAGTCACATTAAAAACATATCCCCAAAGCCCAAGGCTGTGCTCCTATCGTTTCTAAGAGGTTCGCTTCTCTTTCTTGCCTTTCCTTTCTGAGCTGATAGCCTTATGTGTATATTGGGTTTAAATAATCTCAGGCTGGCAGGGTCACTTTGTTTTTGAATATTAATTTTTAAATTTATGGCGTTCTTTTTATTGCCCATTATCATTACTGAAAATTACAATGGTGGACATTGAATACTAAATTTAAAGTTCCAGGCAGGTAGTAAGTTCTTAATGAAAGGTCATTATTTTGACACAGTGTAATTACGCCTTCACATCTTGGCCTCCCCTACACAAATGTCTGCTTCTCGAGACAAGGGCAATGTCTTATTCATGGTTTTGTTCCCAGTGTCCTCAGCCAGGTGCACTTTTGCACTGCCTACCTCCCACTCAAGGGGACAGTTGGTGGTGTCTGGAGATACTCTGGTTGTTGCAGTTGAGAGGCAAAGTCCTACAGTGCACAGGACAACCACCTGTACAAATTAACATTCATCCCCAAATGTCATTAATACAGAGGGTGAGAAATGCTGTCTAGAAAAATACTAGATACTAACAAGTGCATAAAAAATTTTTGAGTGAATTACTCATGGGGTGAATAAACAGATAGATGCATTTGGGTGCATAGCTAGCCTCACAGAAGGTTGAACTTGTAGCAATGACAAACATTTAATTTAACATGAAATAGCATTAGAATTCCCTCCCTGAACAGATTAGTCATTTCTAGCTTATTATATGGCTTTGGATAGTCACAATTTCTCTGGACCCATATTTGCAGATCAAAATGTAATCAATAATAACAGTTAACATTTACTCAGTGTCACCCACGTGGCAGTTGTTCTGTGAAGTGTTTTGATGCTTCATTGCCCTAAACTTTACAGTTACTATTTTCAGTTTACAAATGAAGAAACTGAGGCTGGAAGAGTCTATTTGCCCAAGGGTACTCCTTGAGGAGTCAACTTAGTTTTGAGCCTAAGTCCTCCAGCCCCAGTGCTTGTTTGTTTAGCCACTACATGGTTTCTTTTGGACATACACCAAAATGGTCACTAATATGAAACTGTAGTCCTGTCATTTCTGCAGGAATTCAAAGACACTCATAATCTCGGCTCAGTGATAACTTAGATTCATGGGAGTTTCCTATGAAAGCCTTTGAAAAATTCCACTTGAGCTCCACATTCAAGGTTCTTTACTTGATGCTGAACCTTTATTAAAGTTTTTCTCCTAATACTGAACCATGTTCATAGGTTTGGGAGTATTGATTTGCCAAGTATTTTTGCATGGGAAAATCAGAAATGAATTATTAGCCAGTAACTGGAATATACATTATGGTTCTGTTTCATAGAACTCCAGTAAATCAGATGTGATGATTAGATAGAGGCATATATCTTAAATCTATTGCCTTTTCCTTCCTTTTTTTAGTCCTAACTTTTACACTCAGAAACTTGTTTCCAAAGATTGATTCGGAATCCTTTGGAGTTAACAGAGCCTCTCTAGAATTTCAATTTGGTTGACTCTGAAGGACTGCAGAGTCTGGCAAGATTCCCGGACCAACTTATTTGGAAGAAAAAAAGTGAAAATTACTGAAGGACTAGGGTGCAATTGTGTTGCTGCAAAGCGCTATAAGAAATCTACACTTTAACTGCTGCAGGGCAGGTGGGAAAGCGGTGAGTCAGGAAAGGTGGCTGCCTTTTCATCTGTGAAAAATAAAATCCAGAAGCCCTTTTGGTGTCTTTGTCAGCTCTGAGCAAGATGGCACCTGTGTGTCTGGCTCTGATTTCTCCTCTGCTTAGCTTGTTCATCTCCCCTCCTGCCCATCTGTCTGTCTATCCATCCGTGACCTGTGCATCCAGACATGGTCTGGAGCTGGAATAGTTGGGTATGGTTCCAGGCATCGGACGTCTGAGTCCACCTCCTGAGCAGTGCCTGTTCATCTCCACTATCCACTTAGTCATGCTGTGGCTCAATTTCCTCACCTACACAATGTGATGATGTCTACCTGCAACAGTTGTCATGACAACAAAGCAAGGATGCAGGTGAAGAATTGAGGGCAGGCAGCACAGTAAGAGCTCAGTGAATTGTTATGACTATTGAAGGAGAGGTAGAGGAGGGAGTTTTGGAGCAATTCCCATGAGATGAAGCAACAGAGAAGGGGATGGTGAGAGGTTGGGGTGGAGTGGGTGTTGCATAGCTTCATCGTCCATTACCTGCCGATCCCTTTTCCCCTTTCTCTCCTTTCCGACCGTCTCTACCATCTCTTCCCGGAAGGCCGATGCGACCATGGGGCCCCGGGGATCCGTTTGCTCCAGGGGGCCCTGGAGGCCCAGGCAAGCCAGGGATGCTGCAGATGTATTTTGGGGAGTAGCTGTCTCCTTTGACCTGATGGCCCCGGGGCTGTCCACTTGCGCAGATGGCAAAACTTGTGACATAGAGCAAGACGAACATCTTTGGCTCTGGAAGAGAAGCACACACACATCAGCACCCCCTTGCAGGGTGGGGTTTGGCGTGGCTGATCCTGCGGGGACATGGGAACTGGCCTTGGCAGCCTCTCACTCCTGTGCTCACTTTGCCATGTGTGTTTTCCCTCATAATTCCCCTGAAAATGACATTATTGACATGGAGTTCTCAGTGTCCCACACAGGGGTTGCTGTAGAGAAAGGCTTGATTAAAAAATTTTCAAAGGAAATCACTGCATTGCTTTATTCTACAGAATCAGTGATAGACTTTGAAAAATGATGCTTTCATTTTGCAAAAGTAAGGCATTTTTTAAAAATAGAAAATTAGAGATGCAAATGAATAAGATAAATATCAGCACTATTCTCATCCCTCGAGTCAATTATGCTTTATTCTCCAATATATACATGCTTCCAGTTTTTTTTGTGCCATGGATAAAAGCAGTATTTGTATCATTCCTATAATTCTTCATCCTTTTTCATTTGAAAATATTATGAGTGTGTCAAAATTTATTCACATTAAAATTATTGCTTTTGTCTCTAGTGTTTTATCTATATGAATGTACATATATACATATATATAGACGTGTATGATGCATATATAGACGTGTATAATGCATGTATATGCACATGTAAGTAATTCCTCATCATAGAGATTTGTTCCCAGTGTTCTCCAATGTAAACAGCACAGCAGACATATTCTAACTACTGCTTGCATGACCAGTTTTTGTAGAAGTTATGGGATTCTTAAAGCAGGAGAAAGGAAGAGACATTTGCAGGAAAACCATGTTTTTCACTTGATAATCATGCCTAATGCCAATTACTGTTAATTGGAGTACTATGCATGTCCTGAGGGGAGTCTCAAACTTTAATTTAGAATCTGCAGGATATAATGTCATGGTGTCCCATTAAGCCGTTAGCACTGGGGGTCAATTAAAGAGCTATGTGAAATTAAACCCGCATGCGCCACGTGCTCTGAGTAAGGCCAGCGCAGGTCTCTTCGGTTCTAGCCTGATAGGACGTGGTTCTCCCTGCACAAGCCTGAGAATGGATCCCTTATTAGCACGGATCCCGGCACAGAGGCTGAGGGTTGGGGAGGGGTGGCGCAGGCTGTGAGCAGACACCTGATATTTTCGACTAAATGGTCCTCGGAATAAGCAGTTTCTTGAGAAGGTGGTTCCGGTTTTGTGCAAATGGGGAGTATGTGGATGGTTGAACCTGAATTTTTTTTAGTGCTTTTGATTACAAAAAATAATGAATTTCACAGTGGCGCACTTGTACAGGCAGATTACACGGACTACGATCATATCCATCCCCGCTTGCTCTTTTCTATTTTCCCTTGATCCCTTTCTTCTTCTCTGATGGTCTTTCTGGACCTGGGTTTTAGCAAGAAATCTGCATAGTGCTTGATCTGGACTACACTCTCCCAAAGGAAATAATCATGAAACCTGGAACCAGCATTCACATAGAGTCATATCCCAGCACTTCATATATATACATATATATATGTATATATATATATATATTTTTTTTGTGTGTGTGTGTGTGTGTGTGTGTGTGTGTGTATGTGTGTGTGTGGTGCTGGGGATTGAATCCAGGGCCTTGTGCTTGCAAGGCAGGCACTCTACCAACTGAGCTATATCCCCAGCCCACTTTTTATATTTTATTTTGAGACAGAGTCTCCCTAAGTTGCTTAGGGCCTTGCAAATTTGCTGAGGCTGGCTCTGAACTTGTGATCCTCCTGCCTCAGCCTCCTGAGCTGCTGGAATTACAGGCGTGTGCCACCATGCCCAGTTTGCTGTTTTTAGACAGTCACCTCAGAGAATTTAACCACATACACCATGCCACTTTTATGGTACCTGGGGAAAAATTGCAACATCCTAGAGTTAGACCCAGAAATTTGACAGAGCATAGGAATGACAAACTGAGGAAAACAGTATGTTCCTGAGATTTTGAATTAAGCCTGATTCCTAGAAATCTTATTACTGAAAAATCAAAGCCACTTATCCAAATAGAGACTCCATATTCTCCACCAAATCTCCGTTATTACCAGCCTCCCTTCTCCCCTACCAAAACGAAAGAGAATATTTTTGCCATGTTCTGTCTGCTAGGTTTGACATACCACACTGTCTTAATCTGGATTTTGCTACTGTAATGAAATACCCAAGGCTGGGTACTTACAAACAAAAGGGGCTTATTTAGCTCATAGTTATGGAGGATGAAAGTCTAAACTGTATAGAGCCGCCTCTGGCAAGGACCCCCACTTCAGGGAGGAAGGTATCATGATAGGAATGCAAGTGAAAGGGAGAGATCAACTGGCAAGACAGAAAGCCACAGTAAAGGGGAGTGTGCACGAGACCCCACCCCTTAAAAGTCCCACCACCACACAGGACATAGCTTCCAACATATGAACCCTGGGGCACACACTTAAACCACACCCAAATCATGGCAAGCACAAACCCCAAGTGATCGATCCTATTGCTCAAATGGTTTTAAGGTTGTTTCCGACAGGCCCAGGGTTCTGAAAAAGACACCAGCGCTTCCAAAGGAGCTGCAGATGAACGAAAATGGTGAGAGCGCTCTATGCACAAGCCCTGCTTCAGTCATACTAGATACATTGAGGAAGCTGCTTTTTCCTTTCTCTTTTAAAAGACTGGTCATGGGGAGGCTCTGAGAACGGAGGTGAAAGTGGAGAACTTCTGAGCCTTTCACCCATATGGAACAGACAGCTGTTGGCTGAGGTCAGGAGATGATTTTAAGAGAGACTTGAAATGATCTGGAGGAAGGTGCCCTGGGCAGTGATGAAGTGTGGAAAGGACAATGCCAACCGTCAGGGGCAGAGTCTGGAAGGAGAGCATGGTAGCATCTAGTTGAAGGTGGACAGAGGGAGCAGAGACCTCAAAGCCACGCTTGGATGAAAGGACATTGAGCATGGCCAAGAGTCAGGCAACAAAGGCTCAAGGAAGGGACAGGTAAGAGCACCTGAATGGGTCTGTCATTGAACGCTTGGGCTGCTTTTCACTGAGAATTGCACTGGGGCTTTGTCTGCACCAGGCTAAAGGCACATCCCCAGTCAGAACCTTCTGAAAGGCCCGCAAGATGATCATCCACTGCCAATCCTCCTCTGACACAGAGGCACCAAGTGTTGTGGTACCGGATGGGCAACAATGGCCTGAAGATGAGTGTCCGTCCAGTTTGGGGACTCAGTTCACACAGGAGGAAAAGAGGGTGTGGATCGTAATGGAAAGCCACAGTGGTGTCTCCCACGATGGCTCTCCACTCCACCTAGGGGCCGAGGGCTTCACATGGCCTGGTACCATGGTGCGCGAGGCCCTCCAGGTCCCCTGACTTCTACTCGGCTCACTCTCCAGTTCTGGTCATGCTGGATTCCCTGGTGTTCCCTAAGGACACATGGGCTCTGCCTCAGGCCTCCACTTGTTCCTTCCCTCTGTCCAAAGCCCTCTGAGCCAAGGTGTCCATGAGGCTCACTCCCTCCCCTCCTTTGGAAAGTCTTGTTCCAATGCCATCTTTTCATGGAACCCAGCCCTTGTGACAGTGCAACCTGCCTTCTCCCACCCCCAACCTCCTTCTTCTGCTCTCTTTTCTCTCTCCATTGTACTCACCATCTATCAATCGCTGCATTATTCCTGTCTTTATTCTATATTGCACATCTGTCTGATGGAGTGGAAGCGCCAAGAGGGTAGAGCTTGGTCTTAGTCATTAATACGTCTGCCTGCCTAGAATAGGGTTTAGGACACAAAGAAACAAAAAAAAAAACCAAAACCCAGCAGGGGGAAGTGGAGACTTTTTTGGGGGGAGGTGAGTTTTGTTGAATGAAAACCAGTGAGAAATTATGGACTATGATAAAAGAAAGAGGGAAAAGAGGATTTAAAGTGGACTTTCTGGGGTCTATGTGTCCCTTTTGCCGTGTTTGAGAAATACAAATAAAGGACTTGAGTTGCTTTGCCTTTGTACAGGCTATGGAGCTTAAAAATATACCAAAGTTCTTTTTCATATATATAATATGCACACTAAAATTCAAAAGAAAAAGGGTATGAAATGACAAGTAAATCTCTTCTTATTTTTCTGTCTTCTCGAGACCCAGTTCCCTCCCTGAAGATGGTGACACTTTCCTGTGTCTCCTCCTTCCCCATGTTGACATCCTCTGTATGTGTTTTGCACGTGGCCTTGTTGCTGAGCTTCTGTACGGGTGTGTGGAATCACCCCTTGGTGTTTGTGGGGGATTGAGTCCATGACTCCCCATCCCCCTCATGTGCACCTCAATCCAGGATGCTCAAGGCAGATAGAAAATGTTGCAAGTTTATCTCTAACCTGTGCACATCCTCCTGCATACTTTAAGTCATCTCTGGATTACCCATAATACTCAACACAATGGAAATGGTGTGTAAGCAGTTGTTACTGTATCATCCAGAGAATAATAAGGAAAATGTTCGCACATGTCTACACAATTTTCTAAAATATTTCTGATCTGTGATTAATTGAATCCACAGATGTGGAAGCTGTGGTTGTGCAGGGCCAACTGCGTGTGTCCGTACTGGTGATGACAGAGCTACTTTTGTCCTGGTACTTCAGTGTCTATAGAATGTCCATCGTATGTCAGATTTGAGTAGTTGATGGACAGGAGTGATATTTTCATTCTTACGTTATTCCAAGCGACAGTGCGGTGAATGTTTTCATTTGTCTATCTGCACATGGTTCATGACATGTATAGCAAAAATTTTTCCCAGTTTGTCTTTTTCCTTTCTCATGTATTAAAAAAGAACATTTTTACTGTAAAAACATTTTTTTGAAGTAAAATTTATTGTGTTTAGAAAGCTTCCCCCACTAAGGTATTAAAAAGAGTCCTTCTCTTTCTCTAGGGCTGGGGGTGTAGCTCTGTTGTGGAGTACTTGCCCAGCATGGGTGAAGCCCTGGGTTCAATCCCCAGTACTGCAGAAACAAACAACAAAATACACTTTTCTTTCAATTCTCTTGTTTCATCTTGTTTCACTTTAAAAAATTTGATTTGTTAGCATTTTTTTTGATTAAAAACTCAGAGGTAGAGATCCAGCTTTATGTTTCCAATGCCTTGTCTGGAACAATCTATCCATCATGGAATGCCCACTGTTGTGCAGTGAACTTGGTTATTTTGGCTGGGAAGGGCCATGTGCATCACAACTTTATAAACATCATAGTAATTTTAACAGCTTTACAGAAAGATAATTTGTGCACCAGAAAATTAACCAATGTATACTATCAATGCATACCATAATCCAACTTTGTAATATTTTCAAAATCCCCCAAAGAAAGCTATACTCATTAGCAGTCACTTCTCATGCAGTATGCTTTAAAGCATTCAATTGAATTATGCAAATTTATGCAGAATATGTGCTCCATATTCAAAGTACAATATTTCCACTTTTGTGCTCCTTTGGAGTTAGAAAATCAAAGCTCTGGAAATAATGCTGATCTTGAACAGATCTGTCCTGGATGCTAATTCTAAATGACTTTCTATCCTATTTTTCAGTAGGGATAATAAAATAACAAGTTTTTAAATTTTAAACATATATATAAAATACACATATACATACCAGAGCTTTCATGTTAATGTGTGTTTTGAATCTTTAAGACAGGGATGTAATATATAGTATTTTGTAAACTTCTGTAAGTCCTAGGATCCTTTGTTCCTGCTAAACAAGCCATGAGAGACTCTTGAAGAAACACTGATTTCATCAAGGCAAAGACTGAACTCCCAGAAAGTGTGTTCACAGATTGAAATCCCTTTATAAATAGCCTATTTTTTTTCTTCTAAAAATAAAAGAAAACAGATATTTGAATATCTGAAACAGATATTTGCACACCCACGTCCATGGCAGCATTCTTCACGACAAACCAAAGGTAGGAGCAACCTAGTGTCCATTGATGAATGGGTAAACAAAGCGTGACATATTCACACAATGGAATATTACTCAGCCTTGCAAAGGAAGGAAATTTCAATATATGCAATAGCATGGATGAGCCTGAAGACATCACACTATGTGAAATAAGCCATGTGAAATGACCAACATCATATGATGCCTCTCACAGGAAGTTCCAAGACGAGCCACATTCACAGAGGCAAATATTCTACAGTGCTCTGTGATCACATCTACAGTATATAAAATAGCACAGCCAGGATTTGAACTGAGTTCTTTTTGTCTCCAAACATGAGTTTTCTTCTCCATCAGGTGAAGGAGACTCTAACAGATTACTTTAAGACAGAGGGCTGGACTTGATTATGAATTCAAGTTGAAATGTGATTTGCCTGGAAGTCACAGGAAGAGGATAGGTTACCGAGGACGGCTGAAACAGGACATCTCCTTGTCCTCTGACCCAGAGATTTTACAAGTGCAGGTCGGTCCTCCTCTGCCTGCTGGAGAAGAGCACTGAGCTGGGGACAGGGAGGGGACTTTGGCTGTTCATGCCCCTGTTCCTTCTGATTGTGACTATTCAGCTTCTTGCTGAACTTCAGCTTCCAAGTTTCCTAGCAGAACTGCCTTTCCCATTTGAATGAGCTCCCTCTCCTCCTGGCACCAAGCAGGTCCCACAGGGCCACACAATTGCCTTTGTCTTATGACCATTTCCTGCTCATTTTTCCAGCAAAAGGTAAGCTCTGTATCATTGACACATGAGACTGGGCCTGGCCCACAGGCGAGGCTCAACAGGCTGGATGAAGAGCACACACATTGGCCAGCATTTCCTATCATCAACAATTCGCGATTTAGAAAGTTTTGGCTATGTTCTGCTTAAGTGCTCTGAAGGCACAGCAGTAAAACACTCTGACACCTGCAAAACAGTTCATGGTCTACAGAGCACTGCTAAGATCATCCCACCCTCCCAAAGACATTTGGTGGCAGATTGGACAGGGAACCAGGATCCAGAGACCACTGTCTATGGTCACAAAGCGAGTGCCTGACCAGAGATTTGGACCCAGAACTTTAGCTTCCTGGATTCTCCCTACAAAACCACCTGTTTAATAAACTAAAAACCTACCATAATGAAAAAGGCCATTGTACCCACATTTACCAAAATCCTATAAAAGAGTAAACAGCATACCGTGCTGGTGGCTGGTGAGTGACCGCAGGGTGCTCAATGCACTGGGACTGAGGATTGTGCATGAGATCTCAGTGAGAAGCTTGCTTTGGTACCAGACCGAATAACAGGTCCACGTTCTCAAAGATTTCCAAATAGTTGTGCTAAAAATAATCTTCTCGCTTAGTCCCAAAGAGCCAGAGGCCCTGGAAGTCATTCACCCAGTGAGGCTCAACTCAAGGACCAGTTAAAATTATGGTTTTGTTTGGGACAAACTCGAAGTTCCTGCTCCCCGTGACTGGTAAGTTTGCAGGCTCCTCCATCTCTGGGTGTAGTGGCCTCTTTTTCAGATTTGTTTACTTCATTTTTTCCCTTTTCATTTGTTTTCCGTTGAGTGGATGGTTCAGGAAAAAAATTACTCACTGCCTGGAAATTATTTTTTAACTTAGAGAAAAAAGTAATTTCCTATTCCAGAGTGTTTGAGGGGGGATCTTTAGATTCTGGGTTTCATGGAATAACAGGGAGCATGTCCCTAATCTTGATAAACGTGGCAGGAAAATGGCCCTTCAATTCTGTGTGCTGCAGAAAGAAAGAGGGCTGAGTGTTGCACTGATGTTTCCTTTGTTCTTTGCTGAATGGAGACAATGATTGAGTATTCTTAGATGACTAATATGTCCTTGTTCCTATAGAGAACTGATCATAACAACTCAAAAGGCAAAATGATTCTCCAAAGCCTAAGACAAGTCATCTTTGGTGCAATCAATTTCTTTGTTTCCTTCTGATATGTATTTCTTATATCACCTTGGCAACAGCAATATATAACTCATGATGTCATTTAAGGAAATTAAGTGACTGAAAAAAGTGTCACTTTTATCTTGCTTTCTCCCTCATTCTTCTCTAGCAATGAGATCTCCCATGGGAAGAAATGTTCAGAGCTAGGGAAGTGAATGCTGACCGCAAATTTGACCAAGAATTTTAGTGGGCTCTCCATTCTGATCGGCTTTATCCTGCCCTGTGTATGCACCCTCTAATCTAGAGGAAATGGTCTTTTTGAATTTATTGGCTCTCAGATCCTGAATGCCATCATGGCACGTGAAACACTATCTTGAGCATACAAACTAGTCACATGCATTTTTTTTTCTAAATTAGAATCTTCATACAGAGGCCCTGGGTTGGTTTTTTTAATCCTCGAAATAAAATGCTTGCCCTATTTCTAAGGCTCCTAATACTACTTCAATTTCTCTAACCAAAGTTTTGGTGTCAAGTGTCAGCCACTCATAAGCTAATCTCAGGTGGCCAGCTTATTTACTTACTTATTTGTTCACAATTGATGACTTAAATGGGTTTTCTCATTTTACCTTTGGAATAGCACCCTAACCCTAACCCTAACCCTAACCCCGGATGACTGTGACCAACAGAAGGACAGATGTGCCCCCTCTCGCTGCCTCCGCTTGGCCAGGTCTTGATGCAACTGATGGATTCATATTTGTTTTTGTGTCATTCACAATGTCCATCATTTCCCTTTAATGTTGCTTACCTCGTTTTTAAGTTATTTTTATGAACATGTGAGACTTGTGCACACTAGTGGAGTTTGGTGTGCTGCTTAATATCACACATGCTGACCAAATCTGATTTTCCTTTGTCCACCTCCCTCCCCCACCCTTCCCAACCGTCACTCACTATTCTACATACACGTTAACACACTCTGGTGATAAGATTTCTTGTACCCTTAAAGCATTGCATTAGTTTGTTTGTTCTAAGTATTCAATTTTTCCTTTTAAAAACCATTTTTCATCTCAACTAACTTAATATAACCTATGTCTTCCCGAATGGACTTCTCTTTCCAGAGAGACTGAACCTCTGAACTGGTCTTTCAGAGCATTTACGTGTGGATTGCACTTGTCAGTGTTAGCTTCACTCTTATTTTCACACTCACTCTAGAAGCAGAGGTGAGATGTGTGGTGGGACAGTCTTCCCAGGAGCACGGGCTCCAAGTCAGACTCCATCTCCACCTGCCGCTGACCCCAGGTCAAGGGCTCCTTCTCTTTCTTAGGAAGGTTTTCCCTTTGAGTTTTTGCTTTAGTTTTCCTGCAACTTTACGGATTTTTCAACTGAATATGGTTCAGCTCATTTCGATGCAGTCAGTATTCCCAGAGCATCCAACAAGTGTGATGGGAAACCAGTGAGAGAGAGAGAGAGAGGGAGAGAGATTGATTTTGCGATGTCTTGGGTGTAGATACTCCACTGTGGTCACTTTCAAACTACCAGCCTGACATTTACCGAATGCAAAGCGGTGATGCTGTGTGTAGAACTGGCCCTTGTTGACTGTCTGAGCTGGGCCAGTATACCACTGATTTCTCTCTCTGTCTCTGTCCGTCTGTCTGTCTGTCTGTCTCTCTCTCTCTCATACACACACACACACACACACACACACACACACACCCACAAGCCACTTTGCAAACCACTGCAATTATTTAAAAAAGATGGTTCTAGCTGATCTCTAATAAGTACACACAATGTGACAGGACATTACAATCACCACTTTATTCAACCCTCACCACGACCTGTGGAGTGAGGGATTTTCTACCTCCTTTCACGGATGAGCACTTCAGGCATCTGAGCCACTTTGCACACCCCATCTCTCTTTTGTTTCCTCCCCAGGGTGTTGCTAACTTTCCATCAGCAACTCTCTGCATCCAAGCAGCTTTCCACCAGTTGGGCTGCTCCACTCCTCCCCTCGGTAGGTGCACCGAGCTCTCTTAGGAGTCGAATCTCCTCTGGGTAGCCTCTGAGCCTGGGCTGTGGCTCCAGTCCCTGCCGAGCATGTGCGCCCATGCCCTCTTCTCCATCTGTCTATATTCATCTTCCTTCTGCATCATTTTCTCCAGGAAGTGTCCCTGATGCTCTGGAGCAGTTAGGAGGCTTCCCTCGAGTCCTCCTTGCTTGCTATCTTCACCTCTCCTACCCACCGTGGCTCACTGGTTCTTAACTAGATCTGTTGAATTATCACACCAATGGATTAATCTAGGCGTTTACAGCTCTTCAAAGCCCTATGGGGATTCTGATGGGCATCCAGGCTTTGGGGATCTGCGTCCCATCTACTCTGGTTCTATTGATGTCCTGCCTGTTAGTCTTTCCCTACCAAGAAGTTTCTCTGATACAAATCTGGTCTCCTCTGTCTCTCATTCTGTTATTTTTTCATCGCTTCATCCCAAATCAATTGGGGGGTGCTGCTAAATGCCAGATGTTGAATGCTTTGTCTTAAAGCAAACAGAGAGAGCCCTTGTAGAGATAAAATCTAGTGAGTAAGACAAGCATTCTTCTAATAATCACAGAGCCTTGTTTGACAGAATATTTTTTTTCTTTCTTTTTTTTTTTTTGGTACTGGGGATTGAACCCAGGGACACTCGACCACTGAGCCACATCCCCAGCCCTATTTTGTATCTTATTTAGGGACAGGGTCTCACTGAGTTGCTTAGGGCCTCACTAAGTTGCTGAAGCTGGTTTTGAACTCACGATCCTCCTGCCTCAGCCTCCTAGGTGCTGGGATTACAGGCGTGCGCCACCACGCCCGGCTTGACAGAATATTAATTGGGAATTCCCATCATCTTGGAACTTCAATTGAGGAACCAAAGCAGAGAACAGTGAGCAATCATTGCCCATACATGTGCTCAGAACTTGTGAAAAATCAGCTGGATTTGACATTGACCATTATTTATTTTTGTGTGCGTACCAGGGATTGAACCCAGGGGTGCTTAACCACTGAGCCACATCCCTAGCCCCTTTTTATTTTTTATTTTGAGACAGGATCTCGCTGAGTTTCTTAGGACCTCACTAAGTTGCTGAGGCTGGCTTTGCACTTTCAATCCTCCTGCCTCAGCTTCCTGAGATTCTGAGCCTGTAATCTGCACCCTGAGAACGTCACCCACTTTTAAGCCACATAAGAAAAAACTAGAGACTCAAAATAGGATTAGCAGAGAGTTGTTGGCTGATGAAGGAGGTGTTAAAATGTTTCTCCTTTCCTTCCCGAGTGACAAGGACCCCATGAGAAGTCACTGAAAATATCAGGGGTGCTGGAAAGAAGAGAGCTATCTATTTACCTTGCAGTGTGGGATGCTAGCTGCAGTGTAAAGCCGAGATCCTTGAGAGCCTGGCGGCTGTCACAGGGTCAGAGAAATGGGATAGAGAAGTGGCGAGGCGCTTGACCCCCATCCTGCACACCCTCTGGAGTCCTGCCAACTCAAGCATTGTGAAGGCAGAAGGCCGACAGGGGAAAGAGCAGGGCAGGGGTAGCTGTTGGAGAGGCAGGTTTCCGTGAGGCAGATGGCTCTGAGGAAGGCCGCTGGGGATGGGCCGTCCAGATGGAGCCCCTTGAGCCAACAAGAAGTCCTCCTAGCGGGAGGAGGCCACTGAGGAGGCCACTGAGCACAGAAGCTGGGGCCATGATGGGCAACCAAGCTATCGACCATGCAGTCTGTCACTCACATCAGGGAAGTGTGCAGCATGGGGCCCTTAGGAGCCTCTGGTGCCCGGTGAGGACACTCATCCTGAGAGCCAGCAGTTCAGACCTGGGTGGCGGGGGGCGGGGGGACTAGCCAGGGAGCACTGGTGAGGAATCTGATCGCTTCTTTCTCATTTTCCTGCACTCTGATCTGAGTTGCCAAAGGTAGAAGAGGGGAAGAGATGAGGGGAAGCGGAGGAGCAAAGGGGCTGCAGTCACCGAGGGGGCAGCTCTTGTAGGAGATGTGGAGTAGAAGTTTTGATCTAGATTTGTCTTTTTAATATCTGAAAACGAGTCACAATAGACCAATGAAATTGTTCTCATACCTGAGAGTGACCAGAAAGCTAAAGAATTTGCCTGAGATGTCATGGAAGGGCTGGGCAGAGAGAGCCAACAGAATTTGACTAGGATAACTGATGGGACAAAAAGGAAACTGTTTCTCGCTCCTATCATGAGAAGGATGGGGCAGATCATTTGATCAACTGCATCATCTTTGTGGAGTGCTCTGAGGGAGAAGTGCAGGGTGTTACGGGGCGTTCTGCAGGGACACCCCATGGAACCCATGGCTAAGAGAATGCTTGTCTATAGAAATGACATCTGACCTAAAATATCTAATGGCAGTGGCACTGATCAGGCCAAGGGCAGGAAGTTGCCTCCAGGTTGAGAACACCCTGTGCAAGGGCCCTGAGGTGGCAGAGCAGGAGGGTGTGGAATGTTGGCCTCTGAGAGAGAGGGAGGAAGGACATGAGCCTGGAGGGAGGTGTGCTCGGGCTCTGCAGGACGCAGAGGTTCTGGTCTTATCTTGGGGTGGCTGGGAGCCCCTGAAGGACTGCGAGTGGGCTTTCAGGGTCAGGCTGTTCCTTTCCCTCAGCGCTGATTTGCAATAATAAGGATGACACAGGCACAGGTGGTGACAGCTGCCACCCTCCTGGCTTTTCAGGGTGACCAGCAAACTGAGCCAACTTGGTTTGGCTTCTGAACCTGCTTTCGTTGTAGGGAAAGGGGCAGGTTGTCATGTGGAAAGGAGTTTGCCTATTAAGGACAGGGCAGTGAACCCTCACTGAGCCTACAAACGTCACCATACTATATGCCAGGTGAGCATCCTGGGTCCTGGACACGCAGCCTTGAGGAAGGAGGAGAGGGGCCCTGTCTGAATCCAGTCCATGCCATTAAAGGAAGGAAGGGCCTTTCAAGACCTCTGCCTGCTCTTCCCATTTTGTGGATGAGTGGGCAGTGACTTGCCTCATGTTGTACTTACCTGCTAAGCCAGAACTAGAACTCAGGTCCTTGTATGATGGCCAAGATTCACTCCTCCATTCAGCACAGCCTCCCCATCAGACCTGATTCCTAGCTTCACACCTCGAAGGCACTTCAGAGTTTCCGATATACATAAATATCCATTACTGTGAATATTTGAGAATTAACATCATCCCAGATCATAATATTTGATCCATGTCCAAAATATCACTTTTCATATCTTAAAACACAAGAAACTTCAACAAATCACAGGAAATTTCAAACGTAGACAGAAATAGAGATAAGTAGAAGAGTTCCCATGCACCAGTCTCTGGCTTCAATGGTTCCCCAAGCACGACATTATTCCATTGACACTGAATGTATTAGTCTCATTTTCTCCCCACACTTGCATCTTGTATATTTTCAAGGAAATTCCAGACATTGTATCACTTAGTCCATAACTATTTCTATAAAGACTAGGAATTTTTATCATCTTGGATAATAATAGAATGATTGACATCACACAGCTCCCTTGGCCCTTGAGGCCTTTTAAGCAAAAATGAAATGTTGGTATTAGATGTGCAATAGAAGTTTTGATCTAGATTTGTCTTTTTAATATCTGAAAACAAGTCACAATAGGCCAATGAAATTGTTCCTGTAACTGAGAGTTACCAGAAAGCTAAAGAATTTGCCTGAGATGTCATGGAAGGGCAGGGCAGAGAGTTATGACAGAATTTGACCAGGAAAACTGATGGGAGAAAAAGGAAAATGTTTCTTATTTATAGCATGAGAAGGATGGGGTGGATCATTCTATCAACTGGATCATCTTTGCAGAGTGCTCTGAAGGAGAAGTGCAGGGTGTTATAGAATATTCTGCAGGGAAACCCCGTTGAACCCAGGGCTAAGAGAATACTAGTGCACTCAAAGTTCTGAAATAGGATTTTATGTAGCTGTCAAGACTTTTCAGTGAAGTTTTCAGAGTGCAGGGAGAACTCTCTGATGACTTGTTATAGAAATTCCAAGAAGACTTGCATTACTGGCCTATCTGTGCATGGTGGATTTGGGGAAAGGACGTGGGTGGAGCTTATCTTCAGTTCCCCAACACGTTGAGGGCTGGTGATGTGACTGTCAAGTGTTCCAATTTTTGCTTTTACTAATAAAACCTGTCATATTATCTTGAGATTGTTTAGGAAACACTAGAGAATTGACACTGTTTTAAAAATGTTAGGTCATCCCAGAGCCTTGGAATGCAAAGGCTGAGGGAGACCCGAATTGCCTTCAGAGATGATGGCCGCAGAACCAAGCAGCTGGGCCCTGGAGTGTGGGCAGAAGGCAGGGCAATGCTGCTCCCACCTCCATCTGCACAGACACAGAGAATAGGGGCAGAGCGGGCCCTGTGCAGGGCAGCCAGGAAGGCAGACCACAAGGAGCCCCACAGCTATGCAAACTTCCATTTGCTCACTTTCTGGAGAAATACTTATTATTATTATTACTTTTTTCATATTGATAGATTTAGTATCAAAATGGATGGTAGTCAGACTTATCAAAACAGAACTCTGACCCATCATCTTCCCAGTGATTCAAGCCCTTATCTATAATAACCAACCCAGAAAGCCAGCCTGCTGTAAGTTAGACTTGTAGAATATCCGACTACTACCTCCAGGAAGCCAAACAGTAACTTCTGGAATAATCAGTCCCAAACAACCAGGACTTGATTGTTAACTGACAATTTCCCTGGTTTTTGTCCCCACTTGCAATTCAAGTCCATCTGGAGAATACCAGATATGCACCCCTCACCACTCACCCAGGAGGCCCCACTTCTGGTTTGCCACCTCCAGCTTCCCCACATTGACTACCTCCAACCAAGGCATGCTAGAAGCCTCCCTTTCTTTCCATGACATTTTTCCATTCCTCTGTCACTTTGAGTCTCAGTGGCAGACTCCCTTGTGCAGCAAGCTCTGAATGAAGAGCCTTTGCTTGTTCCCATTTGGCTGGTTTTGGTCGATCTCCACAGCTCAGATATCAGTATGTCCTTCACTTTGTTTCTCTATTCATGGAAATCTCCAACAGGGAAGATGAAATCTATTGTTGGGGGCCCTGATCCGTGTGAGAAAGCCAAGCTCTCCTTCCTGGGTTTGCAGCCTGGAAGGGGAAGCCATACTTCTGTCCATGAGTCACACCTGAAATAGACCCAGGTACAGGTATGTGGACCATACAGTGAGCCCCTCTGAGCAGTAATCCCATCTTATTTATCTTTACGTCATCCATATGGTGCCAGTGACTGGAATCAGCAATGCTCAATCAAAACTCTAGTCTAATTCTAAAGCTCCTCTTATTCTAATTGTGTGCCGGAATACAAGCAGGAAAATTAGTCTTTAATGCTGATTGGATTCTGGAGGCAACCACTGAGGAGTACGAACCAACACCCAACTCTCTCCTTTCATTCAGCAACTACCTGAGTTTCAATCCTGTTGTCTCTTGACTGACATCTTGCGAAAGCCTCTACTGTCTTTTTCTGCACTTGGAGTTTTTTGCCTTCAAGTTCAACTTCTAGTCTATTGTTAAGGTGAACCCAAACAGCAGGCATTTGACAAATGAATATATGGCAAATGAATTAATAATATCACTTGCTTATTTAAAATCATTCCAATAATTAAATACACCCTATTTTTATTTGACCAAAAGAAAAAAAATAAATCTATAGGGACAAAGAATATGTTGCAAACAAATGTGTGTGGATCTATTTGCTAGGCATTTTCCAAATCATATAAACATATCACTTAAGGTATGTTTTGTATTCCTTCATAGGTAGCTCCCATGTGTAAGTGTCGACTGAAGCTAGGTGCCTGATTTGAAAACACTTTGTTTGAATTTTCAACTGGATTCTAAATAAATAAAATCATTCACAACAATGATGACAATTGTAATAATGTTGGTAATGAAGAAGACAGCTAACTTGCATTTCATGTTGCCTGCCAGGCACTGAGCCACCATGGACATTGGTTCTGATTTCCTAGGAGTTGCATGAGACGGTGTGCCCTGATGGTAAGCTGCATGAGGACAAGATCTTGAGCAAGTCTTCAAAAGCAAGGACTTGTTCATCATGAGATCAGTGCAGGTATCCCAGGAAGCTCTCCATAGTAACTATTGAATGATTTTATACTCCCATTGCATATCTACATAAATCACAGCTTCAGGAGGGTAAGGAACACGTCCCAAGGCACACAGCTGGTCACTGTTGGAGCAGAGATGCCAAGTGTTTGGTTTCAAGTGGAACTTTCTAGGGTCCCAAGTTTCCATCATAGTTGCTCCTCTTAGTGTCCAGCTAGGCTGTGGGTGGGTCTGAACAGCCAAGAGATCGTGCTGGGGTGTTCATTTTGGCCAGGGCCCAGTGGACTGATTTTGGGGTGAGACAAAGAGAAAGGAGGGGAGCTTCAGGGGCCAGCAGCTCAACTCTGGTCAGTGTTCCTTCATGAGAGAAAAGAGGGACATTAAAAGGGAAGGGTGGCGTGAGATCTTATCCTTGCTGGGAGAGGAAGTAGGCAGCTCCTGGCAGCCAGCTAATAATAATCTTCAGCTTGTTAAGAATAATAAGGACCTGGCTCAAGGGCACCTCATTACACAGAACTTGGCTGGGGGCAAATGCAAGGGGAAATCATAGAAGGTGCAAAGGGAAAGAGGGCTCTTCGCCAGCACATGGGTGGCATTGGTTGAAATGGTGAGACCCACCTTACTCTTGGATCTCTGCAGTACCTTGGTGGCCAAGAAACCTACTCTGGCTTCCAGCTGGCCATGGGCTGCTCCTTCTCTGGTGGGCAGGTGTGGTCACTGCAGTGCCCACATTTGGCCTCCCAGGATATTTGCTAGGAGGCCAGGACCAGGATCTATTTGAAGGGTTGTAGCTGGCAGCCCAGGAGTCTACAGGGACTCCTAATTTGAAGGCAGAATATGATGGTGCCCATTTATGAAGTACTTCCTGGATGCTGGTATGCTAGTCTGTGAGTCCTGACTACTTATGGAAGTAGGCATATCATCTTCTTAATGCACCAAGGCTTCCAAATGGACAAATTTGCTCAAAGTCATGCAGCTGTAGAGTAAAAGATTTGGCAATCAAACCTGGATTTGTCTGACCACCTACACCAAACCCTTAGTTTGAAGAGGACAGTGACAGTGCTTAGCTCCTTGGACTGTTGTAAAGATTAATTGAAATAATTCACAGAAAATGGGTTACATGCTGCCGAGCACATCATAGCTGCCCTCTGCGTCCTGGGTGAGTTAGCTTTGCTGTCATCACCGATCTGCTGCTTTGGCTGGTTTTCCCTGCTAGGGGCCATTGTTCGTCTTGTGTTTTTCATGCCTCTCATTTTTGCACCTGCAAATCATTCAGAGCACCCTGGTGGGTGGCAGGGAAGCCAGAGACCTAGAAGTAACATGGCCATTTAATGACGCACACCTCTCCCCCTGAGACTCGTGTGACATTTTGTATGCATAATGGCAGTGATGAGAATACTAATAATAGCTTAGATTTATTGTTTGCTAGGAAACCCCCTATATGCACTTCTTTTTAGGCATCTCAGTTCTATTCAAATGGCCCAGATCATCCAAACCCATGCTTTGCTTCTTGCAGGAAACACAGGGGGCATTCTGGCAAGGAGGCCTGTGGATATGAGCCAAGTACAGGGTCAAGAGCCACCCAGACTCAACAAAGGCAGATTTAGTGGCATTGGTACCTCTTGCACACACTTCCCTTTCCAGCCCAGTGTCCTCAGCAGACTCTATTGTAGTGGAGAGAAAAGTGGAAAATCCAGCAATGAGTCACAGCATGCTGGCGGGGACAGTTGAGCATCATGATTTGGCAAAAAAGGACAAAAGCAATGGAATGTTATTCTAGAGTCTAAACGAGTAGGCCTTCCACATCCTCCCTCTCCTACTGACAGCCCTCTGTGGCAGCTGGTGGAGTGACTCCTCTGGCTTTGATGGCCAGAGCTATCCTGTCCAGCCATTGACCTCAGGCAAATTGCTGTGGCAAATGACTCTGGGTATTTCACCTCTGGAGCCTTAGAATTCTCTTCCATAAGCTGAAATATTAAAAATGCCCAAACCAAAGAAGATTGGTACAGTTTGGTGAAGTCTTCATCTCATTAGATGATATATTGGTGCCACTTAAGGAATGCTGATTTCTGGTATTGGTGGGGGGAGCATCTTCAAATCAGGGATGTTTAGGGACCTCTTGCTGGGGCTGGGACATGCAGGTCTCTGGAGACACTTCCCTTGAGTTCTAGGTGCGTGGTTTCAGGTCAACCTTATCTCTATGATCAGGAAAACTCTCCCCAAGGAAACAATTCCTAAACAATTTCTAGAGACCTGAAGGCTGACTAGGAGGTGAATGGGAAAATGGATTCCAGGGTGGGGTGGAGTAGGCTTTCCAGAAAGAACTAATGGCAGTGAGAGAAACTGAGGTACTTTGGAGATAGTGAGAAGAAGCTGGTGAGGCTGGAGGAAAAAAAGGGAGGAGGTAATGGCAGAGATGGGGTGGAGGCCATGGCAGAGGCTAACTATGTCTGCTGGGTGTTTCGGGCTGGATCTTAGGGGCAATAAGGAGCCAGTGAGGAGCACGTTCACGGGTAAAGAGATCATACATGCAGTTTAGAAAGATCTCTTGGACCTCCATCTGGAGAAGGGATTGGAGGAAGCAAGAATGCAGGGGCTCTGGCAGATTGCACCCTTGGGGACAGGTGGGTACCAAAACCACCCAGACATCAGCCGTGACTCTAATAGGGTTACCAGGCCAGCACAGCTTTGGTTTGTTTATTTTTTGTTGGACTCAGATGTGTGTGCGTGTGTATATGTGAGTGTGTTGTTTATTCCTAATATTTTTCCTATTACTTATTTGCAAAGTTTTCAATCAAAATACACATACTGCTTATTTTCTATGCTCTATGTGACCCTATAATTGCTGTTTTCATCAGCTTTATCATTGCTGTGACTAAAGGACCCGGCCAGAACAACTGTAGAGGAGGAAAAGTTTATTTAAGGGCTTTCAGAGGTCTCAGTCCGTTGACAGCTCTCTCTATTCCTCAGGTCTCCTGTTGAGGTAGAACAACATGGCGGAAGAGTGTGGCAGAGGGAAGCAGCTCACATGGTGATCAGAAAGCAGAGAGAGAGAGAGACCCCACTCTCCAGATACAAAATCTATACCCCATAGCCACGTCCCCAATGGACCACCTCCTCTGGCCACACCCCACCTGCCTCCAGTTACCACTCAGTTAACCTCATCAGGGATCAGTTCACTGATTAGGTCAAGGCTAGAACTCAATCATTTCTCCTCCAAACCTTCTTGCATTGTCTCACATGTGAGCTTTTGGGGGACACCTCACATCCAAACCATAACAATTGCCATAAGATATTACTGACATTTTATTTTAAATGTATGCTTATTAAAGCAAAACTTGTAAAAAAAAAAAAAGGTTGAAAAATAAGGGTAACATTATTTACAGTTCTATGTTTCAGATAGCCACTGTTGCCATTGTAGTTTATTTCTTCCTGTTACTTTTGTCCTCTGTGTGTGTAGAGGTCCTATAGTCAAAGACTTTGAATATCACCTATCCATGGTTGCTGCTTACTTTTTCCTTACCCAAACAGTATGTCATAAGCATTTCCCTGATTATTCTTTGGAGCCAGGAATGGCCAAATAATATCCATGAAATAGTTGTTTTCTAATTTATTTAATCCCTTTCCCTTTTACTATTGGACAGTTAAGCTGTTTCCATTTTTTTTTCTATTCTAAATGAGATTACATTGTGCACAAGCCCTGATCCCCATTTAGGATTATTTTCCTAGGATAGGTTCCCAGAAATGGAATTACGGGGTCAAAGGCTTGCATGCTTTATGTCCCTCTTGGTGTGCACTGCCAAACTGCTTTCCAACAGGCTGTGTGAACTGGTACTTCACCACCCCTGAAGGAAGATGCAGTCCAGGGAAGTGGCAGCCCTCCCATCAGGCACCTTTTGTCCCTGCATCACAGACAGAGCCTCAGAGTCTCAGATTTGGAAGTAACTTTAAAGGCCGGCACAGTTGGTGGAGCTTAGTCCCTGGTGGCATTGGGAATTGTACCGCCTCTGGGTTGAGCGGCATCTCAGAAGTCATTTTGCATAAAACCCCCAAATTCTGCACAGCCGCCTCCAGGAGCTGGGCTGTTGACTTGTCGTCTCTTAGAACTAGCACTGTGCCTGGCTTGTAGTGGGTGTCCATCTACGCTGGCAGAATTGGAAGTAGGTGGCGAGACAACTGCCTAGGCTGAAGCTACCATCGCAGTGCCTCTGTGTGATGATGGCTCTGGCAGGAACAGAATAGTCCCCTTCCAATGTGACCAGGGCTCAAGGGCACCGGAGGTCCTCCACCCCCAGGGTGCTTTTTATGCAGGGTTTTGGAAGTATAGGCCAGTCTCGAAAGCTCCTGGGAGTCCTCACTGGGCAATATGGTCAGGAGTCATGTGATCAGGGGAGCAGTCACCGGCCCAGGGGAGCAGAACCCACTCCTAAGTCTTCCCATCTTAAGGTGTCACCGACCCAGCCCTACCTGGGGCCTTTGAGTTGACCATTGGCACCGTCTGGCCTTTGCCTACTGCTCAGGCAATCTAGAACCTACCATTTTCCCAGTCCTAGGCAAAACTGGCCTTGCACCTCCAGACAGTTTGTTCATTCCGTGGAAGTTCATGGAGCCTCTCCTGTGGACAGTGCCTGCTGTTTCCTGGGCGGGGGGGGGAGTCAGACACACGGATGCTAGCGTCCCAGACCCCTGATTCTCAAAGAGCTTTGCTTCTGTTACCTATTTCCAAGCTGCAAGGTTTTCTCTCCATTTCTTCACTTGGCCCAGCCCCCTTCTCATTAAAAGGCCCTTTATTGATCTTCAGCTATGCACTCAGTCATTGGTCACACACAGAGCAGAAGCAATGGAACCCAAGTGTGACGTGGGCCAGGCGACAGGGCAGCAGGGACCCTTGTTAGTCTGCTATGGGCGAGGCCCCATGCTGGACACTTTATTTGAGTCAGTGTTTTCACTCTTCCCATAACATGGAAGGAAGTCTGTATTGCAGTTGTGTTATTTCCATTGCTTGGATGGAAAGACTGAGGCTCAAGGGGCAAGCCACTTTCTTGAGGCCATGCGGTCTTAGGATACCTCTGTATTTTACTGTCTCATTTCAATAAGTAATTGTACAAACTAAAAAGGGTGGAAAAAAAGAGGGATTGGTGATAGAGATTGAAATGGGGGGACATTTTGCTTGAGGATGAGGAAGGTCGCTCTGAGGAAGGGACGCTTAAGGGAGCACTTAAAGATGACTTAGCCAGGGATGGAAGGTGCCTTCTGGGAAAGGGAACAGCATGTGACAGGGTCCTGGAGCAGGAGATGACATTGGGAATTCTAGGAACTGAGGGACAGGGGTTGGAGCTTATAGGACAAAGTAGCCTAGAAGAGAGGAGGTCAGAGAAATAGGTGAGGTCAAATCAGTCAGGGCACGAAGAGCCCTGACTTTTACTTTAAAAGCAAGGGCGACCACCCAAGGATTTGAAGCAGGGGAGGCTACGCTGTTTGTGATGTTTAGCATGATTTTCTAGGTGTTCTGTAGGGAAAGGATCAGAGAGGGCTGGCAAGGAGAGGAGGGTGACCAGCAGGATGGCTAATGCTGCTGAATAGGCAAAAACAATCACGGCCGTTTATCGTGGCACCAGGAGGTGAAGAGACATATTACACACGTTTTTGTTTGAGTCCTGATGGGCCAGACCCAGCATCCTGTGGGAGCCTCTTCAGTGCTTATCCCTTTGGCTGCCTGGAGTGCCTTCTCTCTGCTTCCCTAGCATCCCGCCCCTGTGTCACGAGTGACCAGTTCCACTATATTTCATGAGCCTCCTGCCTGACTGGGAGCTGTCTGTTCTGCTTATTGTTTTGCTCATTTCCAGCAACCCACCAGACTGGGGATTGCTGTAGAGTTGGTGCTTGATGACTGTTCTTAAATCTGTCAATCACTCTCTGGGGACCAGTCACTACACAGAGTTTCTGTAACATGTGCCCTTTTTGTGCTCCAACCCTGCAGAGGTGGCTACAGTTCCACCCCCATTTTACAGATGGGGAAGCAAAGGTACAGTGAGGCCCACTGTCTTTCACACATGCATGTAACTATGACGTGCTAGAGCAACGTCTCCACTCCAGCTGTGCTGGGAGGACCACCTGTGTGAGCCCAGCTGTACGACAGGTGTCTCTTCCTCCAGCCAGGTGTGTGCACTGAGCAGGGTCCTTGCTTGTGTCCTCTTCAGAATGGAAACCTGGCCACAAGGCAGCGGGCAGCAAGTGATGTGCCAGAACCCAGGCAAACTCATCTGCGTATGCGTATTATTGGTTATTATTTGTTTGCAAAAAGAGATGGGCTACCAGTATGTGCTCCGTGAATGACTCTCAAAAACCTGAGACTAAGTGAGAGGGACAAAACATCACGTGTTAGCTGGGCGCAGTGGGTGCACATGCCTATAATTTTAGCAATGCAGGAGGCTGAGGAAGGAGGATGGCAAGTTTGAGGCCAGCCTCAGCAACAAAGTGAGATTCTGCCTCAAAATGAAAAATAAAAAGGACTGAGGATATTGCTTAGTGGCAAAGCACCCTTGGATTAATCCCAAGTACAAAAAAAAAAAAAAAAGAGAAGAAAAAAGTAAAAGTCACATATTGGGTGCAGCCTTCTCTCTGGGAGCTCTGGAACCAAGTCTGGCAGGTAGAAGGTGCTGGATAGACACCTGAATAAAAACCAGCAATGGGGAGCGCAGACTGTGAACTGCAAAGTAGCGCTGTGAAGTCTTTTAGGAATGCAGAATTTACATTGACAGCTATACACGTCTTAAAATTGCACATGTCCCTGATTTAATGTTAAGAAAATAATAAGACATAGTCAAAGCTGGAGGTAAAGGGCTGCGGCTCCTGGAGAAATCTGTTTTTTACTGTAATCATGGATTTTGTCTAAAATTGGAAATGTCAATGGCACATCAACAAAAGGACTGTCTTGCAACCATTAAAATCTATGGTCTATAAGAACATTTAACGACCAAAGCAAATACTCGTAACGCATTTCTTAGGGAAAATGTGGGCTACCGAAGAGTAGGTCTAGTTTGGAACATTTGTTCTGGTTTTAAAAAGAATATACACATCTGATAAAAAGATGAGAAGGCCCAATAACAAATATTAATGTGGCTACATCACTGCGTGGGAGGGTTATGATTTACATCTTCTACTTTCATTTCTATTGTATTTTTCAAGTTTCCTGCCAGAGGCAATCAGCATCCTCCTTGTGGTCTTAGAAACAAGTTGATAGATGCTGCAGAGATCTGAAGCAAACCCTCTTCACCCACTCAGCGGGCAATGTGCTATGTGAATGAAACACACCCTTTCTCAAAGAAATAAACAAGCGATCATAGAAAAGAAGATTTTTGGCTATTTCTCTAGTGTGCTTTCTCTTTCTCTTCCCCCTTCCCGACCTTAATTTCTTTTGGTTCTTCGACACACAACTCTGGCTCCTTCTCTGGTTGGTGCCAAACTTAAACATTTAAGGTTAAAGTTGCAGATTCTCTTCTTCTCCTATGCTTTCTCATTGAGGAATTTGAAAGCAAGGAGTGTTGGATCACAGACATCTGGGAATGGCCAAGATTTTGGACTTGTTTTGTGAGGGGATGTATTTGCTCAGTTGAGCAAGTGTGAAACAAATGCTTTCAGCGTGTCAATTAATCTTAGCAGCCTGAGTGATGTAAGGGTTCTCTCACTTGTGTTTTATGATGTTTGGTTTCATAAAAAATATGTTTGGTTTCAAGGCATTGGCCGCTGTTCTCTGTTGACGAGGAACAAATTTGGAGTATGGAAAGCATTTTGAATTTCATCCCAAATCTCGTTTGTTTTTTAATCATCAACTGGAACTCTGTGATAGCTATGACTCAAACGTTTTGTGAGTTCATGAAAACATTTATTCTGGTAGGAAAAAAATAGAACGGCAATAGAGTCAGAGTGATTGACACCTTGTTTTGCAAAGGGACTCTCCGTGGAGGGTTTTGGTGACGGGTTTAGAAGGCCGTTACTGCTTATCAGGGAGAGGAGAAATGGAGACAATCTAAATTTAGGTCATAGAGTATAAAATGCAAAGGAGGCAAAGCAAAAGGACTTTCTAGTCAAGTTGGGGAACTGTGGCCTGATTTGTAACAGCTGGGTTGCAGCCAGATTCTCTTTTGATCACACCAGAGTTGAAGTTCAAACTGCGCTCCATGGCCTAAAATCTGTCTGTACCCCCAAAGCCATATTAGAACACTCTTCAGCTTTAATTGAGCTTCAGGGCTATGAGCTGCCATGGGGCAATGCTTACAAGTCCTAGTACAAGAGTCCTGACGTTGAAATGTGCGCATATGATTTTTAAGGAGAAAAAGGGAAAGAAAAAAAGAACACTCATATTAAAAACACAACAAGAAGTCCAGAAAGAAATACAACAAAATGTTACTTGCTTTTGGTTATGATCCTGGAACTGCTGGTTTCCCTCTCCTTTACTCTATTTTCTGAAACTTTTGATGCTCACGCCTTGTCTTTGTAATAAAAGATACAGGTGCCAAACACTAGGTGTAGAGATTCAAAGCTGGTTAAACCCCATCTCTGCCCTGAGGAAGTGTGTGGTGCTCTAGGAGAGGGACAAAGAGAGAAGAAGGGGATAACTGGCACGAGAGAGGTGGACTTGGGGTCCAAGTTTGAATCAAAAAGGCAGTGACCTTGAAACCGAGGGCAGACAGTCAAGGTTTGAAGACAGTTCAATGCACAGGACTGCGATGACAATACCCCACGTGCAAGAAAGGAAGGATGGCAGGTCTCGGACTCAGGCCATTCTGTGCAGCTCCAAGTGTTTGAGAAGATGGAACCTAAAAACTGAAATGACCTATTGTGGCTTTGCGACGAGTGGATTTGAGAAGCATGGGGATTCCACTCCCTGAATCCTTCTCTTTCCCGGCAGAGGCTGGAGCTTGATGTGGCCCTGAATTCCTTTATATTGCTGCGTGGTTAACTTGCTCCCCTGACTCCCTTAGATAATCTTCCTTTTTAATTTTAACTCTAGCTGAAGCACATCCCTTTTAGGAGGAATTGAGCAGTAAAGAGCTCAACAAGTGGGTTAGAAGTCAGTTTCTTAAAAGAGAACGCAGACTCTGGAGTTGGTCTCTAGGGAATTTCCAAAGGGCCTGTGCATTCACTTGGACTTGGTGCTGTTTGTGTTGGCTGTTGAAAAGTCTTTTTGGAGTACTCGTTAATTGTTAGCATCCCAACCATGATGCCCTTGGTTAGGTTTGCTCACATCAGTTATTTCTGGGTCAAAGAAGAGTTATTCATTTGTTACACAAACATTTATTTGGTGTCTACTCTGTGGCTGTCCTGTACTCAGAGGGGGTGTGACAACAGTTGGCAATAGGCAAGACCTAAGCTCCATGAGGCAACAGGAAATGCACACAGACAGGTAAATATGGGGTAGGTGCTGAACTGCATTAGTTTCCTCTTGCTGCTGTGACAAATTATCATGAAGTCAGTGGCCTAAAGCAGCACAGTTATTATTTAGCAGTGCTGGAGGTCAAAAGTCACATGCTGAGCAGAGGGTAGGATGGACCCTGGTGCAGAGGGCTGCCTCATGCTACTGGAGGTCCTTTGGCTTGGTGTCGTTAAAGGGTGCTCTTTGTTTTGATAAGTTGGTGTAGGTCATCTTTTAGGGTGGACCCACCTAGGTCCTAATTGCAGGGCTGGCGAACCTCAGGAGAGTTGCTTAACCACTCTGAGCCTCAGCTTTCCCTTCCTTGTTTTGGAGACAGGCCAATTCTTGCTAGGATTGTTGTGACAATGAAGTCAGAGAAGCGAAGTATGTGGAACTTACTAGAAGCTTAAAGACTGAGGGTTGATACATGGTCTTCTACTTACTCTCCCTCTTCTATTGCTGGCTCTGTTGGGACTGAGAGAATTCTAAATAGTTTTCCATTCCTGAAAGATCTCAGGAGGGTCAGAGCTACAGAGAAAAGGTGATGGAGGACAGAAGCAGAGGGAAGCAATGGGAGAGAGAAGATGCTGCACCAATGTCTTTGAAGATGGAGAAGGGGCCATGCACCAAGAAATGCAGGCGGCCTCTAGAGGATAGAAAAGAAGGAACTGGCTTGTTTCCTAGAGCCCCCGATAGGAACACAGTCCTGTGAACCCATTCTAGACTTCTGACCTCCAGCACTGGTAGATAATAACTGTGCTGCTTTAGGCCACTAACTCTGTGATATGTTGTTACAGCAGCAAGAGAAAACTCATACAGCATGTGAAAGCAGGAGGCCCTCCCAGAGCTGAATCCAACAGTGAGAACAGGGTTCTGGGGCTGGTTAATGATTTCTGAAGTCAGCAAATGTGGGTTTGAAGAACAGCCCCATCATGTCCCCACTGTGATTAATTATGAGAAAATGACAGACTGTCTGAGCCACAGCGTGCCTGCTGTGAAACAGGATGAAAGTTAGGACAGGGTCAGGATTTTTAAGGACATTAGCGCATTGTAGGTACACAAATAAATGTTAATGGTCATTAATGTAAATGGATTCTTATTGGAGTGGATTTAGTGTTTTCCTGGAACAATAGAAGAAGAATGGATGATTGCTGTCAGGAAATAGGCAGAAACTCCCTGGCTGTTGAACAATACCAGAGGATCATTCTAGTTGTACACATGCTCATTTGCACCAAGAGCTTCCTTCGTGGGGGCCAATGGCAGTTTATTTTCCTTCCTGTTCATATGTGGAACAAGAGATTCAATTTGGATGACAGGCACTGAGGCTTTTCAAAACTCTGTTTTGTTTCATGGTTGTAACTTCCAGTTGATGTTGAAGCTTTAGCAGACAAATAAAGTGACGCCCTTTGACCCTTTTGCAATTCTGCTTGTCTCTGGTAGATCACAGACTGCCCGTGGCTGCTTTGTGAAAGTCATCCCCCTGACAGTTCTGAAAACCCAGGAGGAAGCACCTGCCCGTGGAGCATTTTGTGGTTTCTCCAAGTTCACCGAGTTAGGGTGATACTGTGACCTAGCGTATTTTCTGAAATAGAAGCCTTGCTGCTTGTGTGAATCTAACCTAAGGAATTGATTCTCCATTTGCTAAAAACAAATGTGTACAAAGGTGTTCATAGCAGCACTTTTTAAAATTTATTTTTTATAGACTGCATTTTGATTCATTGTACACAAATGGGGTACAACTTTTCATTTCTATGGTTGTGCATGATGGAGATTCATACCATTCATGTAATCATACATGTGCATAGGGAGCAGCATTCTAAAAAACAGAAAAAGATAGGAATAAACTGAAATGCTGGACAAGAGTGGAATTGTTAAGTACACAGTGATCGTGTCACTCAGTGGAATATTATGCAGCTAGTTCAAAGTGTGGTGGTAATGACCTTGCCTTAATAAAGGTCTACCTGTGCAATGAACTGTTCAGAGAAAAACTGGGAGACAAAATTAACTTCACTGTGATTACAATGATTATGGATCACCCATTAACAGCTTAGCAGAAAATATATCAAAATACCAATAGCCATTGTGTTAAGGTGGCAGAATTGTGCATGATGTTTTTCTATTTTCCAAATCTTTAGGAATCTAGTTATTAGGTCTGTAAGGGAAAAATTAAATGAAAGTGTCAGAAACACACCAAAGCTTTAAAATAGCGTGGAAGATGGTCAAGAGAGTTGTACATGCACACGCTTATAACTTTAAATTAAAATGCAGAGGGATCTGTGATTTCTTTGTTTTTGATAGTTGGAGAGCTGGGTGAGAAGTTTTGGCCATTAACGCTTAGCAGAGCTGCGGAAACCGTCTCAGCACATACACGTTTTGGCTTTAAGGCAACTGATTTGATTTCATGCAGAATTATTGGCTTCCCCAAATATTTCTGATCATTTCATTAACCCCCATCCCCGCACTGGGGCATGGAGAAAAAAAAAGGAATAATTCTATCTTTGATTTATTAAGGGCTGACTGTGTGCCACAATCGGTGTGGGATGCTTATGTGTATCTTAGTGTTGCCTCAGCACTCTGCTAGGTAGCTGTCTTCTACAAATTTCATAGATGAGATGCTCAGGAAAGTGAGCAAACATGCAGAGGTTGTGTATTGATTGAGAAGGAAGGAGGTTCAGACCCAGGGTTGTTGGATTCTGCAGCTCACTGTGTTACCTAGGAACCCAGGCACGTGGCTGCCCCGAGAGCCCTAAGGTGATTTTGTACAACATGCTATACGAAGTTCAACAGCATCTCACTGGCTGCATACCTCCCATTTGAAAGATTCAAACAGTAAAAAGCATATGCACTGAAAAGAATTCTGCCTTCCATATCATCTCTCATTCCCTGGTTTTTCTTCCCTGAGACCCCCCAGTGAAAATGGGGAGCACTAAATAAGTGCAGATAGACACCAGGGACCCATTCCTGAGAATCACCTAGGTCTGTCCAGGAATGTGGATTTTCAACAAGTCTCCCTGATCGTCTGGATGCAGGGCCTGGGACTGATGGCCACCATGCCAGTGATACAGGGATGCCCCAGTGAACTAGCAAAATGGTCCATTAACCCTGGGTACGTCGACAACATTTCAGTTGCACACAGACTTTCAGGAACATAGGAGTTTGATAAAAAGAGATTTTTTTTCTTGGCTTTGTCAAATCCAGCAATTTAAAAGAGTGGTACATTTTAGATGGAGAGGCAGAAGTGAAATTGAAAATTGACCTGTAAACCATCTGTCCTTGGGCCCCAGTTGGTGTATTGGTAGCAGCATGAGCTGGAGGAAGACCGGATGTCTTATTGGGCTTGGGATGCCCTAAGAAAATAGCATAGATTGATTTCTCACAGTTCTAGAGGCTGGAAGTCCAAGATCAAGGTGCTGGAAGACTGGGTTCCTGGTGAGGGCCCACTTCCTGCTTGCAGACGGCTGCCCTCTTGCTGTGTACTCACTCTGGGGGGCGGGGCGGGGGAGGAGGGAGCAAGTGCCCCGGGGTTCCTCTTTCTCTTTTCATAAAGACACTAGTCCTATCATGGGAGCCCCACCTTCACGCCACATCTAAACCTAAATCTAAACCCAAACACCTTCCAAAGGTCCCACCTCCAGGTACCACCATATTGGAGGTTGGGGGAGTGCAAGAATTCAACCCGTAACACTGGGCTTCTTGTCCACTCTGCCGATGACAGTGAGTGCATTCGCAGGTTTGAGGTAACCGAGGGGACCAGCTCAGGGGCAGCCAAAGTCCTCCCGTGGGAGCCCAGAGCAGCCTTTGGGGCAGAGGTGGGGAGGGTATCAGTGACTAAGCAGACAGGTTTTTAGCCTAGTAGTCCTGCCCTGTCCCCACATCATCCCACAAGAGCAGCTCCCATCGTGTGCACTTAGTATTAGACTCCGGGCTGTTCAGATTTAATCAGTTTTTTTCCCCTAATGCTCTTTGACTTTTCCAGAATCCAGTCTAGGGTACCATGATGCACTCAGTGTCTTATTTTGTCTGATTGAGATTTTTAATCAAACCAGTGTCTCCAGAACAACTGCAAAAGGAACTGTTTGAGATGCACCAGATTAGCTGCTCGTAGGCATCTCCCTCCCAGAGGGGCTCAAGGCTGACATTACAAAATAGGATCCACCACCATGCAGGTGAACCCACAAAGTCTTTGGGGTCAAGCAGAGTGGGTCTTCCTTAGCCCTCTAGAGGATACCAGACAAGTCCCTGAGCACCTGAACTTTAGAATTCTTATCTCTAAAATGGGAGAACCCAATCTAATTTTGCAAGTTATGAGGATAAAGTGAGTTTGGCACAGGGTATAACTCCAAGTGGCATTCCAGCTATGGTGGCTGTTTCCCAGGTCCATATGGTGCTCTTGTCCCTCAGGTTAGGGCTCTAGGTCTTGTCACAGCTGCACTATTGGAGCTGCCTCCAGGCATTCTTGCCCCATGCCCAGCTGGTGTTCTCAAACACTTACATGCATCTGTAAGAACATTTGGTTGCAGCCTGCTCTGCACTCCGAGGACAGACCTCTGATAGCTAGGTTTTCATCACTCTATTGAGATGGGATTTAAACACGTACCCTCATTCAGTTCTTCCGAACTGGAAAAAGTTTACACGAATAATGCATATTAATCAGAGTCAATTAAGAGCATACAGATAACAAAAGGAAGAAAACAGAAATCAGCTGTAATCAGACCACCCAGAAATAATCTTATTATCCTTTTGGAATTTACAACTGGAAAATCATTTTCTCTCTCTTTCACACTGTTCTATGCTTTACTTTTTGGGCATTCTATCGTCCCTTACTATAGTTGATCAATTTCCATGTAACAGGATGTAATTTTGCAACATAATTGTTAAATTATATTATGTGGATATATTGGAATGGCTTTCACTAATTCCCTATTGTTGGTTGTTTTCAATTTTTGTTTTTGCCAATAATATTGCAGTAAGCATCCCTCTAGTAAAATCTCTGTGCACCACTTTCCAGTTAAGACGTTGGAAAGCCGTCACCATCAGTCCCACCCAATTTCCCTCCTACTTCCTTTACAGAATCCCTTGCCCTGTTGGTCATGCGGTGTCTTCCCAGGTGGACTGTATGGGTTCCCATCTTCAATTCTTCCTCTCTAATACTTAGCACTGCAGAGGGACCTTCGTGTGTTTCTGCTCTTAGTCTGTTAAATCTTAAATTGGTGTCATCATTGTTGGTTCTCTTTGGACATTTGCCGCCTATGTTCTGGGCTCTGGTCCACACCCTCACTCATTCAACAGAGACCTACTGGATCTGGGTGCTGGGAAAACAGCAGAAAATAAGAGGAAAAAGGTCCTGCCCTTAGGGAGTGGTGTTATGCCGCGGTGGCCAGAGAGCTGACAAGTGAACAAACGCAGTGGTCTTTTCAAAGAGCGTAAGTGCTGCAAAGACTAGAACGTCATAGCAGGAGAGGAGATCGTGGGGAGATGTGGACAGCTAGATTAGGAGGAGATCAGAGGTTTCTTTGAGGATGCATCTAAATGATGTCAGCTGTGAGCAGAGGATATGGAGGGATGAAAGGTCCCTGCAGATGGGGCACACAGCAGGAGCAATGGGCAGGAAGGAGAGTGAGAGGGCAGAGGAGAGATGAAGGGTGAGGGCCTTGAAGACTGGAGGGGCTGGACAGGGGTCAGGTCCTGCAGGGTCCCTGAGGCGGAATTTAATTTCTTTGAAAGTCAATGAGAACTTCTTGAAGGAATAAGGAGAGGGATATGGCCTGGTTTTTTTTTTTTTTAAGAGATCCCTCTGCTCAAATTTCATCTTGAACTCACTAATCAACCTAGAGGATAGGCCCTCGGCAGGGAGGAGGACAGTTCTTCAGCAGGTGCTGGTGAGGAGGAAGCAACAGGGGCTTCTGAATATCAGTTTCCTGATCTTTCCTACTGTATTGTCGATAAACCTTTTGCTACCAGAATCTTGATTTGTTGGGTGGCAACCTATGCCCATCTGCATTCTCACTTCCCAGCATGCTTTGGAAGGTGGGCTTTGGAGACACCAGACTCAAGTCTGCCTATAAGGTCTGAGCAGACATCTCAGCGGCGTTCTGAAAGGCTTTGACTCTGTTGAAAAGACACAGACCCAACTGGCACCTCTCTCTCTCCTCTGCCTGCCTCCAGCGCAGACATGACATCTCAATGGAGGAGCCATCTTGCCATCGTTTGATGATAGATATGAAAGGTAGCAAGGTCAGGATAGACAGTGGGAAGAGGGAAGCGTCCTGGGTTCCTAATGGCTTTAAGGAGGATCTGAGTCAATGCCGGTGACCACCTGACATCTATAAAATAAAAACCTTCCTGGTTTTAGCCAGGGTTACTCAGGTACTCGGCCACTTATAGTCAGAGTGTTCCTAACTGATACACTTATCAGTGAGGAGAAGTGGGAAAGGATTCAATTGAGATTCCATGAGAGATTCCACAAATCATTAGAGTTCTGACCACCACAATGTGTATTAAAATTGAAACAATGATTGAATCCAACTTATGAAGATTGTGTGCCATGGAATCAGGGCTTCTGATCTCAGACACTATGTGCCATTAAATGTCACCTGATAGAAAGTGTTTTACATAGGGCTGTGTAGATTCCTTTTTCCAGAGAGGGGACCACGCCCAAGGTTTCAGTGCAAAGGTAATTGGGGTTTCCTTTCCGCTCAGGCTGCTTGGGTCCCTTGATCTTGTTCCCATTAAGAATGAAATGACACCCTGACTCCTGTCATCCCTGCTCTGTCCATGCCACTTCAAAGTCCCAAGTACACACACAAAATCAAAAGACATACAATTGAGTGATCCTGGTCACAGACTTATGCAAATACTTTTGGGTTTGGCTTGTCTGCTCTTCTATGGTGAGATTATTGAGATGAGTCTCCCTGACATAATCTCTCTGAAGTATGATTTATGATGCTAGCATAATCAACACCTACTATATTCTAGACACTTCATGAAGCACTTTAATCTCTTATCCTCACCTTGTCTTCATTATGATTTTTAGAGTAGAGATTATTTTCCTGGTGAAAATCAAGACTCAGAAAAGTCCAGTGATTTTCCCAAAGTCATATAATTAAGTCAGAAGAGGTGGTACTCTGACATATCTGGTTCCCAAACTACCTGTGCTCTTCTGGCATCCGGGGCCCCATGCGTTGAGTGAAACCTTCAACTAGCTGACAGCTCACTACTTCCATGCATGGACTGCACGGGAGGAGCAGTTCACAGTTCTGGTTTAAAAGCTCTTCAGAAAGCACTGGCAGCATTTGGAATGGCAGCCTTCCAAAGGAAGGGTCCACCCAAAACCTGTGACTGTGATCTTATTTGGAAATAGGGTTTATACAGATGTAATGAAGGATGTTGAGAAGAGATTGCCCTCGATTAAGACATACCCTAAAGCAGACTGTCCTTAGAAGAGCAGAGAAGGTGAAAAGGCATAGAAAAAAGGGCATCGTGAAGGTTAGTTGGAGACAGGTATGACGCACCTACAGTCTAAGGACCTCTAGGGATTGCTGGCAGCCCGGGAAGCTGTGAGGGAGGCTGAGTATGGACACTGCTTCAGACCTTCATAGAGAAAGCAGCACTGCCCAAATCTTGATTGTGAATTCTGGCCTCCAGAACCAACCGTGAGAAAGAATGAATTGCTCTGGTGGTAATGTGCAAGGGCAGCTCTAGGCCACTAACACCGCATGCCTCGTGTAAGAGGTGAGAGAGGAGGAGAGCAACTTGCACAGGTCTGAGAACCCTGAGAAACAGCTGAGCACGCTGCTCACTGGCCCCAAGCACCCCCACCCCACCCAGATGAGCAGGCTCCTTGTGTTGCACAGAACTTGGGGGACAGAGCTCAGGGGCAGGCAGATTTCCAGGGGCCTGCATGGCTGATATCATCTGTAGGAGAGTGATTACTTCAGTGAGACTGTGCTGATTGCATTTATGGAAATGTAGTTGCTTATTAAAATATTAGAGTTTCAAGAAAGTAAAGGAAAAAAAAAAAACCAAGCAGAACAAGCATCTGCCTCGCAGAAATCATTCGTCAACATTTGATGAGCATAAGTCTGGATTTTCTCTACGTAGAGTTTAGCCAGAGGCCTTGGTAAATGTAATTTTGCAAAAATGGATTTATACTATGTACACTCCTTTTATAAAAATTGGTAAACATAAGATCACTGGAATATGGCAGGAGAAAATTAAACTAGAGTCAAACTGAAGGAGTGACTGAACTTCAGATAACTGCTTGTTCACAACAAGACATATTAATTCCAGAAAGGTACTTCTCAGGTTATGAGGCAATTATAAAAAAAAAATTAAGAGCTTTAAAAATATAATTTTGCTTTTTTAAAAACAGTGTATTTTAGCTTTAACCAGTGTTTATCTACTTTCTTCCAGGAAAGAGGAAGGGTTTGCAGCCTTCTTTTTTCCTTCTACTGGCACCCAATTTTTGTTCATAACATTATTTTTGACTTGTCAGGAATTAAAACACTTCTGTTTTGTTCCGTCAACTAATTCCCGTTATTGTTTAGTTTTGATTCTATGTTTAGATGGATCAAGTACTTGCTCTCATCCTTTCATGGTGGCTTCTCTGTTGCTGGATGTTTAATTTTGATGCATGTCTTGTTGTGCTGAATTTCATCATCAAACGTTTTCAGGAAGGGCTTTGTTAGTACACTTGCGTGTTTAAGAATGATGGCCTGCTTCTTTAATGGTCGCAGCACAAGTCTGCTGACAGGAACACGCCTGGGTCATCCTTTTCTGTTTTAGGACTTGGTGGATGCTGCTCTGTTCTTCACTAGTGCTGAACGTCATAGCAGAGAGGAAACTGCCAGTCCCTCTTTGTGATGCACGTTCTCTGAACCACTCCTACAAAACATTTTCCTCGGAGCATCTGTACCTTCAGAGCACATATTTTATATCACCAATTTTGCTCGTCTTTCCTGGGACACAGTAGAGTATTCAAATTCAAAGATGACTTGTTCTTTTTACTTCAAGAAACTTTTTTGAATTTAAGAAGTTTTTTTTTCCCCCATTTCTTTGTTTCTGTTTAGAACACCAATTTGAGCATGCCAACTTCCCCTTTTTTTTCCATTGATACTGTCTTGTCTGTAATTATCATTTAAATCTCATTATTCCTTTCTCTTTCTTTACATGTGATTTCTTAGGTCTGTCTGTGCTTTTAGTAGTATTTAGTGATTTTCTGTTGCTAAGTTGATGTCTGTCTTGATAATTGTTTTACATTCGTCTGCCATCGATTTCCTGAGCTCTTACAGTACACTTTCCAATTGTTCTTCGTCTTATTTCTCTTTTAATAACATCTGTTTCTTTGATGAACTTTTTTTTTTCCCTGAGATATTGTGCTGTTAAGTCATTTAAGGCTGATGAGAACTAACCTCTGTGCTCTCCAGGGGTAGATCATGTATGACGCATAAAATTTTTTTATCTGCCTTCCGTGTTTGCTTTCCTTCCTGTTCCCCACCCCCTGCTTTTTGCAATACCCAGGCCAGGTCCCTTGTCTGGCTTCCATCTTGTGTTCCTGGGACATGAATAGGTCCATCCAGCTGTTTAATCAACAACATCACAAAGGAGACTTGGAGGCCCCGGATAACCAGGAACCATGCTAGATTTCTGGTTCCTTCTCCTTAGCTTGTCTTGGTGAAATGTCTCCCCTAGGTTTTAGCATTCAGGAGATCAATGTGGTTCAGAAGGAAGCCCTCAAAAATGCAGATTGGTTGTGACTCCAGGATCGGGCCTGTCCACACCCTCTCTATCCCTTTCACCTCCAGGCAGGCTTTCCCAACCAGAGCCAATTCCTTAACAACACAAATGACATCTTTTCCTGGTTCCTCCTCATGCTGTGGCCTCTCCCTTCCTCCTGGCTAGTCTGCAATGTGAAAATAGATTTTTATGGGAATAGTCTGTCTTCTTCCATGTGTGGTATGCAGCACTGGGTATATGCTCACCAGTGTTTGTGGTCCTGCCCTCTTCTGAGACCTATAGCAGGGTTACCCTTCCTTATCTTCCAAAGTTAGGCCAGCTGAACCTGCAAATGGCCTGGGCAGCAAAATCGGAATCACCTACAGGCTTTCTTCCCCTTCCATGGTGAGCTCTGAAGCCTCAGGCTATGATGGTGTTGTTGGAAAAGGGTCAAGTTGGCAGGTCCCTGGGTGCCCACAGTAAACAGAAGTCCCAGATGGTTCACCATGAGCACGCAGCATCCTCAATTCAAACACTTTTGCTGCTTGAAGCCATGGAGATTTAGAATTTGTTGGTTGTTGCTGCAAAACCTATTTTGTTTTGCTGCAAAATAAGCCAGTAATTTCTGCAGCAGACCCAAGGAAGACTGGGAATTGAGGTGGTCACATGGTGGCTGGAAGGTATGGATCAGAGCCGAGCATCCATCACTCACCCAGTACTCTGACCAGCTGCAGTGGTGTCCTCAAGTGATGGGGGAAATGCAGAATCTCCAAAGTTTGGGTTTCTCATTGCAGAGGGTTTCAGATTGCTTGTGTTCACCGAGAACAAACAAATGGAACCTAACCTTTTTCTGTTTCTCTCTGCTTCCTTTCGTGTAAATATATCTTCTTGTGCACTGAATTGAATGCTGCTGACAGGATTATTTATACCCTTGAACAAACTTGGCTGATTTATGATGGATTAGAGGGATCATCTATATCCCTCAAAGAGCCATGGGAGCTGCTGCCCTGGGGTCTTGTTGCAATTTATAGTCTATAAATGGTTTTTTCCTTTTCCTTTCTTCAGTCATGTATTTTTTTTTCTCTTTACAATTAGAAAAAATGTGTGTACAATCCAAGATATTTTTGAAGAATAGAACTTCGCATCTCTGTGTTGCTGTTGGGCCGAGTGACAATGGAAGATGCCTTCATTTTTCTAAAATTCAGCCCCATATTAGAACCAGTGTTGTCTCATCTCCAGAACCATAGAAGGCAGGCTTCAGTCCTCGTCCTGCCATCCACTAAGGGCATGGCCTTGGAAAATATCACATGATCTTTCTTACCCATAAAAACATAAGAATAGCTTTTTTAATCCCACAGGAATATTGAAAAGAGCGGATGAACTATAATCTGGGAGAGGCTCTGGGAATTATCAAATGAGTGCCTAGTACCAAATGAGCATTCAGTACATGCAACTTGAAAGCACCTTGTGAAGTTTTCAAGTGTCATCTCAGTACATTTGTTCATGTACTTAGTATCAATTTACCAGGCGCTCTGCAGAACAATTGGATTTAAAGTTCTGCAAGACATTGGTGATAGGTGAGTTAAACTAACAATTAAAGCGAGATTTGCTTCTGAGATTATACCATCCTGAGATTACAATAGCTGACATTTGGGGCTTACTATGAGCTCAAGTGCTAGACTGAGTCTTTACAGGGATCACTCCTAATACCCACTATCAGCCTCTGCAGACATTACTATTATAATCCCCACTCCAGACAGAAGGAAAACAAGGCCCAGATATGGGAAGGAACTGGCCCGGCCACAGAGCAGTGGGAGAGACCCTGCAGATGGTACCACTCTGAGTGCATGACCTTAGCTCTGACTGCGACATCTCCAGACATATAGTTGCCATGTCAGGACGGAGAGCCATGGAAGGCACCTAAGAGGAATGGATCCCTGAGTTCAGCTTGAGATGAGGGTGGGGCATGCCCACTCAGACAGAGCAGTCCTAAGCCTGTTCCCAGATGGGCACAGAAGAGATGCTGGGTAACTACAGACAGTTCACAGTGGAAACAGAGTCTGAAAGTTTGCACTGGAGGACAAGAATTGAATAGGAAGTAGGCAGGAATCTGATGCAGGTGCTTAGATGGTCAAATACAGGAGCATGGACATTGAAAGGCAATGATAGATGTTAAGCATGAGCCTAATATGATTAGCTTTGCCTTCTGTGTTCAATACATGGATTCTAGCTGGGTTCATGAGAATCTGTGGCAACCTCAGGTACTTTTAAAATTCCCAGTTGAGCATGGAAGACTAAAATTTCAATCATCTCTATGACCTGTCAGATCTTTTTCATATCTCACTCATGATTACATTGAACACACCAGATACAGCGTGTGACCCATGACAAGTACAGAGTAAATTGTTGGATGAGTGAATGAATAAATGAATAAACGAATGAAGACCCAGAGTAGTAATAGCACTTAAAGTGAGAAAAAAGTAGAAAATATCAGAATTGTGGGTTTTCTCATCTGTTGGCTAGTTGAGGATGGACTGTGCAGGGAGAGAAGTGAGGGTGGTGGGACTCTATCCCCCTGCAGATGGTACCACTCTTGCAACTTCAAAAGTAGTCTAGATATTTTGGGGATTCTTGGAGGTAGAAGTAGAGAGTCACCAGCAACCATGGAGAGATGTTCATGTGATTTGTTAATAAAAATCTCTGACTGTGGGTGGGGCTTTGGTAGCTGAGCTATGAGGTATCCTGTGATTAATTTAGGATCTAGAGGGAAGCTGATTCCATACAGGTTGCTTGTGCTTTCATTTCTTAGAAGGCATGTTACCAAGCAAAGCCTTGACGACTCCAGGGAGTGTTGACGGCCTAGTAGGTATTGAGATTCTCTTGCTCTTCACACAGTAGATCCTGGAAGATGAGCGCCATAACTTATTGTCTTCAAGACCAGTGAGGCTCAGAGCACCTCGGTGCAATCACTCTCCATGGTGCCTCTACAGATACCCCTGGGTACTGAAGGCACATGCTACTTCAGGTTGGATGGTCACAAAAGACCTTTCAGAGAAGGTTTGCTCATGCTCAACCCTGAATTTGAGTAAGAGGTTCTCACACAGAGTAACCCAGACCCTTGGCCGAGATGGTTGCAGAACTGGTGAATAACTACAGATAACTCACTGTGGAAGAACAGTCTGCTCTTGGTATGTCGGGATCTTGGTATATTAGGAACTGTTTTTGCCCTCCTCCATGGTCTTAGACCCAACTCTGGATCTACTTGGAGCTGCAGAGGGAAGTCCCTGTCCACACTAATTGCTTGAGTGTGAGTTTGAATTCCCTTGAGCATTCCTGGGACTTTCTGTCCGGGGCTTTCTTGGGAACTATGGAAGCCTGTCCAGCCAGTCTGGGCTGCCAGGAAGTGCTGGTGAGGAGAGGTCCCAGGGGCCATTCCAACCAATCACCCAGCATGCAGCTGTTTCTATAGTACTTGCTTGCATCATTTCTCAGAAAGGAGAGCTCCTACCACCAAGGGGACAACTCCAAGGTGTGCTCCGCACAGGTCCTTAGAGTGATCAGAAGTTCAGAGCCCTGTGGCTCATAGTGTTGATTAGCTTGATGACACGACACTTTTTGGCTTTCTCTGTCTCGCTTTCCTACTCCCTGCTTTAGACATATAAATGATGTTCTCCAAAGTCTTTGTCTTAGGGCTTGATTTAGGGAAAAATAAAATGTGATACTCTGGTTGGTGCTCAGTAAACCATGGCTGAATATATAAATCTGATCAACTCCCCAGATCAGGATTAAACCAAGGACCTGGAAGAGATAGTGTTCAATTGCACTATTTCACTTGACCTCCAGATGGGGCTTCTCCTGCCCTGCTGGGTGCTTTTCATGGTCCTCTGAGTCAGTGGCTGTCAAACTCCTGCCTCTGCCACTGGTAGGCACTGCTCCCTCCCATCCACAGCCAAGCTCTCTCTCTCTCTCTCTCTCTCTCTCTCTCTTTCTCTCTCTCTTTCTCTCCATCTCCATTATCTTCATCTCCATCTCCACCACCTTCTCCATCAACTTCATCTCCATCTCCATTTCCATCTTGTAGCCAATCACCACTAAAGCTGACTCAGGACCACCTTGGTGAGAATCTGGATATTGGGGCCAAGGATGTGGTAAAAGTGGCTTAGTCTTCACATCTGAGTGCAATCAGGCTATTTTCCTTATCCTGCTGCTCTGGTCAGCTTGGAATGAACCTGCCTTGAGATCCCTAAGATCTCAGCCACACTCACTTATTTGGAGACTCCACTTGGAATAGTCATGTGACTATGCCCTGACCAGGAGCCACTGCTTAGAGCCCTCTTCACATCCTCCCCCATACCAGAACCAATTTCTTTAGAGTTCACCATCTGCCTAGGTTCAAGTCCAAATTTCTGAAGAATGGGACTTTAAAGTAAAATGTCGTGTTTTGGGATTGAAATGGACTAATGTTTAAATTGCATTTCCCCCATTTTCTGGCTGGATAACCTTGAGCAAGATACTTATTCCCCTTCCAAGCCTCATTTTTCTCATCTGTAAAATGATAGCATAACATGTGGTTTAAAGTGTTGTCACAGATAATATACTTGGGGTTCCCTGTAGTTATTCAGTAATGGTAGGTCTTCTACTAGTTTTTCAGTATCATTTGGGTTAATGGACCTGCTTTCAGTCCTGGTACTGCCCGCCTCTATTTTATCCACACTCCCCAGACCATCCCACTGAGCCTCCTGGCAGAGAATGTCTGAGATAAGACACAGGATGCTGGGCCTCTCTTAATTAAATTGTTGTAAACATGCGTTCTTAGATTTTAAATCTGCCTATTTGGTATTCATTCACTGTGGGGCCACTTGGAATAATTATATTTTCAATGCTCTGAAGTCTGACTAGAGAAAGAATGACTTGCTCAGGGCTATCCAATTTTTAGAGGTGATAAAGGACTTGCCCAGGGGCACTTCTATCCTATGCAAAAAAGAACAATGAGAGCCAGTGCCCTAGCCATCTCCTTTGCTGAACACCAAGTACCAAGCCAATATTCCCCTGCTCTAAATGGCCCAAGGACCAGGCAATAGTCAACGCAATGCAGTCCCTCCTCCCCAAAGCCTGTGGGAATGATTCCCGCTGGGCGATCCTAAACTGCTCACTCTGTGGCAGCTCCATTTTCTGTGAAGAACACAGTGATAGCTCGGTCCCAGGTTTTGTCCTCACTCCATACTCCCCCGCCCCAACCAAAGCATGCTTCCCATTGGCCCTGGGGGTATGGTGATCCTCCTCCTCTTGGGAAATACAAATACTAAAAATCCTCTTTTCACAACATCAACCTGTGTTGTCACTTAGTCACCTCCACAAATGAAAATCCCTAGGAATATTTTGAGACAGTCCTCAGATCCCTTTGGGAAACGTGTGAGGCGTCCACTTGTTAGTAGTTAGAATTCAGCTGGGGGCAGAGTTCTTTCCTCAGGCTCTTAGGGAAGATGGCTTAGGTGGGAAAGTGCCAGGGCCAACCCTGAGCGCTCAAGACCCCTCTTAGCATCTCTTCTGCAATCCCAAAATGGGACCAGTAGAGAGTTCAGTTTAGTTTGAGTCCGACATGTATTTTTTAAAATTTACAGAAGGAATGTATTTCTCAAAAACCTAAAAATGGTGTGACATAAAATGGAAGAGTCCTAATGTGAAGATCTCTCCTCTGAGGTCAGTTCTTCCAAAACTCCCTCTGCTAGCAGTCTCGTGTGCGTTCTTTCTTCCATACTCTTCTACTCTGCACACACGTGTACACATGTTGAGTTAAATTTCTTAAAAAAAAAAAAAAAAACCAGGGATCTCAACATACCTGTTTTCTTTCTTTTTTAAAGCTATTTTTTCCATATTTTGTTTTTGGAGAATTATAGTTTACATGATGGTGGGATTTGTCATTTTCACATAATGTTTATGTGCTCTTGATGTAACAATAGAGTATGGTCAATGTCACTCCCAGCGCTTAACCTTCCCTCCCGTCTCCATCCCTGGCCCCTTTCCTTTACTGTTCTCCCTTTGATTTTCAAATGACCCCCCTACCCCACCTTTCTTTTCCTTTTTTCTCTCTAGTTTCCATATAGGAAAGGAAGTTGACCTTCTGAGTTTGGCTTTTTTCTCTTAACATAATGGTCTCTAGTTCCATCCATTTTCCTGCAAATGGCATAATTTCATTTTTCTTTAAGAGAGAATAAAACTCCATTGTGTATAGACCACATTTTCTTTATGCATTCATCTGTTGATGGACACCTAAGCTGGTTCCATAGTTGGGCTCTTGCTAATTGTGCTGCTATAAACATACCTATTTTCCAAACATGAATTTTTCTCTCAACACCTTTGCTGATTGTCTGTCTCTGGCCAGGGTTCTGAAGGATGAACTTCCTTATTCAGACATTTCCCTGCTGCTGTGCAGCTGGGTTGTCCCTAACTCTGTGTCAGTTCGACTATTACTTCTTGAGATCATACTCTGCAGCTTCAGTAGCCAGCCAGGTCCTACAGGATCTGTCGTGGGTTGTTCTTCCCAATCCTCTCCAGGACCTCTCTTCCCAGCCACTTTGGCTTGCTTTCCTTGAACATTCCCCCGACAGGGGCCTTTGGATGGGAATGCTGGGACTTCACAGCCTCATGGCCTCACCCTCAGGACCTTGCAAGAGGCCAGCAACCTCAGGGCAGGAGGTTTGTGAGCATCTCCCTGCCCTTCCACATGAAAGAGAAGGCGCCCAGCTTGACTGGCCCATCCCCTGCCCTGCTCTGCTTTCCCTTTGGTGCAGTCATTGCTGATGGAGGGAACGGCAAGCTGGTTCACTGTGTGTCTCCTCACTGGGAATAATGCTGCTCCCCCTCCTCCAGGTGAGTCTGCAGAACTCTTGCACTGTGTCTCCCAGACCAACGGGTCTTCCGTCCCAGGCTTTATTGCAATTGTATGGTGCCTTGCTCATGGGAGGGCAGCAGGCTCCCAGCCTTTGGCATGCACTTGCTGTCCTGGTTACTCTTGCCTTTGTGCTTTCTTTCCACTCACTTTCCTCTTGGAAACTCCCCACTTCTTCCTTTTACATTGTAATTATTGGTATTTATTGCTAGGAGATGGAGGAAGGCCATAGGGCTACGGAGAGGCAAAGCAGATTCATGAGGAATGCCTGGCCCAGCGCTTCCCTAGAGGTCTTACTTCCCTGCCGGAGCCTCGGGGCATCAGTCCAGGAGAAGCCGGACTGCACCCTGGGCGTCCTGGAGAGGCGGGGCTGGGAACCAGAGGATGTGGATGTATGGAGTGTGTGAGGTGGGGCCCAGGCCTGGGGCAGTGGCTCTCTTTTGTGCAAGTGTCCTTGGTGGGGCACTGGCCTTGGGGCAGGAGGTCTGGTTCACACACTGGCTCCCACTCCCTTGTGCCTTCCTGTGGGACTTGGACGCAGGTCATGTCTAATCACTGAGGGACTGTGGGGGACGGTGGATGAGACAGCATGTGCAAATGCCTCCTAGAGGTACCCAGCTGTGGACTGCGGCTCCAGTGAATGTGGAGTCTCAGTCTCCCAGCAGAGATGGGGTCCCATCTCTCCCTGTCTGGAGGGGTGAAGGGGTAGAGGGATTCTCAACATTTAAATTCAGTTTGGTATCTGTGGCGCATTCCTAAAATTTCAGTTCCTTTTGCTGTCATTAAAATGTTCTCCAAAAAAAAAAAAAAATCCATTCGAATTAGTATGTGTCAATCCAAGACTAATGGACTATTCTCGAACACTTTGCTTTTTTCCATTCCTCCCTCCCTACTCCCATTCCTGACTCTACTTCTGAGAATTGCATTGCAATGCTGTGGAAAGAACACAGGTTAAAATCAGTCAGACCTATATCAAGTCTCAGGTCGTCTACTTTACTCCCTATGCATCGTTTTTTAAATCAGAAAATGGAAACGGGGATACCTACCTGTCCAGGTGAATTTGAAGGCCAAGGGCAATAGTTAATATTTATGAAATGTTTAGAACATACCCAGTCCTTTCCCTATCAACATGCTGAGTCCTCACCACAATCCTGTAAGGTGGTGCTGTTATCATCCCCCTTGACAGAGGAGGAACCTGAGGAATCCAGAGGTGAAATTACTTGCCAAAGTCACACAGCTAGGAAAAAACAAATCTATAACTTTCAGTACTGATTTAATTCATCCTTGAAAATGGGAACTCCGAATAAAAGCCTTGCCTGTGTCCGCTGTGTTAACAAAACAGAACGAAGCCCTCGTTACAGCCCCTGTGGCTGCAACTACCCACACAGGGCACTTCTTCCTGCTTGTTCTCTTCCTCCCTGATTCTGCCTTTCAGCCCCAACTGAAATCCTGCCTCACTCGGGAAGCTGTCAACATACCTTATTTGTATATAATCTTTTTGCTTCTGGGCAGATTTGCATGTGTTTACTTACTTGACTTTTAATAATCCTGGTAGCTGTGATACATACTAAGTGTAGTTGGTACTCTCTATTTAGAGATGGGCAACAGTCCCTCAGTTAGGAAAAGAGGCTTGTTGGGATCCTCAGCTCTATCCTGATGTGCACTGGTGTCTGGGGCTTGAGTTGTTATGTCCTGGTGAAAGTCCTACTGACTTTCACCACTTAAGCTAATACCTGATCTGTTCCCTCTTTGGGAAAAGCCTCTGAATTTGCCTTTGGGACCTTTCCTTCTGCTTCCATAAGAACATGTGAGTCAGGTGGGGTCCCACGCTCCAGCATCTCCATGCTACTCCACTGCTCTGGTCACAATGGTCCATGGGTGGGAGGGCAAGTGTCAGAGAGAGACTCCTGAGACACAGCCTGGGATTCTACTCCACCCTGGGACCCAGCAGCCTTCCCCCTGGGGTTGCTGAGCTATAAGGAGGTAGCCTGGAGTTGCTTGTGATGCTCTTTCTCATTACCAGGAGAGTCCTTGCCAACAGTGAAGAGCATCTGGGGAAAGTGGAACTGAGAGATGAGGAAAGACAGTGCAGAGCATATGCTTAGAGCCCTGGATGCCACAGGAATTGGAGTGAGAGGGTCTCCCCATGACTTTGCTATGTGCATTCAGACCCTGCCACACCCCACTTTTCTCTTGCTTTGAGGCATTTCCATTGACTGTTCTGTCACTTTCAGTTGAAAGAATGCTAACACATGGAGTCCCCAAACAGAATGCCCCTGGGGTAAGGGGGTTGGTAGGAACTGAGGACAGTTTTTCCCCATTTTCATGACAGTGTTGAGCACTGATTTGGTACCCCAAATGCTCATCGATTTGTTAAATGTGAATTTGATGGAAGATTGGATAACTATTGGGAATTTGATCTATTACTTAAAAATCCTTACACACTAGACAAATAATTTCTTTCTTGAGATGTCCGGGGAAATTTGGAAGAACTTTTCTTTGGGGTTCTTCCCAACTTGCCTTATTTCCCACTGAGAACAACTATAATTCACATGGATTTGCAATGGAGAAAGTCATATTTTATTTTTAGTACTGTTTGTTCAAATTCTTTGCTAAGAATTCTTGCCACTTAAGCATGAAGATCTAATCTTTCTTAACTTGAAGGTGGACTCACTTCCCCTCCGATGCTGCATGAACTCCCTGCTGTGTTTACAACGAGTTTCCAGCCATGGATCTATAGGTTTTAGGGAAAACACTGACTTCCTGATCCATTTTAGATATTCACCTGGCTAGCCTCCAGTCCCCAGTCATTATCAAACACTAGATTTCTCTGGGAAAGAATTTTGTATATGGGATTAAATTCCATACTCTCTTGACTTTAAAGGAAGTTTCCTAGGTAATCTGGGGGGCTTCATTCAATCAGCTGAAAGGACTCCTTCCATTGTTCCAGAGGTGGAACACTTACAAGGACCTAAATTGAGCAACCAGTATTCCACTTGTGGTAACTGGAAATAATATTTGAATATGGATTATGTTCACAGAATTGAAAACTTGGAACTTCATGGGTTATGAGGAAAGCTGAGGCTTCCATGATGGAGAAGAAATTCCACCTATGGACCATAGCACCAGCTCCTGCCTGACTGTCGCAGCCCATCCTTCTGGAGACCTGCAGAAATCTCTAGATTTCTGATCTGAAATCTAGAGATTTCAGACTCGCAGCCAGTTCCCGCATTTGCAGAACATAAATCTACGTGCATTTGAGTTGAAGGCATTCTGGAAGATTTCAGCTCTCGCTCTCTTCAATACCACTGTGGAAATTCTCAGTGATCTCAGTACCTACTTAGAAGACTTATCCCTCACCCTGGTCCTCCAGTTCTTTGTCTTGCACTTAGCTGCAGCCTTTCATTCTCATGATCATCTCACTGAACTTTTCATCACCAAATAACTACAGAGTTGTTATGAACTTGAGTTCAAGATTCCCACTTCCTGTCTTTCCTGCCCACTCACTCCTCTATCCAGTACCTAGAAGCCAACAGCCCTTTGACCTCACATGGACACTCCTACTTCTAAACTATTCCTTATTTGTTATCTTCTTTCTTATCCTGCTTACATCTATGATAATTACTCTCTGAAACATATTCTTAACTCCCTGGCTCCTCTCTTGCTTTATTTTGCCTGTTTTGACTAATGCATCACTTCAGCTAGATGCATTGCAGAAAAGCACACAATCAAGCCAAGTGCTCTCCATTCAGTACCTGCCGATGCTCAGCTCCAGGGTCCTTGATTAATGCCGCCTGTCAATGATACTGTATTTTCCTATTGCATTGGAGATCACTCTTCTTTGTAACTATTTCATACCTTTTCCTTTGTCTCTTCCCCCATGGTCACTCCCAAAAAATGACCTTATTTCCCATCTGACTGAGAGAAGTAGAAGTTATCAGAAAAGATCCAAGCTCTTGCCACTACACTGATGCTGTATACACCCCATGCTGCGTGCTCCCCTTTCGTCTTTTTACTGGGTCCCATCTCCTCCCTGTCACCTACACGAGGACACCACACCAGCAATTCCCCTCTCTGTTGTAAGTTCCCTTCTCTTTAAAGGATAATTTGCATGTGTGTGTATAGATTAGATATGTAATTGATATGCATATATATATGTAGCATGGTAATAAACATGTACATATATGGTAATGTTAACATATCTAATTATAAAGTAAATAATGTATTAATATATGCATATAGTGATATAATGTGTATAGAAATAAGACATACAAGTAATTACATATGGAATAAAATGTACTGAATGTATATTTTCTCTATGCATACTAGATGTATTATTTTTAATATATTTTCCCTAGGAGCTGGGGATGTAGCTCAGTTGGTAGAGTGTCTGCCTTGCAAGCACAAGGCCCTGGGTTCAATCCCCAGCACTGCAAAAACAAAACAAAACAAAACAAAACCCTTTAATGTATTTTCCCATATCTCTTTTCAGGCAGTGTCTCATTTGGACGCTCCGTGAATGAGTCACCTCTGCTCGCTGCTCAGGATTTCATTCCTCTCATCCCTCTTAAACTCACCCATTGGGCTTCTGCCCCACTGTGTGCTTGGCCGCCCTTGTCAGGGTCCTGCAGTCCCCATGGATCTACTCATGGGTTAACTCTCAGGCTCTTGGTACTTGACATGCTGTTCCTCCTCCTTTCTTCACTCTCCCTTGAGACGCCTCTGCCTCTGGACTTTCCTCCTGCCCCTTAGTCTCCATTGCTGCCCCTTCTCCAGGTCCTCTTTCTCTTCCCAGGCGCCATCTTTGTTCCCTTCACCTTGGTGATCCCATTCAGTCACATGGCTCGAAATGTCCATCTCCAGCCCAGATGTCCCTCCTGGGTGCCAGACTCAGGTCCATCACCAGCGGTCATCTCCAGGTGCCCAGCAACAGGCACCACGACCTTGCACTCCCAGTACCTGGCTCCTGACCCTCCCACCCTGCTGCCTGTACCTTCTCATCTCAATAACTTTTAAAACATCCTTTCAGATGCTCAGACCAAATACCATGGAGTGTCTTCCAATTCTCCTCTTTCCTGCAAACCCACGTGGACAAATCCTTCCAGTTGTCCTTAAACATCTTAAGCGTCTCACCCTTTCTACTGATGCCACTTTTATCTCTTTCAAAATTATCTCCTGCCTAATTTATAGCCACAGTCTTCACGTGGTCTTCCTGCTACTGCCCTTGAGGAAGCCACCCAGCCATCCTGACAGTGACATCCTGACAGTGACATCCTGTCAGGACTATCCAATGGCTGCCCTTCTTATTCTGAGTAAAAACTGAAGGCTTAGAATGAGTCCTGGGGCCTCATATTCTGCTTCTCTCTCCTTTGTTCATTCAGCAGTGATCACACTGCCTCATGTCTCAGCCACAGGACATTGGCACATACTGTTCCCCCTGCCTACAAAGAGTTCTCTCAGGTGTGCATGTATATTGGTGTCTATATGTCAATCTACATCATCTATACTGATAGCCAACCTATAATGTAATCTATATCCCCACCCTGCTCTCCACTATCTTTCATGTTTACACTCAAATTTCTCTCTCCCAATGAAGCCTCTTCTTTAGATGCAAACCTGACCATTGCCTGTTTCTTCCTCTCTATTTTCCCTACTGCATGGATCATTATCCAACATACTTCTTATTGTACTTATTTCATTTTTGAATCATGTTTTTTTTCCCAGGACAGATTTCCTAGAAGATTCGGGAAGGTGGACATTGTTGTCTGTGCTCTTCATGGCTGGATCCCGAGCACCTAGAACAGGGCCAAGTTCATGCAGGGGGGCAGGTACTTATTGAGCAAAATCTTGAAACAAAGGCTGCAAAGGTTGATGAACAGCATTTGATTGGGAACCGTGACCTCTCGCCTCTCAGTTGGCTAGCTTTTGTATGAGACCCCTCCACAGGTTGCTGAAAAGCCTCGAGCATAGGAGACTGGGCCACGCGTGGAGCTTTGCCCACAAGCCCTGGGCTGACTGAGGTGTGGATGGCCTCCCTCGCTCTGGGGGGGTATCTCTCTGATTGCCAGGAGAGGCTAGTCCAAGGAAAAGGAGTGTGAATAGAGAGCTTTTTCCTTTGGCTTCCAGTTCTGGTTTTGAACACAATAGTCTGGTATTTGAGCTTTCTGGCTGGTGAAATAAAATGCTACAAATAGAATAGTCCTTAGTCAAGCTAATTTTATTTTATTACCCTGCTGTGATGTGATTTGTCTGCCCTCAAACACAGCAATCTCAAATAGCATGCACACTGTAAGGTAGATGGTTGTCACACTTTTTCGTGTGTCCATTCTAATCTGGCCTGTGATGTTGCAGATGTTGCTGACCTGGCAGATGTTGTTGAGAACAGAGCAGCCACGCTGCCTCCACCTCGCCATCCCTCCTGAGAGGCGACACTCCAAACAGCAGACAGAATGAGATTTCAGATTTCGACTTAGAACCCGTCAGTCACTTGGCTGTTTCAAAACCTGCATGAAGACCAGTTTTCAAAAGACCTCAGCTGATCTCCCACTTCCTCCTGACCTTCCTTCCTCATTCCAGGCACAGGAGACAGGCGACGCAGTCCAGCTGCCTGGTAGCTGCGCTCGTCCTGGAACCGGCCTCACGTCGTCCATCCTGCCTTATCTCTCCGCCTGCGACTCTGCAGCCCAGAGCTCTGCTCCCAGATGCTGATCTCAGAGAGCTCTCTGCTCAGTGTTGCCTTCGGTGGCTCCGGACATGGCTGGCCCACCTGTCCTTATGGCCCTTGCTCTGCATACCTGGTCATGCTCCTCCCATCCTGAACGTCTTGGACTTCTGTTTTCTACCAGCCAACAGGACTCGAAAGGCCTGGGGGGAGGGAGTTTGTTGGTTTTGATCACAGCTCTGTCTCAAGGACCTACCATTACGCTGCCACTTTCTAAATCCTGAATCTAAGTTCCAAGCTATTATACTAGTCTTGTGGATGACTAGAAATTTTAAAAGATAAGCCAGAGATCAGTATTTAATTATAAGAAATTGGAGAGGGGGCAAGATTGGAAGGAGAGAGAGAGAGAGAAAGAGAGAGAGAGAGAAGGTTTTTCCCAGGAATCCCCAGCTCCTACCCTGTTTCCACAAGAGAATTCTCCTCTCGGGGTGACTCTGGCTCCATCTGGGCCCAGTCCACCCACATTATTGCTCCTCCCCTTGGGGTTGGGTGGGGGTTTGTAGGGCAAAGGGAAGGAGACTCCAGAGCACCCGCCGGAAAGCCTCTACCTGACAGGTCTGTCTACCAGCTGCCCTCAAGTCTGAGCACGAACCCTCCCCAGAGCAGCCCTATGATCTCCAACAATCAAAGGAAGACAGTCCAAATCTGAACCATGTGAAGCCAAGAACCTGATTTGGCCCAGGAGAGCTCGTGCTTATTAAAATCTTCAAAGGCCAAACACAAAAATGGCCCGTGTTTTCGATTATCTCCCTCTCATCTGTCATGTCTGGAACCATTTTGACAACCCAAAACATAGAAAGTCTGGAGTTTAGTTCTCTTCCCACACACACCTCTTGCTGGCGAGATTCCAGAACACTCCAGGTTCACGGGTCGTGGAAAAGAGAATGTGTGGTCAAAGGGCTTCTTTGAGAGTATGTATCAGGGCTGAGTTATTTTATTTAGAGAGGCCTTTATAGTTCAGAGTTTAAAATAAAAGTTTCAGGAAGATTCATGTGTTTCACTTAAAAAGCAAAATATGGGTGGTGTTGTGGGCTATTTTTACATGAAGTCTTTTGCAGATAAACATTTGCTATGAATTTCAGTCTTCCTTTCTCACTCTATGGCCAGCCTGGACCCAGTTATCTCTGCACATTTAACTAGCTCATTGTCTTTACTGTAAACAATGATTCCAATTCCAACCCCTTAGAAAAGAACAGAGAGCATCCTCATAGTGCCGTCAATTTCCCTGCTATCCCTAATTTATTCACATTCCTATCCATCCTCACTGGTTTCCCTCCTGTCTTGGTGGACACAGGTATAAGTCAGGACTCTTGGTTGTTTAACACCAGACCTGGGTCGTTGTTTTGACATACCTTTTGTCCCTCCAGGTTCACCTGATGCAATCACTTCTCATTCTCTGATAGCTTCAACTTCTATCACTGGTTGGTCATTTTCTCTTCCATTCTGAAATAACCTTGACTCAGTTCCACTGACCAATCTCTAACCACCATGCATCTGTCTTTCCAAAGAAAAGGGACCTGGTGTGTTCAAAGCATCCTGTAGGGACCAAGAAGGGGTGAACAAAGCAAACTGGCTCTTTCCAAGAATGCTAGAGAGGTTACTGCCTGAAAGCATTTAGATGCTCATGGCCAACCACCTCTACTTTTGTTTGTACCTTCAAACTGATTTAGTTTGGAAACCGTTGGTCCTGCCTACACTCCTTGCAGTATGTGGTAAGGACCATTTTCAAACTGTACCAATTTGAAGGCACAAAGCTTCAGATAGATTTTCTAGATTTCACTGGTTTCTAGAGTGTTCTGGCCAAGATCAGCTACAAGTTGGAGAGTCACCATTGAGGGTGAGCAGGTTGGGGAATGTGTAAGTACCGGCATCTGAATGGAAAGGTGTTATATAAAGACAGTAGAAAATATATATGGTTTCTGTTCTCTTCCCAGCAAAGTAGCTGCTTTTGCAGATTTATGGAAATAGTTGTTAATATCAGACACTGAAAGCCATGCTTCCAGTAGGGCTATCTAGGATGACATTTTCACTGAAGACTTGAATCTTGGGGTATAAGTTCAACTAGTTTGGGAGTCAGTGACTCAACCTGGGAACACAGCTTCCTTTCTTTTTTTTTAATTTTATTTTTTAAAATTTATTTGCTTTGATTCATTGTACACAAATGGTGTATAGCTGTTGTTTCTCTGGTTGTACACAAAGTAGAGTCACACCATCCATGCAATCACACATGTACATAGGGTAATGATGTCTGACTCTTTCTGTTATTATTCTTGCCCCCCCAACCTGACCCCACCCCTCCCTTCCCTCTATGCAATCCATACTTCCTCCATTCTTGCCTCCCTTCCACACCGCATTATGCACCATCATCCACTTATCAGAGAGATCTTTCGGCCTTTGGTTTTTTGGGATTGGCTTATCTCACTTAGCATGACAGTCTCCAACATCATCCATTTACCTACAAATGCCATAATTTTATTCTTCTTTATGGCTGAGTAATATTACATTGTGTATATACGCCATTCATCTATTGAAGGGCATCTAGGTTGGTTCCACAATCTATTGTAAATTGAGCAGCTATGAACATTGATGTGGCTGCATCACTGTAGTATGCTGATTTTAAGTCCTTTGGGTATAGACCAAGGAGTGGGATAGTTAGATCAAATGGTGGATCCACTCCAAGTTTTCTAAGGAATCTCCACACCACATTCCAGAGTGGCTGCACTAACTTGCAATCCCACCAGCAATGTATGAGTGTACCCTTTTCCCCACATACTCGCCAATACCTGTTGTTGTCTGTATTCTTGATAAAAGACATTCTAATTGGGGTGAGATGAAATCTTAAGATGGTTTTGATTTGCATTTCTCTTATTACTAGGGATGTTGAACATTTTTTCATTTATCTGTTGATTGTTTGTAGATCCTCTTCTGTAAAGTGTCTGTTCATTTCCTTGGCCCATTTATTGATTGGGTTATTGGTATTCTTGGTGTAAAGATTTTTGAGTACTTTATAGATTCTGGAGATTAGTGCTTTATCTGAAGTGTGTGTGGCAAAGATTTTTTTCCCACTCTGTAGGCTCTCTCTTCACATACTGGACCTTCAACTATACTACAGAGCAATAATAACAAAAATGGCATGGTATTGGCACCAAAATAGGCAGGTAGATCAATGGTACAGAATAGAGGACACACAGACAAACCCACATAAATACAGGTATCTCATACTTGACAAAGGTGCCAAAACATACAATGGAGAAAAGATAGCCTCTTCAACAAATGGTGCTGGGAAAACTGGAAATTCATATGCAGCAAAATAAAACTGAACCCATATCTCTCACCGTGTACAAAACTCAACTCAAAGTGGATCGAGGACCTAGGAATTAGACCAGAGACCCTGCACCTAATAGAAGAAAAAATAGGTCCAAATCTTCATCATGTTGGCCTAGGACCAGAATTCCTTAACATGACTCCTAAAGCACAAGAAATAAAAGCAAGAATCTATAATTGGGATAAAGTCAAACTAAAAAGCTTTTTCACGGCTCCCTTTCTACCTCTGCCCAGAAGTTAGCAAATCTGGCTGCATGGAGATTACCCATGTAGGGGAAGGTAGGTGATTACATCCTTCAGGTGTTATTTTCTCAAGATGTACACCCTCAGGTCCATGAGTGACATCCTCTGCCGTGATGTGCGTAACAACTATTACCTTGGAGTTTATGAGCACATGTGTGCACAGCACAGGAGCACCAAGAGGTGCTTGGGGCTAGTTGCTCAGTGAGCGGAGCAAGCATGACATTGGACTGCTGCGGTTTCTCATGAGCCACAGGAATTCTTTCTCCAGGGGGGCAGCAAGTTTTGTCTGTTTTGATCATACCTGATTTGGTAGGTACTAATAAATATTTTTTCAATGAATTAGATAAAATGAATCAGGTGCATTCATATTAGGAGAGGGTGGTCAGGCTGCAGAAAGGAGAACTCTTAGTCTGAATTGCTGGAATCAAGTACATCCCAAGAAGAATCAGCAAAGTCCAGATTAAGGGTATGTGCTTGTTTGTATGGTGCTTATATTCATTGTAATGAATTATTTTCATGCAAACTAGGTGAGATGGATGGTATAGGTATGGTCATTCATCTTTCTAGGTAAAAAATGAGAGAATGATGCTAAATGGTGGTTTGTGAATGATCTCAGCATCCATAGGTGAACGGGAACAGTGCCTTAGAGGAATGCTCTAGGATTTCCACATTGCCATATTGCAGAAAAGGGATTTTTGGCTTCTTTTGGTTTATTTCAGTCTTTAGATATTGTCCTGGTGACTATGGGGTGAGAAACTTTAAGCATCCCTCTTCAATTGATAATATCAGAGTAGCATGGGGAGATAATTAAAATGGAAAGAAACCCAGTTGAAAACCAGACTTCATGGGTTAAGATGAGGATAGCATTATTGAAACAGCTGGGAGCCTCTGTGAAGGCTTTATTTCACATTTCAACAACACAGAACAAATTGCACCAATTCTAGGAATTATATCCCTTCATAACAAACACTGGAGTCCCTTTTTTAAAATGTCACCAAATGTCTCTGATGACTCTGTTTTGAAACCAGTCACAAGCAGATGGCACTTTGAAGCATACAAAACATTTTGGAAAACAAAATCACTTAGACATTTTTGTCTGGTTTGCTAAGATAATGTGTGATAAAGCCCCAAATGAAAGAATCTTGGCGTGCACGAAAGAGAAAGGGGACACACCACCCAGTGGGTTTGTTCTAATTTCTTGTGAAGACTTGATTCTTCAACAGTCTTCTCTGTCTGAGTTGGGTTTCTTGAAGGTTTATGAACTTGATGAATATAAGAAACAAAGCAAGGGCGGTGAGACCCACCATTTCCAGAGTGCCTACTGCCTACCAGATGTTTCGTCTAGTATATAAAATATCTGTATAGTTTCTTTAATTCTAAAATGATTCTATGGGTAGCTAATTTTGTTCTCATTTTAAATATGAAGAAATTGAGGCATCCCACACCTAGTGAGGTATAGGCAGAATTTAGACCTTTAACTGATATCCAAATCCATGTTCTTCCCATTTCATCTACTTCAGGTAGAATTCTGTCTCTATCTGCCTTTATTGATTGCTCTACAAATATTTTCATGTTCATGAGAATGCTTAAGTGTTGGAATAGATGCAACTAGCATATGTTTGTGCAAGAGAGTCCTATTTATGCATAAAAAATTTCAAATTTACTGTTTTCATAAATAGGAATTTTTGGCATATTTTGACAGGTAAATACTCAAAGCCCATTTCAATTCACTTTCCCTTGCTTTTTTCTATATTAAACACTAGAAAGCAAAATGTGCAGGTGCCCATTGCTACTAAGAATGGCTATTGTTATGGTTTAAATATTAGGTGTCTCCCAAAAACTCATGTGTGAGAAAATGGAAGAAGGTGTAGAGGTAAAATGATTGGGTTCTGAGAGTCTTAACTTAATCAGTACATTAATCTTCTGATAGGAATTAATTGAGTGGTAAGGGGAGGCAAGTAGGGTGTGGCTGGAGGAGGTGGGTCATTGGGGGTGTGGCTGGAGGAGGTGGGTCATTGGGGACATTCCATTGGGGTATGTAGTTTGTCCGGGGTGAAGGGGATTTCTTTCTCTGCTTTCTGGTGACAATGTCCTGAGTCACTTTCCTCCACCACACTATTCTGCCACTATGTCCTACCATACCTTGGGCCCAAAGCAATGGAGTCGACTGTCTATGGACTGAGATCTCTGACCATGAGTGACAAATCAACTTCTCCTCCTCTAATATTGTTCTTGTCAGGTCTTTTGGTCACAGGGGTGTGAAAGCTGCCTAAAACAGCCATGTTACATCCACAGTTTGACTAAAGAGATGCCCATGGCATGTCCTGGCAGAGGGCTTCCCATCCCAAATTCAATGACAAAGTCTGACAGGCAGAGTCTTTGCTGAATATAAACTCAACATTGAAAAGACAATGGCTATGTCACCACCATAAAAATGAAAGCCACATGCTAGCATTGGTGGAGCAGGAGACTGGTTTCTTGATGACTTCCTGGAATAACTATCCCACCCGGGACCACCTACCTCTCAACTTCTTATTATGAGGGAAAAATAAACCTTTAGATATTAAAGGAAGTGGGGAATACAGACCAATACTGACACAAGGAATAGAATTTTAAAAGGCATTCCTGTTTTCCAACACAGTTTATTTTCGCACCAGTTTTGGTCCTGATCTGTATTCCCAAAACATTGGAAAGCGGACCATAAATTCTTGTGCACAGTGCTCATTTTGTCGGGCACAAGTTGGAACAGGTTTTCATCCCCTCCTTGGCTGTGAGAAAAGGTCAGTATAGTTGTGATCTAGGAGACTGTGACCCTTTCAGACCATCTGGGCTTCACCAGCCAAATCAGATGGGGTGGGAGAAGGGATCAAGGGCTGCAAGGCACATGTCCCCCCATTTTGCTTTATTGGATGTAGACTTGGGCTTTGCCTGGACAGCTGAGCAAGGAACTTGAGGAATCATTTGGTCTTTCACCTTGGGGAAGGACCACACCGAAGTCATACCAGACATATATGATAACCAATCTGGTTTTAATAGACCTCCAAGGAAGACAGTTCCTCAGCCTCTTCCCTCAAGAGGCCATTTCAACATTTAAAAACTGTCAGTAATTCTTTTACTTAAATAGAATGCGCATTGCATGTTTGAAGGAAGTGTCTTTTCGATTTCTAAGGCTGGGCAGAAAGTTGGTGGGTTGTCGAGTCTGGCATCCCTGGGTTAAACTGTCACTCATCTACTTACTAGCTAGGGGACTTCCTTGCACCTTAACTTCATTGAGCTTCGGCTCCTTATCTATGAAATGAGGGGGAAATAGCAATACTAAGCCCCCTGGGGTCATGGTGAGGAATGGATGTCCCAAACACTGGAAATGCTATGTGCCATCAACTCTGCCCAGCTGCGGCGTCCCCTCTGCCCCCACCGGACAGCCGCTCACCACACTCCCTGTGGGAAAGTTCTGCAGAGACCCCAGGACACCATGGAATTTCTCTACAACTTTCCCTAGTGTGGGCGAATCAACTCCAATTTCCTAATCTTACCCCCTCTTTGCTCTTACTTTTCAATCCTTGAATCTGAACGTGAAAACTTGTTTTCAAACCAATTTTTAAAAATGTGTTTGGCAATTTGGGGAGACTGCATTTTTACAAAGTAAGCAAAAACAACAGCAAAAAAGAGACCAGAACTCGAAAACTGGAAACATCGCCCCATATAGTCGATGTTACCGTGCAGCCCAGATTCTCATTCTGGGTTGTGAATCCATAATTGAGGTTTGCACTCTGGTGACAAAGGCAAAAATGCAGCAATTGTCTGGATCATGACAGCCAAGAATATTCTGGTTGTAATTATTTGGTTAATTGAAAGTCAGAATCCTCCGGTGCACGCCGTCTGCTTTGTGACCTTCCTTTTGGGTAGACGCTGTCTCAGACCCGAGTGAGGTCTGCCGCTCCATTTTAAGAAAGGAAACGTTTCAGACCGTGGGCTGTTTTTAAAAGCCGTACACATGACTCTTGGCTTCAAGAGCCTTGGATCTGCCTGCTTCTGGCAGCTCCGCGTGTTGGCTTCACGAGCATATGTACAATTTCAGACTTGCAGCCACACATGAAGTAATTGGGAAGCCACATAATTCATCCCTAAAAATATGCCATGCAGCGGTTCCTGTCTTCTCCAACAAAGTGATCCCTAGAAACTGTGACGATTTAAACCTTTTAAAAATTGTTAATTAATCTTCATTCTCTTAGGACCTACTAATAGATCTTTGATGGGGAAGAACATTGTTAAGAAGTCCAGAAAGTGGGATGAAAGAATGAAGCAACACTGTAGTGGAGTTTGGTTCAGAGACTTTTTTTCTTCTTTTGGTACAGTTACTCAAAACACGTGATCATACAAACGAGAAAAAAAAAATTCCAATACAGAGTTTCAGGGCAGAAGGAAGCCCTAGAAGGGCTTTGCTCCAGCTCTGCAGCGTACAGGTGAGGAGACAGCCTGCAAAGAGTTGCAGTGATGTGCTCAGCGCCTCATGGTTGGTACTTAACTGCAGCGTGGTGTCCCTGTGCTTCTCTTAGGATTCAAGTCTGTACGAAAAGCCATGTCCCTGATGGGCAGTCCTGAGCACCTTAGCTATCCAAGTGTCCTCTTCCTGGCCCTGCTGGTCGTTGTACCCATGACATATTTTGTGTTCCTCAAGCACTTACTCTTGCTGTTACTTTCTGGTTATTGATTTTGTCATTTGTCACTTCCTCTAAAATGCAAACTCCAAGAAGGCAGGGACTTTGGTTCTTATTCATTGTTATGTTTAGAATAATGCACAGCACACACATGGGACGCGCTCAGTGGAGACTTCTGAACCGAATGGGCCAGAACTGGAGAAGAAAGGACATGCTATTTGCTAGGCACCTGTTGTGCTTGGTGCTGTGCTTAGTTAGGTCTGTTATGCAAACTTGAGAAGTAAGGGACCTGCTTGGGGTCCTGAAGTTGAGCGTGGTAAGAGAGGATTTAAAGCCAGTGATGTTTCCCTTCAAGTCCTGACATCCACCACCACACCATGGGAAATTATTTCCGGAGTTCAATAATTTCTGTCCCATGATACCTTCTGCGACCTCTTTCCCAGGCATATAAAGCTCCCAGGTTCAAGGGCATGCTTTGGCATTCCCCCCCTCTTGGTTTTCACCTTTCTATGTTGCAGTGGTCTTCAAAGAAATAAACTGAAATAAGTTTTATTCAGCCAAGTAAATATTCTCTGTTTCTGACTTTTCTGTATTGTTTATTGAGTGCATTTCTCAGATTAGAGAGGTTGTGTCTTACTCTCTCCTAATTTGTTGATGGATTCTATTGAGTGGCACCAATTTGCAGCAGAGCCTAGAAAGGAAAGAAAGCGACCCATCTGCTGATTAATGGAGCCTGATGCAATCCAAGGGATTGATGGCAAAAAGTTCCGATGGTCACAGGGCTTAGAAGGTGACATGTGCCAAAAGATGAAGAAAGCCCTGGCATATAGACGAGGCAGTAAATAACCCTGAAGCGCTATTGACTCCGACCACAGCATAATCTACTGAGGGGCAGGAAATGCCAAATACCTTGTCCTTAACAGAACTTTCTACCTTCTTCAGGTGAAGGTCCCTTTGGACATAATCTTCACTTCTTCGCAGGTCACAGAACTGGCTGAGGAGAGCGACTGTCAAAATTTGATGCACATGAGAAATATCTGGAGAATCCCCACAAAGAGGCACAGGGACCTACGTTAGTTGATGAGGCACTATGCCAGGCAATGAGGGCCTAACTGGTGTGTCCCTGTCACCACCCTCCAGCTCACTCCTCTCCACGGGGTACATAAGCAACTGACCTGGTCACAGATCCGCAAGACAAGGAAGGAATGTGGGGTCATGAGAAGAGTGCAGGATTTGGAATTTGGAGACCTGTGCTTGGATCCCAGCCCTGTAAATTGCTAGGGGCGTGACTGTGGGCCAGTTTCCTCATGTCTTTGAACTTCAGTCTGTTTGTCTGAAATCATCAAGGTTAGTAATGTTTATGAAGAGGGCATTGAGAGAGCTGGAAAGGAATGCACGCAGAGGAGCCAACGCCAAGGGGAAGGAGGCGGTGGTTCAAGAGCGGACTTTCTGCATCATGATCAAAGGAGATCGCTTCCTTCCAAACCCCAGCCTGCCCCTCATCTCTCTGTGTGGCCTGGGGTGAGTTAACCTCCCTAGTTCTGGTTTCCTCATATACGAAAGAGGCCAAAACACCATCTACCTGAACTCAACCTTCACCCGAATCCTGCTGTTACAACCTCTATCTAACAGTACGGAAACCAAGGCACAGAGGAGTTCAGAAACCAACACAGGATCACACTGGGCCGGTCCGGCCCCGGGCACTCTGGCTTCGCACCTTGCTCCTTGGCAGTGACCCTCCTGCTTCAGGGAACAGGTGAGACTGGGCCAGTCAAGGGCCTGGATCTTGGCCAGCACTCAGCAAATATTTCCCAGTACTTGAATAATCTTCTTTCACTTTCCAAACTTGTATCCCTTGATTTTATGACACGGCCCACCATACAACTCAAGCAAACAACAGCCACCTTCTCTAAGTGACAGCCCGTGAAAATGAAAGCTCACTTGGGCTCATTAAAACTACAGCTGAGCATCCTAGGAGTGGGGAGCTGTGGCCCCTTCGTTCTGCGTCGCTGTCACATGCCAGGCACATAATCTCTGTTTACTAGGTACAGGTGAAAGGTTAGCCATCAACGCAGGCTCACGTCGAGATGACTTGCTTGCTAAGGGGCTATTGCAAGTTCCCAGGAACCACTAGGCCCCTTTTGCCAGGAGCCTTTTGAACCTTGCAAGCGCCTTTTGCAGGTGCTGACATTACTGACAGGTGGAGAGTGGAACCAGTCTCCTCCCAGGGGACGTCCACGTGGGAGCCCAAGTTAATCAGAGAGAAGAACGAAGTCAGATACCATCTACCAGAGTCAAAGGCAGGTCTTTGTGCCAATTTGGAAGCATTCTGGGGGGTTGGGGGCGGAACTTTAAGTGGAGTGTAAGGGACCTGATTATTTAAATCAAGAACGAGGATGACTGGGAGATGCAGTCTGATGGCAGGGCAGAGGGTGACATCTGGGGACACATTCTGTGCAGCCATAGAATTCATGGCAAGGGAACCTGAAAAAGGACCCCCAAGTTTCTAGTAAAGTGGAGGGTCATGGAACAAAGGTCGATGGAGCCACATTTATTTCCCGTAAGTTTGTAATACTTCCTCAATTACTTCCTGGTCATTAACCCTAGTCTGAGTTACAAGGCCTGTAAAAGAATTGCAGGATAATACAATGCATGGTTTATGACATGCAATCCATTCATATAACTACCGTTAATAAGAACCCGTAGTTTTACCAACAAATGTAGAAGCTTCTGCTAATCTATTGCAGCGATTACTTCATCCCCCCACAACTGTGGGGAGTGATGAGCACATTTGTGTAATCATAAAATAGTAAATAAATCAGCACCCTTAACCCAACGTAAATGGAGCACAGGATTTATACCACTACGAAGAAATCTCCACAGAACAATATTAGCTTTAATGTTTTCTTTTTCCTCCATTAAGGCCCTGCAGTACATCAAAACAAAGGAAGCCTCCTAAACTTGAATTACATAGGCTGAGACTCGAGGACAAATCTGTCCTAGGCGGGGGCGGGGGAGGCACCCGCCCTTCTGCTCCTTCCGCAGACTGCGTGGCCTCCTGGCCCCCTGCTCCTATTGAGCCGATCTATAGCTGTAGAGGAGCGCAGCGCCAGGCTCAGGGCGGTGCCAGACCAACCCTCCCGCAAGCCGATCTGGCCACTTTCGCTTTTCCTATGCGGTTCACCGGAAGCATCCCCTTGAGATGCTTTATTAACTGAGCCTTGGTCAGTAAACACCCACGAACATCAGAGAAGAACAGAGGGAGTAATGCCGACATGAGCCAAAGAACTGGTCTCTAGGAGGGAAAAAAGCCCCAAGGCGTCCGCATGGACGCAAGAGGGGCTGTTTACTTACAGAGCTCCAAGGCTGTCCAACAGCTGGGTTCTTTGAACTCAGAGCACGCAGATGTGGAGTCTTCGCTCAAAATCCCCTTCCCTTTGGCAGCGAGGAGCACTCATAATTCTTTGCGGCTTCAGATTGATAAGCAATTTCTTGATTTGCTTTCAAAAGTCTTCTCCTAGGCTTTGAACGGTGGCAGAGAGAGAGACAGCGTGCAAGCCCCAGGGGTGCAATGACACTGCGGCCTCCACGGACCTCCCAATTGTTTGATGGAGCCTCACAAACAAAAATAAATATCTTCTTTATCTGTTGGCTCACTCCCCAGGTCATGTTTGGGAAACAGCACAAATAGTCTGGATAATGTTTGTTCTGAAAGCGTAACATTCAAGTTGAACGGCTTCTCTTTCACACTGGGGAAACTGGGCACCTCTGTCCAGCTGTCGTGAGGATTTCCTATCAACTCCTTAAGAGGATGTTCTTGGAGGTGGTGCCGTTTGGCGTCCTCAGTTGGCAATCAAAGGAAAAGCAGCCCAGGGCTGGGGGACCTGGCCAGGCTCCCAGAGTAAGTGGGAGCACCAGAACCCCGGTGCCTCCTGACCGTCAAGCAAGGGTTCCATGCACCACTAGCAGGTGGAGCCGGAGGCCAGGGTTTGAGATCTGGCCCTTGGCCTTTAGGATACATGCCACTGGACTACGTCCCTGTGCTTCTGAGTCTTCGTTAGTGGAATTCATGGTAAGCGTGATCCTTGCTTGGTCACACAGTACGGTGACAGCTGTGAAGGGACTTCATGGAGAATGGCCACTGTGCACAATATGGAGTTTTGTCAGCACGGCCCCACCCCCATGCTGCTGTTCTCCTTCCACTTTGGTATTCTACTCAATGTTACGTCCCGTGTTGGTAGAAGCAACTGAGTGACTTGGTAGGAGCAACTGAGTGACTT
>JAJEJO010004332.1:165619-177827 GCA_020662805.1 Glaucomys volans | reverse complement strand
TAGGAGCAACTGAGTGACTTGGTAGGAGCAACTGAGTGACTTGGTAGAAGCAACTGAGTGACTTGGTAGGAGCAACTGAGTGACTTGGTAGGAGCAACTGAGTGACTTGGTAGGAGCAACTGAGTGGCTTGGTAGAAGCAACTGAGTGACTTGGTAGGAGCAACTGAGTGACTTGGTAGAAGCAACTGAGTGACTTGGTAGGAGCAACTGAGTGGCTTTTGGGTGAGGATGATACTGGTGGGGGAAAGTGATGAGATATGGAGAAAACTTCTGACCTCAGGTAACCAGGTTAAGATCAGAAGGAGGACATACAGCTTGTCTTGGCATTCTCTGAAGGAAGGGCACTGGATCTGCAGGCAGAACACTCCAGGCTCAGGCACTGCCCAGAAGACTTGTCAGTTTAGACATGGGGTCATTTAAACCTTCCAGGTCACACTGGGACATAATCTCTCATGTTGCTGTGCTGACTCCTTCTGCTGTGGAGAGGGCCTTGTGGGGGTGATTAAGTCATGAGAATGATACCCACATGGATGGGACTGAGGACCTTTTAAAAGGACTGGAAGACCCTTTTTCCCCTCTGCCCTTTTGTCATGTGAGGACACAGCCTTTGACCCCTCTGAGGATGCAGCAACCAGATACTATCTGGGAAGCAAAGACCTGGCCCTCACCAGACGCTGAACCTGCTTTCACCTGGTCTTGGGTCTCACAGCCTCCAGAACTATTTCTATTGTTCATAAATCACCCCATCTGTGGCATTTTGCTGCAGCGTTACTATTGGACTAAGAGCAATTTTTTTTTCCAGGAAATAATGTAGGGAAAACACTGTTGCAGGGAGGGCACTGTTTCCACGTCCCCTTCCATCATGGCATTGACTCACACCCTGAGTGCCAGGGGTCCTGGGTTCCCCCTTGCCCTTCTATTCTTTTCTTTTATGAAGCACATTTCACTTTCCTTCCTCTGTCACCTGCCTCTTTCCATGTGTCCCTCCAAGCTGGCCCCGATGGGTTTTCTTTGTTTGAGTTCAAATTGTCCTTCTCTTTTCTCAGGTAATAGCGAGAATGAAGAAGAAAAAGAAATATGGGGCTCCACTGCAGAGGAAAGCACCCACAGGGTCTTGACGCGTGGGGTCATCTTTATGGTTGAAGTCACAAATACCAGATGAATCCAGATCAGCCTCCCTTTCAAAAATGTTCAAGCCCCAAATCCAACTCAGGTTTAATTATTCCATTCACTTCCTTTGCCCTTTCACAAATTCGTTCCTGAAATGTCATTTCAGGATAGAGTCACACTCTATCATCTGTAAGAGCAATTTTCTAAGTGAGCCTTGTCTTAGCTTGGGCTGCCACAGGAATTCGTTAGGGGTCACAATTCAGTCTATAGCAAGCCTGGAGAAATTAAGAAAAGAGAGCTAACATTGATTAAGCCTACTAGTTTCTTTCTTCATTGAATCCTTAAACAACTTCAAGTGGTTGGTAGCCGTTTCTAAGGTCACAAAGCTAATAAGTGGCAATGTCTAAAGCAAACTGTGAGGTGGGAACCCTGCTCTTTTCATGTCACATCTGACCTCCCTCTCCTTCTCTCTTAGATTCTAAGCCATGATCCTAGGTTTTTCCTTCTTAATTCCCAATCCAGTGGCCTTGAGGTGGGACATTGTTATCCGAAGTACTGTGAACAGGAAAAGGGAGTGGAGGGAAGTCATGTAGATTCCCTCAAGATCTGCACTGATTGGAGGCTGAGGCTATGGCATGTCCTCCCCTGCTTCCTTCCCAGCCTCCTTTCCATTGATAGATCCTCCTCACTGATTTGAACTCAACTCACATGTTGCTTCTTTAGGGAAGCTTTCTTTGACCTGCCACTCACCCTCATTTGCTGTCCTTTCTATGTCCTCCTACACTCTCCCATAATTCACCTTCATGATTTTTCTCCTTTTGTTATAATGTTGTTTACATACCCCCAAGATAATGGCGCTGTGTCTGCCTCCCTCACTAGTCTCTGAGCTTCCTCAGGGCAGGGGGTTTGCTCACTAAGGGGTCTCCAGTTATTATGACGGCAGTGTGAGGGTCTGCCGGGAAGAAGGGGCATTAGGTTAAGGCAAACCAGAGAAGATATGTGATTCACTTGAAGGCACCATGTGATTCACTTGAAGCAGCAAAGTCTTAAAAACATGCCTGTGAGCACAGTCTGATGAGACCCCTTTATTTAGTCATCTAGGGACCACCTTTCTATTTTGCATGAGGATGCCAGGATGGGCTAAACCAGGATGAGTTTCTTTGAGCAAAGAGAGGCAGCTGAGGTCTTGGGTCACATCTGCTGGCCTGCCACTCACTCTCTGGATGCCTGCAAGGGCAGCACAGCTCTTTCATATCCCATCAGCCTCAGTCTCTTTGTAGACAGAGAGGAAGCAGGACTCTGATGGAGGAGGGATGGAGAGGTGTAGGAGCCTGCCAGGAGGAGCTGCTACCAGGAAAGGCATTTTTAGCTGCAGGGACCACATGTGCAAAGACGTGGAAGGGCAGCATGTTGGGTTTAGAGAACTGAGGAGCATATTTTGTTCATGGACTGCAGGGAAATGTGATAATAGAAATGAAAGTGCCAGATAAGTATTATGTGTTTTCATGATTATTTATTTCTCAGCACTGTTTGCAGGGCCAATGAGAAAGTACATGTGGAACTGTTTTATAAACTGGGAGAAATCCCTTGAAAATATTTTTATTATAAATTCTTTTGGATGAAGAGAGCTAGAATATTAGACTAGAGAACCATGTTGGGAAAGTAAATTATTTATGAATTTCTTTTATTTATAAACTGAAATATTTGATTAACTTTCTTCTAATCTTCTTTCAAAGTCTAGATCATAAGTTTACAGAGTCTGTTAAATATCAGTGAGTTGAGATGTGTGTTTTCAACTCAACATCATCCTTGGTCCTTTTCTGTCTATTTGTATTCCCCCTCCCCTAACATGGACTGGAAGAGTCTGGGACTACATTTCCCAGAATCCTTTGAAAGCAGGGTCCCAGTTAGAGTCATCTGATGAGAGCACCCACAGTGTGAGACAGAAAGGAAGTGGAGGACATTATTCTTTGATGGCGGTTGCAGACAGAGCAAAAACAGTGAGCTGATGTGAGATTTGCAGGAGCTCCAGGGTGAGATTCATATATCACACACTTGACCGCGGCTCCCCTCCAGTCTGTACTTCTGGGTGGCAGCAAGACAGGATGGTTTTCTCCAATTGTTTCCACTGTCACCCCCACCTTTTTTCTTTTTTTTTTAATTGTTTGTTCTATTTAGTTATACATGATAGCAGAATGCATTTTAATTCACTGTACACAATTGGGGTACAACTTTTCATTTCTCTGGTTGTACATGATGTAGAGTCACACCATTTGTGCAATCATACATGTATATAGGGTAATGATGTTTGTCTCATTCCACCATCTTTCCTTCCCCCTCCCCTTCCCTCCCTTTATTTCCCTCTACACAATCCAACATTCCTCCATTCTTCACTTATGTCCTTCCCCCACCCTCCGTTATGTATCAGCAGCATCCACTTATCAGAGAAAACTTTTGTTCTTTGGTTTTTTTGGGATTGGCTTATTTCACTTAGCATGATATTCTCTAGTTCCATTCATTTACCTGCAAATTTCATTCTTTCATTCTTCTTTAAGGCTAGGTAATATTCTATTGTGTATTTGTACCACATTTTCTTTTTCCATTCATCTGTTGAAGGGCATCTAGCTTGGTTCCATAGTTTCGCCATTGTGAATTGAGCTGCTATAAACATTGATGTGGCTGCATCACTGTAGTATGTTGATTTTAAGTCCTTTGGGTATAAACTAAGGAGTGGAATATAGCTGGGTCAAATGGTGGTTCTATTCCAAGTTTTCTTAGGAATCTCCATACTGCTTTCCACAGTGGTTGCACCAATCTGCAGTCCCACCAACAATGTATGAGTGCACCTTTTTCCTCACATCCTCACCAATATTTATTATTGCTTGTAGTCTTGATAATTGCCATTCTGACTGGAGCGAGATGAAATCTTAGAGCAGTTTTGATTTACATTTCTCTAATTGTAAGAGATGATGAACATTTTTTCATATGTTTGTTGATTCGTTGTATTTCTTCTTCTGCAAAGCATCTGTTCGGTTTATTGATTGGGTTATTTGTTTTTTGGTGTTAAGTTTTTTGAGTTCTTTATCTATCTTGGATGGAACTAGAGAATATCATATCCACTGTCCCCTTTCAAGAAAGTTTTTATTTAGAAATAATTATAGACTTCTAGAAAGTTAGAAAAACAAAAACAAATGAAGAGCAAAAAGCAAATTAGCTTCCCTCCACAGAGACACCTTGTATCACTAGAGCTCTTAATCAGCTCAGCTTGTCTGCAGAGATACATAAAATCTTGGTAGAACAGAGTATTTTTTCCTCATTCTTCCCTCTGACTCTCTATTTTGTTCTTCATATTTAACACACATTTCCTCTCAAAGTGCCCTGGTTTGTAGAGATGCTGTGGTCTCCAACTTAAATTTTTTTTTTAAACATTATTTCCTCTAAGGCAATATAGCAATTTAAATCACATGTTTTTGGTAGGTGGTCACCATTTAGTTTGCTTTCCCAGAATAAATAAACTATCTTCCCTAAATAGCTGAAGAATGTACACATATTCCTCTCTCCATCAACAGCACCAAGAGTAGAATCATGGCTGACGTCTGATAGGGGCTAGCACAGTTCACTGATTTTCCTGGGCATTATCTTAATGAGTCCTCACCACTGTATTGGCAGAAAATTTAAGTCACCTTATCCAAAATCTCAAGGCTACAAAAGGTCGGATCAAAAAAAGAACCAAGTGAAATAAGCCAAACCCAAAAAAACCAAAGGCTGGATGTTTTCTCTGATATGCAGAAGCTAATTCACAAGAAGGAGGGGTGGATAGAGAAGAATAGAGTCACTTTATATTAGGTAGAGGGGAGTGAAGGGAGGGGAGGGGGTAAGGGGGCAGGAATGTTAGTGGAGTGAAACAGACACTATTACCTCATATACATGTATGACTGCAAGACTGATGTGATCCTACAATAGTACAGTCAGAAAAATGAGAGGTTTTGCTCCATTTATGTATGATCTATCAAAATGTATAAATGCATTCTACTGTCATGTACAACATGTACAACTAATTAGAACAAATAAAAAAAATAAGAACCATGTGGTGAGGCTCCAACCTCTCCCTGAATGTCACCACAGTACACTGCTTTTCTTGAAGATGACAATATTTTTCTTCTTAATAAGATTTCAGAAACATAAGTGGCTGAAGATCAGCCTGACCCCTCTGACCACTGATATGCATGAGTCCCAATCAGTGCATTGGCTGCTCAGTCCGTCTAATAAAAAATATCCATTTACAGAGGAATATTGGTGAATAAATGGTATAAGTGGCACTGTATAATGACAATTATTGTGAACAGGATTTGGGAATGCTGATATTTGAGAAACTCAAATGTGAAGGAAGTCGCGAGTGCTTGACCCTGTCTTGTTCTTGAAAACAAGGTTTTGTGTCTAAAGGGGAGTTAATTCTTAGAATTTCACACTTTAACAAAGGCAACAAAATTCACAACATTCTAAAAATATATGATTTAGAAGACTATTTTCTCCAGCAATAGTTCTCTTTTGAAGACTGGAAATTGCTTCCCTTCTCATCTTAATATTTTGATTGAAGACATTCAAATACAGAACTGGCTTCAAAGCATAGTTTGTGGCCAAGAAGTATTTCCTGGTTTGCATTGCTTAATAAATGATAATATTCATGCAAAAGAAGAAAGGGGCCGCAAATCCTAGCAACTGACATTATTAATAGATACATCTTCTATGAACAGTTATACCCAAACACTGTCTCTTCAAGGAGCCCAATCTCATGCACCTCCACAATCTTCTCATCTCACAATCATCAGCAACTTTTTTTCACCTTTCCCCTCCAATTCTTCCATTCCTTCACCTTAGCCATCATGACTACAGGATCTCAGAACACCCCCAGAAATGGCACCTGCCCTTCTTGTCTGAATAGCAAAGCTTCCACTTACTGGTAGATTCTGCTGGATAGGTACGTTTACAGAGGCTGGCTCATCTTAGTCAAGTCACATACAACAGCAACTTAGGAGACTGCAAACAAAACCTAGTCCCTTGAAAGGTAAATAAGGGGAAATAAGAGAGAAAAAGTAAGGGAGGGGAAGAAGGATCATCAGAAGGAAGAAGGAAGAAAGGGAGGGGAAAAAGAAAAGAGGAAAAGGGGGAAAGTGAAAGAAAAAGAAACAGCAATCAGAGTGGGAAGGTGTGGGGGAAGGGCAGATCCTGAGCCTCCAAAGGAACAGCCGCAGTCTGTCCCCGCGCCCGCGGGCTGTCTCCTACAGCACGCATTCTCCCAGGGAGGAAGCAACTCACAAATGGACCTCAGATCTCTACTCACTCTAGGATTTTCACTGAGCCGTTTTGGGGCTAGCTGGCCACCTGTCCTGGTTTGCCTGCAGGCTGAGAGGTGGGCTTTTTCAGATTTAACGCTGGAATTGTTGAGGAAACCCAGGACGATTTGCTAGGACTGAGGAGTCCACAGCAGGGACATCAGTGCTGAGCCAGGAAAGTCCCTGGAAATGGGAGAAGTCAGTTTGCTTCTCTTTGGGCAGAAGAGCTCACCTCATCTCACAGGTCCTTTGAGCATTGTACAGGACGCTCTTTAGCTCCTCATGGCCCTCTTCCACTTGTGGTCTGTGTTGTCTGCTCCCTTTAGTGGACATATTTCTTTTCAGCCCATCCAGCACCCCAATATTCTTTGGGTAACCCATTTTCTATCTTACATGGCCCAAGCTGGGCCATCATGTCTACTGTCCTTCATGCCCCCTGCCTTCTCCATGGTGAGCAAGTACCAGGCTGGGCTAGGCCCAGCAGGCCATCTGAAGTGCCTGGCTCTAGTGAGTAGTTGAGGGGTGAGCATGTAAACCAATTAAGACAGCCTTTGGGAGAGAAGTGCTTTTCCTTCTAGGAAAGACTATCATGGTATATCTTCTCCACCTTGTATGACAAGAGGGAGAAAGAGAGAGAGAAGAAGAGAGAGGATATTCAGAGCCTCATCTGAGTGCCTGGATCCCACCACATATGAAGCTGACCCTATTCCAAGATTGCCCAGTTATATGAGCTCACGTGTTCCCTTTTCTCTTAAGCTAGTTCAAGGTGGGTGCCTGTCATGCATAACCAACAGTTGTGACTGATAGACACACAGTTCTTTTGTTCTGGACTCTGTCCTGTGAGACAGGTATACAGTAAGCCATGTGAAATGGTCAATATTCAAATTCCTTTGACTGCAAAAGTGGAAATTTCATTTGGCTCAATTTAAGTATTATTATTTCTATTTTACAGATGAAGAAAAAACTGGTGATAAGCAACAGGCTCAAGGCTTTACATTTCTTAGGTGGCACGCCTGGGAATCCAATCCAGATCTGCCTAATGCCAAGGTACACAGTATATTTCTAGTGTTTATGCTGCTTGAAAAAAAAATCTCTCAGGAGATAGCCTAGCTCACATTAGGTTTTGACTCAGCCTATGTATAAACTAATATATGTTGCCAAACACCTGCTTGTTTGCTTCCAAAATCCTTGTCTGATCAGTTGTTTCACAATGAGGAGTCAGATGCATGAGTGTGTGACGCAAGATGGAGAGCGATATTCTGCTCTGGTGTGGATTTACGTTTTGCAGAGATGACGCTCCAGGCGATGATATGTCAGATTTCCAAATTCATTTCAGCTTTGGTTTTCATTGACAATCAAGAGGTGCTATTCTTGCCTCACAAAGGAGAGATTCTTACATTCTACTCTCTCTGGAGAGACCGCTTAATCGTTTCCCATAACTCAAATCCAATGTATGGACAACACAGCTGTGTCAGTGAGATAAGCTGGGTACTTGCTTTTATCATCCTTATCCCATATGCTTGGCTACTGATGCAACAGAAGGATGCTTGCCCAGGAAGTGTTCGTTTTCCATGGTGTGTTCCATACATGCTATAAAACTCTCAGAGTATGATTTGGAGAAGTTCATGTGTTATGTCTTTACTATTTTTTGTATGTGAGGTTACTGCCTTTCAGGATCGTCTAATAATTTTAACTAATGCTAGAGGCACAATGTGCTTGCTACAGTGTGGGTAATAATCCGTGTAAATGCCTTTGGCATAATTCAATGAGCATCTCTTTCCAATGAATTTCCTTCCCCAGTCTCCATGTGGCAGGTTCTAGCGATAAGCTATTGCTGCTCCGTTGTTGCAGTGTAATGACTCCCAAATTCCAGCAGCTCATAACAACAAACATTTCTATTCTCACTCACTGGAGGAATTGAGCTTGCCCAAGATGGCACAGCCGGTCAATGGTGAAGCTGAGATTTGTTTATTCATTGGGTATCATTGAGTACCAACTCAGTGCCAAGCTCAAGGAAGAGGCTGATAACCACCAAACAAAGACTATTTATGTCTTAGCTGATAGTGTTAAAAGTGAATACATTATCATTACATCTCTGGAGAGTCAAGCAAAGTGAAAGAATATGAAGCAGTCAAAGTTTGACCTGCTCTAATAAGGCTGTGTTTGCCAGGGGTTGGGGGTATGAAAACATTGGCCAGAAGAGCAGCCATGGTTGGATCACTGGATTAATTAGACAATGCAAATGTAATGGCATTCCAAGTGGAAACCAGTGTTGCAACTCTAATTTTATTTGAAAGAGAGGTGAAAGAGAAGGAAATACTTGAAACCATTTTTGAATGTCTACTCTGTGTCAGGCATTAGCTCATGAGAAAAATTCATATAGCAATAATTTGAGAAATGTGCATCTTATTTCACATTGTATGTTTCTCTGAATACCACCTTTTTAAAGGTCTAGAGCAAGGACAGTGTTCTTTCTTTCTTAGTGCTGTCTTAGCTTGTGCCTACCATGTTGCAGGCCCTCGGTGAATGATGTCTTCCTGGCGGATTCTGCTAGTTGCTGCTCAGTGTCTACTTCCCCATTCTTTTTTACTAACAGAAAAGCATTGTTTGGAAAAGCAATGCAACCAGGTACACGCACACCTTTCTGGACTCTCCTGTGGCCAGCCCAGGCCATGTGATCCACCCAACTTGGACAATCATAGTAAGCAGAGGGTGTTGGAACAGGTTGCTAAGAAGAAAGTCTCAGATGGTACTATTTGTTCAAAGTTTGTTCTTTGTAGTTAGTTGATGGACAGTGCAGCCATTGATATTAAGGTAAACATCTGAGGTCATCCTAGAGAGACCTGCAGGCCAAGAAAGAGGAAGGGAAAGATAGAAGGAGTCTGTGTCTCTGAAGACAGTGTGAAGCCACTGGGGAGTGAATGTTTTTGGGCACCCCCACCTTTATTTTGCTTGATGGAATCCTCGTCCCCAGTATGATGGTAATTGAAAGGGGGACTGTTGGGGAAGTAATTGAAGTTGGTGCCTGTGGTTGGAGCCTTCATGAATAGAATTATTGCTCTTGTAAGAAAAGACATGAGAGATGATTTTTCTCTCTCTGCAGTGTGAGGGTACTGTCAACTGAGAGTGGCCATCTGCAGCCAGGAAGTGGAGCCTCACCAGATGAGATCTGCTGGTTCCTTGATCTCAGACTTGCCCGTCTCCAAAACTGAGAAATAAATGTTTATTGTTTAAGTCATTCAGTTGGTGGTTTCTTGTTATAGTAGCTCCAACTAAGACAGAACCATGGCACCAACCCTTGGATGCATATCTCTTTTTAGGTGACAAAAACAAACTCCTATCTGAGCAGGCTGCTGAAGCTGGTTCTGCTGCAGGAAGTCAAGCAAGTTCTCTAACACATCTCTCCTCATTTCCAGCCTCGGCTCATTAAGGAATTCTTTCAGATTTGCGTACAACGCTTCATTGTTGCAAAAGATTTGGCTTCTTCTTGAGCAAATTTTCTGGAATAGTTCATATTTCCTTTTAGATGAGGCATCATTTGGCCACAGAATAACAAGATCCTGGTTGAACAAAACACCAATTAAAAATATCGTTTTGGGGTTTTTTGTTGTTGTTTTTTTGTTTTTTACGAAAGCTGTCAGTCCCATACACAATCATAATAGCCTCCGGGAGCAGCTCCACCTGGCTGACAGACTGCTGAGCTTAATCTTGCCAACCATGGTAAAAATCAGTCAAAGGAGAAAAATCAGAATTCAAATATATATAATCTCCAAAGGAAAACACGCAACCAAAGAATTAATGTGGCTTCTTTTAAGCTTTGTATTTTTTCATCCTATAACTAAGCAGTGGATTTTGAAAGGGAAAAAATGTCAAGAATTTAAGGCAGGGAATGCAGGTTCAAATTCCCACTGCACCTCTTACCAGCTGAGTGATTTGGGGCAAATCTTTTCATGTTCCGAGGTTTTGGTTTTGCATCCTGTAAGATGACAGGGATGATGATGATGGTCGTGTTGGTGATGGTTATGTACTTGTGTGTTGAGGGGGAGACTAAGTAAGGTGGTGTATGTGAAAGTGCTCTGTAAACAATAAAATATTATGCAATTATGCAAGCTTTTGTTACTACAGGGGGGTGAGAGATATGCGGTGTGTGAAATAGCGCCAAGCCTGTCCAGCTGCCATCTGGCACTGGTGCGTGGTCAGAGGTGTGAACTGCTATGCTATATGAAGGATGGATGGGCTGCAAACAGTGTGTTGAAGTTGAGGAATGAAGACTGTCCCTGGCTATCAGTAAGTTTTTCTTGCAAACATAGCCATTAATGTTGACTCGAGGGAAAGAAGAAGGAAAAATTATCTTTTAATTTGATCATGATTATGAGCATGGTGCTGTTCTACAGATTTGACCTTTAACCTGGAGAGGTGGAGCCACCTCCACAAATCCTGTCCTTCTGTCAGTGGAGTTGCATTGCATGAGAAACCTGGAATGCTGGTGCAGGTAAGGAAGTGTGGACCAGGCTTAGGGGAAGGAGCTGCGATTTCAAGTTATCACTAAAGAAGGGGTGTCTTGGTAGTCAAAGGCTAAGGAGACTCAGGCCTGTTTATCTGGAGGGAAGGAAGGGAAGGGACTTTCCAAGCCACTGAGGACCTCCTATGCCCTGCACTTCTTGGGGAATAATGAGTGTAGGTATTTTGCGGTGTGGCTGGTACTGTGCTAAACCCTTGGAATTATTAACTCATTAATGTCCACTACAACCCTACGAGGTGTGGGTACTAGGCTTACCCCATTTATAAGTGAGAGAGCTGAGGAATGGAGAGGATGAGTGACATGCCCCCAATCATTCAGCTGAGTTGGAACCCAGACAGCCTGGCTTCCGTGCCCTGCACTTTACCATGAAGCTGTTGCCCGCTGGGGGGAGGAAGAAAGCCCAGCAGATGGCAGACAGCTGGGCTGTGAATCCTGAGAACTCTGCTTCTTAAGACTCAAGAGAGCTCACATATTTTCTTGTTAGAAGGCTATAGAACTGCCGAAGATCTTTTTGGATTTTCAGAGAACTGAATGTGACCATCCACTTGCATAAAGCAATGTCTCTTTTTAGGCTAATGTGAGATTTAGGGATTTGGGAAGACATCTGGAATTTATTTATGCCATGTGGGTTTTGAAATTCAATATTAGATTCTTATAATGAAAGAGGCAGAGAAGGCCACATTTGTGAGATCTGACGACACAGGGCATCTGCTTGCAAATTGGGCTTTAATGTCTGGCTAAAACATTGCTCTGAATAGCCTGGGTCAGTCCTTTCAAGAGGGAAAAATGCACTGACCTGTACTCATGGCAATGGAGGGGGCTTTACTTCAGGGTTTTTCTTCCCCTAGATAATGTTATAAAAAATGATTAACTTGCTCATGCTGAGATTGTAACACAAAGGTCATTAGAACAAAATAGCACCTTGACTGTCTTGGATTTTTATTTTGATTCTGGGAAGACAGCATGAGCTTTAGAGATGACCCGCCTTTGTCTGGTCTTGTCACTTTACTAGTGGTACAATTTTGGACAACCTGCCTGAGTCAGTTTCTTAACTTAGAGGATGTTCCAGACAGAGAAGGTAGCAGGTAGTACATGGGTGCAGATTTGGGGAATTTTAGGAGGTTCATTGTGCCCAAAGAGGAAAGTGCTTGTGAAGACTGAAAGGAGATGACAATTGAGAGGTAACATCATGGGCAGTCTTCTGTCCCCAACCTGGGGTAACATCACAGAAGGTCTTCTGTCC
>JAJEJO010004332.1:105341-165609 GCA_020662805.1 Glaucomys volans | reverse complement strand
TGGGGTAACATCACAGAAGGTCTTCTGTCCCCAACCTGGGGTAACATAATGGACTACCTTCTACCCCAAGCTGGGGAGTTTTCATTTCATTCTGAGAGCAGAGGGAAACTACTGAGAAGTTTTTCGATTTCACTCTTTCTAAACACTAAACAGAATAGATCTTCCTTATTACAAATGGAGTAGCTTGTTATAGAAAATAAGAGACAAAGAAGAGAAATACTTTAAATTGACTCAACCTTAAAGAGTGGATGTTAACCTCTGGGAAATATTTTTCTCTACACACCTTAAATGGATGTTTTAATGAAAATATAATTAGTTTGCACTCATTCTTTTGATCCTTTAATATGATTATATGAAAACCTATGGAAGTCAATGTCGATTTGCTTACACTGCTCTTTAATGGCTGTGTAGTATGTAATGGCTCTATGGACAGGTCATCATTTCTTTATTGTTGTTTTAATTTTGGGGTTTAAGCTGCTTTTACATGCTGGAGTAACAAAGAACCCTGTAATGAACACCCCTGTACTGAGTGTTAGCACATGTTCATGAATATTTCCTTAGAGTAAATTTTTGAGACATTGAGAGGATCATTTTAAAGAGCTTTTTTTATATATTGCCAGATTACACCCCAGAAAAGTTGCATGAATCTAGTGTCTCACCAGCAGAGTTTGAGGCCACCCACTTAATTCTGGAGCCCAAGCAGGAGACGGCAGTCAGATTTTTGGAAGCATGTCCCAAGCAACCTAGGTGTTAACCTCGGAGAAATTGTGAAGAATAACCAGGTGGGATGTCAGAAGGGGAAGCTGCAGTTTTGGAAGAGAGAGCTGGCAGTGTCTTTGAGTACTCGAAAGACTGCCCTAGTGAAGGAAGGGGCCATGTTCGGTGTCATTTCCAAGGATAGAACTAAAATCCACCAGGTTCCAGAAAGTCTGACTGTCATGGACTCGTTATGAAATGAGCCAGAAGCAGGCAGACACATACCTCACATTGTCACTCATATGTAGAAGATAAGACTGATGATCTCAGAGGTGGTCACTGGGCTGGGAAGGATAGGGAGGAGAGGGGAAGAGGTCAGGTTGGCTAATGGGTAAAAAACACAGTAGATAAAGCAGGTAAGTTCTAGTGTGCTGTAGCAGAGTGGGGCGAACATAGTTAATAACTTATTGTATATTTCAAAATAGCTAGATAAAAAGAGGATTTTGAATATTCCCAGCACAAAGAAATGAGAAATGTTTGAAGTGATAGATATACTAATTACTCTCTGATGATCAACACACATTATATACACCTGCCAAAGTATTACTCTATGATTATGCACAGTTAATATGCGTCAAATGAAAATAATGAAGAAATTTAGTTAGAAAAAGAGGGGAACAAAAGAAAGAAAAGGAAAGAGTCTACCTTAACAGGAAGACCTTCTCAATTCAATGCTAAAATGTGCAAGTGGCTTATGTAGTATCTTGGAAAGATGTGTCAGGAATGCACTTGGGGGTCCTTCTCCTTTCAGAGAAAAGCACTTTTCAATGGAGCAATTTATTTTCATTTGAAACCCTGGTGTCCCCTAGGCCAGTTAACACTTGGAATAATAATATAATATAATATAATATAATATAATATAATATAATATAATATAACATAACATAACTATGTTATATAAACATAGCTATGACTTCACTGGAGACCTCTAGGCTGAGTTCAAGTGCAAACATAGTGCCTAAGTGTGTGAGTGACTTTTAGATAGTCCTCGCTGTTCACAGATTCTATAAATGCAGACTCGCCTATGTGCTGAAATTTATTTGTAATTCCCAAAGAATATTCGTGGTGCTTTGATGGCCATTTACAGTTAGGCACAGCTGAGATCAAAGAGCTGAGATGGAGGCCTTCTACATTTTGCCCTTACACTATAAGCAAGCGTTCTTTTTTGTAGTATATTTAGTGACATGTTTCTTATATTGTTGGGGCTTTTCTGGGTGACTTTGCAGTTTCTAAGTGACCCCAAGCATAGAAATGCTATCTAGTGGTTCTGAGTGCAAGAAGGCCATCAGATGCATCACAGATAAAATGCCTGTGTTAGGTAAGCCTCGTTCAGGTGTGAATTATAGAGCTGCTGGCCTGAGTTCAGCATTCACAGATGAGCAATGTATATGAAATAAGGTGTTTTTAAACCTAAGCATACATAAAATGAGGTGAGCTAGTGATCAGTTGCTGAAGATGGGGTGCCTAGGTTACCGGGAAGCTGACCCTAAGAGTTCCAGTTTAGCACTTGCTAAAGCCCTGGCTTCTCAGAAGGCAGATGGCTGAACACATGAAGGCCTTTGAAGGCCTTTTCTGTGAACAGGTCATTGCTGTTGTACCTGCCAGACCCTTGATGGACAAGTCCAAACCTGCATACAGGAGGGCCCGTGGACTGCCAGGATGCTGCTTGCCAGCCCACGTCTGACCCTATGTGTGTAGGTGAGGGCTGGAGCCGGGACGCCCATTCTGGCTCTGTCTGGGAGGCTAGGAGCAGGTATGAGTGCTTGCTTGTGTTTATCATGCGCGGGGCAGACTCGGCTCTGGGCACAGAGCCATTCTTTGGAAGGGAAGGAAACCCACTCCAGCTGTGTCCCTGCAACTGTGAATCAGGCTCCTGGAGTGGAGAGGTCACAGGAGTTGCAGTGAGATTCCATGTGGCCTGTCAGGAACTTCGGAGGTTTGATCAAAGGCTGCCAAGATCCCCTCAATGCTGAGATTTTTTTATTTTGGTTCAACATTCTAATTTCTTATGCTAACATTTCTTTTGACCACGCTGATTTTCTCCCCCTCTGTGGGGTTAGCATAGGCGTGTGGGTGAGGCATCACACTCTTTGGAGGTATTTGGGATTGGCACCTTTAGTTGGGAGGCAGGAGGGCTGGGATGCTAAGTGTCCCAGAATGCCCTGGACATTTATATGTGGGGTAGGATTGTGTCACCCCGTGTGCCAGTAGCACAAATCAACTGTGATCCGCCTCCGCCTGTCAGATTCCCAGAGATTCTTCCCAGCTACTGTCTCACTCTTAGAGCCACCAACAAAATTATGAGCAAAATGAAAAGGTGAGACCCATTGTTAGAAAAGCCAGAGAAAAGCGTTCGCCTTTTTCCCCTGGTTTCTCTCTTGACTGGCCACAGTGTTTTCTAGTTGCTATTTCATGTGGCCCTTGGGCATGGAGAGCTGGGTGGGGGGCCAGAGGAGCTCTGGTTTCTCAGGACTTTATGTAGCCCGCTGGATTCCTCCGGATTTCCTGCCAGGCCCTGTCCACACTGATGGGTGACCTGCTCACTGCCATGTCAACTCCTGGCTTTGAGTAAATGCGGGCATGTCTACTACTGCATCAGATCATCGGGTGTCTACTGGCATTCTGCAAATGGGTAAACTTGCCCAGGGCTACATGGCTAAGAGGGGAACTCAGGTTCAGTTCTGGCTCCCTAACACAGCCTTCTTGAATTTTTACCACCTGTGGGCATCACGAACCCATTCCTTTCAGAAGTGAGTCCTGGTCAGGTCTTACCAATGCATTAGCGACAGTCACGTGAGCCCTTCACTTTCTGTGGTTTCTACTTGGGGCCCATAATTTAAATTTATGTCCTATGGCATTGCGAGGGAAGAACATCTCATTTTCCCCAACCGTGTTTCTCCCCTCGTCACTCTCTCTGCTTCCTGAGGGCAACATGTATCAGGGTGGGGCCTCCTCTATCACGTGCTCTGCCTGGAAGATTCCCGGGAACTCACTCACTCGTGTCCTGATGACGTTTCCACATCAAAGGCCCTCGGACTTTGGCCCATTCAGCGTGACCACATCAGGCAGATGCTGCTTGGTCTGCACAGCTTCCTGGCACCCAGGACAGAGTGCAACAGAGCTCAAAGGACTTGCAGAGTCCTCCCCACCCCCACGCCTGGACCCTCTGAGAGCCACGGGATGCTGAGGGAAGTCCCCCCGCCGGCCTCCTCCACTTCCAGTCCACCCTCCCACCACACAGACAGCTCCATCTTCCCCAACTCTGCTTCCCACATGTCTCTCCCTCACTCGGAAGCCTTTGAAGTCTTCCCCCTTCCTTCAGAATACAGTCAGAATTCCCTCTTATCTTCCCAACTCCTCGCAGTTTGAACTTGAATCCTCATTGAATTTTAAGGTTGTTACTTTCCTTCCAGAACATTCCTCTCTGACCAAACAGGGCACCTTGGCCTTAACTAAGGATGGCATGTACAAGTCTTTCCCTATTCCTGTCTATGTGAGTTCTCTCATTTCTTCCAGACTCTTCCATTCCTCCTCTTCTGTGAGGACTGATCCCCTGGAGCTTCACTCCCCTTAGCTGGAGAATGAGTTTTGATGAGGGGTGAGTGGCCATGCCAGCCCTCCCCAAGAGCCCTTCCACAGCCTCTGGGAGGCCCCTGACTACCATGATATGCCCTGACTGAGGCTCAGATTCACAGAAGACCTCCACTTCCTGTCTCCCGGGGTTAGAGTGAACCAGGGTCTATAGATTCAGTGTATGATGAAATTCTTTTTTTTTTCTTTTTCTTTTGTTGCCTTCTAAGATTCATTCATTCATTAATTCAAACAAATTTTGGACAAATAAGAATTTCGGTCTCATTTTCCAGCTTGGATTTACTCCATATGCCAACCATGCTCTTCAGTTACTGCGTCTTCTTCAGCTTCTTTTCCTTTTTTGGGGGGAAGATGGGAATAACACCAACTTCAAGGGGGTAACTGGGAGGCCCACATAAGATAATGCTTGTCCAGTACCTAGTTAGGACGGAGGGCCCAAGCCTGACCCACAGTAGGGCCTCAGCATGGTCTTTCCTGTCCTTTCTTCTGGTGGTGTTTGTGATTGGTGAGGGACGTCATGGACAGCAGCCTTGGCCGAAACACCAGACTCCCCGGGACAACTTTCTGTGAGACACAAGCCCTGCATGAGGTGTTTGCATATTATGGGTGGATCACATCTTCTCTCAAAATTTAAAATCTGAAAATAAGAGCTGAAAAAGAAATTCTTAGCCAATCCTCCCTTTTATGGGCATTTTTGGTAATTTTTTCTGTCCAAACTAAACAGTCTGTTATGGTCTTACCCAACTTTATTCTCAAAGAATCTAAATTTGTCCTGGAATGAACCTGAAAGCCAGTTTCTTTTAAAATATGAAATGAATTTTTTTTTTAAAATTTTAAAAAGGCAACATGAAATGTCACTCTTCCAAGTGGACATTGCATCAGCAATTCTTGAATTTGAGGATTTTTTCATTGGAAAGGAAGTAATATTGTTTTCATCCCCCTGTCTCATTACAACAGATAACCAATACTTACATTTATACTCTGCAGATCAAATGGGAATCATCTCATTGACAAAGATTATGCTGCTATTTGGAGCTAATATATTTTTTATTAGATTTCATTATCGTCTAAGTTAATATTCCAGAAACCAAAGCAGCCCTGTGGACCATATATACCTGGATATAACAGAAGAAAAATGTAACAAATGGACTCTAATCAGTTTTCAGGGATAATTAAGGGCTGTGAAGATTGGGTTTCCACAGGGAAGAGGACCCAATAGGCTGGCACATACTGGATGATTCTCTAGGTGGACAGGGGCGTCTTTGTGGGCCACCCCCATCTGGGTGCTTCTCCGCTACCTTCCTGGGCAGTGATGGCAAAGACCTTTGTCCACCCCCCTCTCTGAAATCAAGTCCTTCTGTAACTTGAAGGTTTAGCTTCAGCCTTGGCAACATTTTCCTTTTCACTGTTTTGTTCAGAGGTCATTGATATTGGGCATATCTTTCAGGACTTAAGTTTTTTATTTGTTTTTTTTTTTTTGTTTGTTTTTGTTTTTTCCATTTATAGGTTTTGAAGGAAGTATGGTGCAGTTCTCCTAGGATTGAATTTTTTCTTGGCAGGGTAGGAAGACTGTGGATTTTGGGGTAACACAAACCTAGGCTCAAGTCCTAGTTTTTCCACTGACTGACTTTAGACAAACTTTTGAAACTCTCTGAGTCTCCTTACTCTTCTGAGAAATTTCTTGTCTGTGAAATGGGACGCAGTCACTTTACAGGACTTTCGAGAGTAAAGAGAAGTGAGCAAGTGACATATTCGACACAGCAGGAAATGTAATAAATGGCAATTAAATGCTGGTTAAGAGCCTCTGATGAATCAACTGGTCAAAGCACATATTACCAAGCTTACAAGGTACCGTAGACTTGTTTTAGTTTAAAGATGCTTAGGTTTCCTGTATGAAAAAAATGAGCTTCATTCTAAAAATAATCATGCTGGCTTTGTTAACCCCTCCAGTGGTCCCTTGCTCCCCATTCCGTTCCACCTGAGTTCTACTGCCTCTGCGGAAGGCACAGGCCACTCTAGATCTTTCCTAACCACTCCCTCCTTCTTTCACAGCAGCACCACTATTTCTTCAAATCTGAAGGGGCTTAGTGGCGTCTGGAAGGTCATGGATGTCTCCATATCCGAATGCACCATGCAGCCTTGGGATGCATGATGGGGGTGCTTTCCACACCATTGGCCTTCCCCTCCAACCAGGGTTCTTAACTTTGGCTAAGCATCAGGGAGCTTTAAACGGTGCTATATGCCGAGATTCTGCCCCAGAGACCCTGAGGTAATGGTATTGGGTGCAACTTGGACTTGGGGTTTTTCCAAGCTCTCTCATTAATTGTTTGGGTGCAACCAAGGTTGGGAACACCAGCCAAGACTCATGCCCCACTTATGCCAGGTCACCACGCTCTGTTTCTCCCACTTGCCAAACCTTCTGGATCTCTTTCAAATCCCGTTTAGAATATCGTTTTGTGTAATAGAGGAGGCAGATCTTACAATGAAGGCAATTTATAGTTGGAGTTGTTCAAAGAAATCTGCAATTTTTGTTTAATTAGAAAGCTTATTGAATGCATGTTCAGGCTGGGTAGTTTCAAAGGGAGAAAAAGCGAGGGAGAAGGGAAGGAAAAATGGAAGAAAGAATAAAAGAAGAGAGGGAGAAAGGAAGAGAGGAAAGAAGAGAGAGAAGAAAACTGAAGTTTTATGATTCAGTCACCACCTTGCATGTCTCATAGCGTCTCTTCCATTTCATTCCCATAGTAGAAACAGGGATTTTAACATTAGCTATGATCATAGGGCACCCTATTACTTCATAGTCCTCACAATACCACTAATGAAATGGGCACTGTCATTCTCAATTTTTGCAGCAAGAAGATGGCAAGGAGCCCAGTCCAGAAAGCTGCAGCTAGAGCTTCCCCAAAGTCTGTTCCAGCTCCAGAGCCAACTGACACTGTGCTGCCTTTGGGGGTTAAAATATTAAGTAATTAGCACTAAATCTGGGAAAATGACTTTGGAAGTCGGACTGGAAGGAAATACTCAAAATGTGAACTGTGTCTCAGAAGGAAAGTGGTGGTAACAGGCAAGAACAGGGGAAGAAGGATGGAGTAAAGAGCGTCTTCCAGGAAAAATAGCACTGAGGAGACATTTCCTTTCCTCCTTCGCCTGATACGTCCCCCCTCTATCTCCCAGCTGCAGCTGGACAGGGTGTTCAGTAGGCCTTCAGAGTAACCAGGGACGACAGGCTTCCTCTAGCAACGCCATAGCAACGGCTTCAGCTGCGAATTGCCTTCATTTGTCAGACTTGTGTCCTCTGCCGCCCAGAACCGCATCTAAATGGATCTGAGTGAGGCTTCACCCACACAGCACCCAGCGCTGCCTCCATGAGAGATTAATGGGTCCCTGAAAATAAAACCCAAGCACAGGGGAAACATGCTCCAAGGCAGGATCTGGGTCAGGGCAGAAGAAAGGGCGCTCACTAACCCCCTTTGGCCCCTCACCCCAGTGCATGGGTCACTTTTTGTCTGAAAAGACTCGGGTTTGGCCACCAGGAAATGAAATCTCACACTCAGTCACAGCACCCAGATTGGTCCTGTGGCTCCCATGTTTTGTTCCTCCTCCCCTTTGGGGCTTCAATTTTCTGTTTCTATTTAAATTGCTTTATTTTGCACATTTCTTTCATTGACCTCAAATCATGTGTGCAAGAGGCCAGCTAGTGTTTGGGGGTTTTTACCACATACCAGGCTCGGTGCTAGGTGCTCTGTTTATGGGGGCTTGTATGTGACAAGAAATAAAACAGGAATACAAACAAAGAAACAGAACTTAGACTTGAGGGGGAGTGTGACAAAGAGGGCAGAAGGAGAATGAGGAAAGAGGGAGGGACTCTGGAGAAGGTGGTTAGAAGGAGAGAGAAGGGTAGGAAAGCAGAAGTGGAGAGAATAGGAGGCGAATGTGGGTGATGGAAAGACCAGAGACATTCCAGTATGGAAGGAAAGAAACACAGGGCACAAGGAAAGGGGTTGGAGAGGGAAAGACTGAATGCAGAAGCCTAGATGAGAAGAGGACTAAGTTAAGGAGTAGAAAAGGGGGCATGCAGGAGAGGCCAGTTCTCCACAGAAGGGGTAGAATGCCAGGAGATTAAGGCCAAGAGAGGACAGGAGAATCCTGGCTCACTCCATGTTCACCTTCTGGGGCAGTGAGCAGCAGTGACATTTCATGTCACTTCCTCTGGTCCTGTGCAGCAGAGGACATAGAACTGCGGCTGGGTTGGCCAGCAGATTGCGTGTCCATTTACATATGTGTCACTGCTGACCAGTGTGAGATGTGGGTCTCATTTGTAAAACAGGGGTAGGCACAGTATCAGCCTCTTAAGGGTGTTGGGAGATAAATTGAGGGTTTGCCCACAGGCCCGCACTTTGCTGGAGTCGGGAGCTCCATATTTCTCCCACAGCAAAATGTCTCTAAATGACGTGGTGAGTTCAACTCTATGAAAATGCCATTTCATAGGTCAAACACAGAGCAGGCATTTTAAAATAGGAACATTTCACATACAAGCATCTAGATATATGGATTTTACTGAAAATAAAATGACTGGCACTTGCTGGGCCACATTCTTTCTCCTTGATCATCAGATGGCATCCGCCTGCTGCAGGTGGAGCTGGTGGTCCTGGCCCTCTGGGTCTCACCCCGGCTTACTCACTTGAGTGCATTTTCTGTTTGGCCTGTAGATTAAGCATGACGGCCCCTGACTCAGTGTGCTTCCTAAGCTGTGCTAATGTCCTGCTGATGATGCATCCCTGAGAAATGCTTATCTATGTCTGTGGACCAAAGAATTAGACCAATGTTGAATTGTGTGAAAAAATGGAAGGCACAAATCATCCCAAACCACATGCTCAAAGCCTTGGATACTGTAGTACCCCATTGCCAATGGGACCTCCAGGGGATGCCTGAAATTCAGATAGTGTAGACCTTTCTATATATTGTTCCCCCCCCCCCACATGTATACACCTTCATATCCACCTCTATAAAATTTAACTTATAAATTAGGTGCAGCAAGAGATTGACAACACTAATAGAAATTAGTGAAATAGGACAATTATAACAATATACTCTAATAAAAGTTTGTACTTTGGGGTCATTATTAAGTAAAATTAAGGTTATTTGAACATATGCACTGCTACACCATGACAGTCCATCTGACAACTAAAAGGACTACTCAGTAACTAACAGGTAGGTAGCATATACAGCATGGATACACTGGACACAAGGCTGATCCATGTTCACGGCAGGACAGAACAGGATGGGGTGAGAGTTCATCATGTTATTCAGAATGATGCATAATCTAAAACTTGTGAATTATTTATTTCTGGAATTTTCTATTTAATATTTTTGGATTATGGTTGACCAAAGAATGTAGCTAGACTTCAGTGAAACTATGGAAATTGAAATCACAATTAAGGGGACTTGACTGTCATCAAAGAAAGCCAGGGAGAGCTGCCTGGTTTTTCTTGTCACTGCTTTGACACATCACGGAGACACTTCCATCTTGGCTGAAATTCTCTTCCTTGACATGTGAGCACTCACGTGCAAGTCCATTCACCAAGTCCCTTGTGTGTTTGTGTTCCTGTTTGTGTTTTAGTTGTTAATTTCCAGCTAGATGTCAATTTGTCCAGAGAAAAGAACTCCAACATAACCAAGAGGCCAGGGGGAAATCAAGCTGGCCACTTAGAAGAATCAGGCTCCTAATAATAAGCAGCATTTAAAATTCGCCTTCTAGTCTTGTTTTTTCCTTACATACTATCTCACTTAGTACTTCCAGTGAGTCCAGTGGAATAGGTCAGTACTATTCTTGGTTTCAATGGTAAACAAAGGCTGAGTATTCAGTTGACTTGCCTATCAACACACAGCCCTGAGGAAGGGTTAGAGCTGACACTGAAAGCATTCATAATTCCAGATTTTTCATTATTTTTTAGCTCACCAAGAAGAAAAGTAGCACTGTCACATGGGTGAAAACAAGTTGTGCTGTAACTAACTATAAGAAATAATCTGAATGTTTTATTCAATCGTTTCATGAGATGGGTTTATTAGCAAAGCTGATGCAAAATTAGCATTAAGGAAAACGAAGTATTAAGTAAGAGTAACAGTTTCCCTGTACTTTGGCTGTCAGACAATATTCAGAGTAGTAGTTAGAACAGTCCTGGAAAATATCTGATTTTCTGTTGGACATCACTAATTGGTCTCTTGCTGACTCCAGATGGGGTTCAGATTCTCAGTACAGGGTTTCAGGGAGCCACGTGCCATTCCAGGTCACCAAGATAAAGTTGGCTGGAGTTGTGAAAATTATTTAGAATGAATTCCAGATGTCTGTTTCAAGAGGGGCACGGAATCCTAGGTGAGTCCCAGGAGTCTGGGAAAGTCCTCCCTGTGTGTTCCGGGAGAGGGTGGGTACGTATGTAAAATGCCGGAGGAAAGAGGGCTTTTCCTTGCTATATCCAAAAGCAAAACAAGGGCCAATTGTGAGATGACAGAAAGAACCAGATTTGGGCATGACAAAGAGCATTCTGGTGGCCAGTGGTATTTAAATGGAAGGAGTGGCTCATTAAGGACGAGAACTTTGCTGCTGCAGACATTGGAGCTCAAGTGGGGTCTGCAGCTCGGATAAATTCTAAAAGTTGGTTCAGTTACTGTTCCGTCTCAGGCTCAGGGACAGAGGATGCTCAACACATTTTTGTTGTATGTAAGAACTGGCACATACACTTTTTCTTTAAGAAGTAAGAGTTTGTCTTTACATTTCTAGATTATATTGGAATCCTATAAAATGGTAATTTTTTGTAGGTAATAAAATGATTGTGAGTCAGCAATTTCCTATGATTTAATATAGTGGGTACAAAGGTAAGATGTGGACTCAGATTCTTTAGAACTATGTCAGGTAGAGAGGGGGGCTGCCCCAGAAACCAAGGAGCTCACTGTGTGTAGAAAGTGGGTGTCTGGAAGAGAGTGGAGATGAAGGTAGACAAGGAGTGCAGTCAACAGAAAGATTTTCGAAGGGCTGTGAATGTAGTTCAGTGGTGGAATGATCGCCTAGTATGCATGAGGCCCTGGGTTCAATCACACAGCACTAAAAAAAAAAAAAAAAAAAGAACAAGAGAGATTTTTAAAGCCTCTTGTTATCTGTTTGATGTTCTGTAACAGAATACCTGCAACTAGGTAATTTACAAAGAACAAATTTATTTCTTTCATTTCTGGAGGCTAGGATCAAGGGGCCTGTGTTGGGCAAGGGATTTTCTACATTGTCATGCCCTGATAGAAAGCAAAATGGCAAGAGAGAGGATTTGCCATATAACTCACCATCCTTCTCAGTGGGCATAACCCATTCCTGAGGGTGGAATCCTTGTGACCTAAACACCTCTCATTAGGCCCCGCCTCCCAGCTATTGCACTGAGCACTGTTTTCAGCACATGCTTTTTTGGGGTGGCATTCGAATTATAGCACACTCTCAAGCCACACCCATGAGCCTGATTTTTATTGTGAAGGAAAGAGGAATTGTGAATGATCCTGGCAGGTGATAGGAATACCTGTGATGAATAGGTTGGCAATTCTGATACATTCCAAGAATCCTTTAACTAAGATTCCAGGGTGTCCAGTTAGATTTTGAGTGGAATGAGATTAAAATTACTTCACGAAAGTCTTTTCTAAATAAATTAATGCTTCACAAAAGAAACTGAAAAAAAATCACTTATCAATCTAAGATAATCTGCTGTTGGAGGATGTTAGCCATGAACAAGGCCACAGTGTTTTAACAACAACTCTCAAATCTTCTCAGAATGCATGTTAGGATGTGTTTTAAGGCAACTATATTAGTACTGGTCCTTTTATTGGTAGCACATAGAGATCCTGAAACTGCAAATATTTAACACTGTTCTATAAATAGCCTTTCCTTAGTTACTACTGACTTCCTTCCCTTGACCTTGAGGCAGAAGAAAGACAAATATGTACTGGAGTTTGTGCTCTCTTCTGCACTTTGGCCTTAGACAAAGTGCTTGACCTTGCTGTCTTCTCAAACTGAACTGAATCTCCCACTCTGCCACCTCACCATAAGTTGCATGTTGGGAAATAAATAATTCTTTAGACTTATCACTGGACCATGTAGAATTACACTCTGTTTATGGTGAAAAAAAAAAAAGAACTCCATTTAAAATACATTTTAATTGGAAATGTTTACTGAAGGATTAGTCAAAAGCAGAGCTCCAAATTGCTAAGTAGAAAATCAGGAGTCCTTTCTGGGATTCAGTGTGGCAGTGTGGAAGGGGTGTAGGTTTTGGAGATAGGTACAGCATGGGTTTAAACACTTGCTACATCTCTTACTGTCTGAAGGTCTGTAGATAAGCTATTTGCCTCTCCTACTGTAAGAAATGGGGACATGGAAATAATACATATGCAATGCTGGCATATAGTAGGCACTCAATAAAAAGACAACATGAATCTGATCATAATCAATACTTTCTCTGGTGGCAAACAGCAACTTTGAGGAAGTCATGATATCATCTAGTGGATCCCATATTTTATTGATGATTATTGAGAGGGCGTGTGACAGAATCACATACCCAAATGTTAATCCGCATGTCTTTCTCCATTTCCAGCTTCTCATTTCCAGAACATTGCCTGGCCCTTTGCATTTCCTTGTTTCAAGGGTTTTGTAGAGCAAGAAGCAGAAGTTTCTTGAAAGCAACACTTCTTCCTTTTTTTTTTTTTTTTTCAGAGTCCCTGCCTCAGTGTATATGGTGGGGAGGGAAAGTGAGGGACTTTTGATGAGAGACTTTTCCAAACTTAGGAAGACTCGGGGGAAGGGCCATCTATGAGAAGTGGACCTCTGGCCCTGTATGGCCTCCAGACTTCAGAGGGCAGGGCCACTCAGACTGCTCAGACATCAGGTTCCCAGTCTTCTCAGTGATTCCCAGTCCCCAACCCGGGTTTGAAAGTAGAATCCACAGACATGAAAGGTATCAGGAAGAATTTGACACAGGGAGCGCCATTTTGGATCACATCATCCATCTCAGAACAAGAGTCACCTCAGGGTCACTTTGACACAGTCTGACCTAATCCCCAGACAGTACACCATCACCATGAAAAACAAGGAAACTGTTATCTGGGACTGGAATTCTGAAAACACCTGGGCTGACATGGAACTGTGGCCACCTCAAGGAATGGAGGTGGCAACAACAAGGACCCGTCCCTAGCAATGGCCTAACGGTAAAAATTTCCCCACTCCTTCGTGCCCCTCTATCTACCCCAGTCTGTAAGCAGAAGATGGGTCTCAGTGTCCACTGGGACCCCTGTGTAGGTTTGTCCCAAATAAACCTGTTCCAGTTGAGCTTTCTCCCCTCTCTAGTTCCTTCATTCGGTTTTTTCCTTATAAAAAGGACATAAAAACTTGGTGGAATTGATGTGACAGAGGTTGTTCCAGAATCTTTGCCGGACCCAAATGTTGGAAATTGTCTAGGTAGGAGCACCAATAATTTCTGAAACTGAAGTTCCTACTGGGACAGACTCTTGGAATCCGGTTTAAGTTGAATTAAGAAAAATAAAGAAATGCGATGTCTCTTGCAGAACTGTTTGTCGATTCACATTCAGACCTGCCACAGGTCTGAGGCATTGGAGGATAAAGAGGAACTCATCCCTGCTCCCTGGAAGCTTATCACCTGTTTGCAAGCTGCAGGAGGGCATGGGACGCCTATGTGAATAACTACCATTCAAAACCCGGCAAGATTCTGATATGGAACATGCTGCAGGGAGAGTTCTCAGTCACCACCAAGATAGACAATTGAGTTTTGCAAGAGGCAGAGGCCAGGAAAATGGACAGAAGTGTCCCCTGAGGGATTTTTTAGAATGCACCCTCCCCCAATCCTTGTGTGCCAATAACATTATTATGTAATTGCTATAGCTATAAACTCATAAAACTTTTGTAGACCCTAAAGTTGTTTTGGAAACACGCCTGCCTGATATGGAGAAGTCTGGAACCTGGTGATGGAATAGGGAACTGTGCAGCTAATGACTTCCATAAAAATACTTAGGATGTTATCTCCATGGCTGAGAGCTGGGAGAGCCCTCAAAGGTCACCCGTCCCTCCTGCACTCCACGATCTCCACCCTCTCCCACTCGACAGGATCAGAACTGAGCCCCCTGTGGACTCTGGACTTAGGGAGGCCTCAGGGTTGTTGATCTGGAAGACCACAGTGACATCAAGGCCTCATCAAGGCCTCGGAGCCTGGACCGAGCGCGCCCCTCCTCCTTCACTGCCGTGAGAGCCTAAGCTCCTGCTGTCTCTTGCCTCCACAAACCTAGCTGCCCTTGAAGTTCAGCCTCCGTCCTTGCTGTGAACAGATTAATCATCCCTTGTGGTCATGTTACTTTCTTGTTTACAAACCTTTAATGATAATTCCATGAAGGGAGTCCAAACTCTGTGGTTTGGCATTCAAGGCTGTCACCATTCCCAGAGTCCCTGGGCTCGCCCTTCTCCACTCTCTGAACGCGTGCTTCGTCCAGCCAGGGCTGCTCTTCAGTCTCCCTGGGCTCCTCTCTCTGGTGCTTTTGCCTCTCTGACTGAAATGCTCCTTCCACCCACCCTTGCTCATCCTTCAAAACCAGTTGACATGTTCCCTCCTGGGAGGAGTCTTCCCTTGGTAATAGACGCAGGGCATCAGAGGGACCTAAGCTGAAAACTTGCTTCCCCCTTTGGTTCTGAAAGACTCCGGGCAAGTTACTCAATTTCTCTGGGGCTCAGGTTTCTCATCTGTGAAATGAACAAATCCACTCCCACCCTACGGCCCTGTTGTAAGTTTTAAATGGATTGATCACATGCTAAAGGACTTAGCCCAGTCCCTCATGCATGAGATATGTCAAAGAATATGACTGATTATTCTGATTATTGGAGTCTCTTCTTTCAATTCCCATTTACACGGAACCTCTTGTACATTATGTCTTGTAATATTGAATATCGCAGTTCAGATATTGAAAGGTATGTCTTTTTTCCCCAATCAACCACATCTCCTTCTAGATCTCTCTTTTGCATTGTTTTCTACACAATAGGTCCTCAAACCATAGGCAGAGGCTAACTTTTCCAGTGTGAAATCACTGACAAAAATTCACTTTGCTGTCACCTCTTCCTTCTAAAAGTTGAAAATGGTTTAAAATAGTCAATTTTCCAAGGGGCTTCTGGAGCTTAGAAATATGAACAATAGCTTGTGAAGTGACTGGTGAAGACGGTACATTTCAAAACGGATCTTGGGAAACTTTGTGCTCCTTAAGGACATTTGGCTTCAACTCACTGGGCAGATTCTATCTCACCATTTTCCAGCACACATTGTGGTCTGTGTGATACTACTGGGAAAAAAAAAAATATTTCCTGGTGAAATGAGTTGGAAAATATTAGATTCTAATGACCCAGTCAAGGAGAGTTGGGCACATTAGCCAACTAAAATGTGCAAGAGATTCTGCAGTAAAGATGCTAGCACTCAATCCAAAACCAGCTAACATTCATTACAGCCTCATATGCCAGTCACTCCGACAGTAGGCTCTTGCAGGGAGTCTCTAATTCAGTTCTCAGAATGCCCCTAGGAGATGGAAATGGTTACTAACAGATAAGAAACTGATACTGGAATGGTCTGAGTTCACAGGGCAGTTAAGAAGGGGCACTGGATTTGAAGTCAGGCATTTTGACCCAGAACCAGGGTCCTGGTCCACTGTGGTGCAATTTTCTGCATTCTCCAATTTGCCTAACCAGGAAATATTTATAATAGCCCATGAAAGTGTGTGCACTTTGAGAAGCACAGCCTTGCCATCCCATGCAACTTGGCTTACTTAGCAGCCATGATCTTCGCACCTCTGTGCCTTCCCATGCCAGCCTCTGCTGGATGTCCCTGTTCCTATGACAAGCTGCTCAGCCCCAAGATCTCGCTCAAGTACAACTCCACGAGAAGCTCCCTTGATTTCAACAGGCTGATGTGCACAGTGCTCCTCGGTGTCCGCGGTGCTTTGTGCCCTGCTGTTGATGTCTGATTTGTCTATGTTGAGAACCATGTTCAAAAAGCCTAGCTAAGGTCCTAACTGGGTGTCCCAGTTAGGACTTGTTGAATTCAGTGGGTGCCTCTCTCCTAGCCCCCAGGCATGGATCTCTGAGCCTGGCTCACTGGTTGTAGCACAGACCTGGCATCTGTGACTGCGGCCCACAGCCTGGGCTAAGCTGGTTCATATCCAAAGAGGGTCAGAGGCCTGGCCACCACCCTCCCCGCAGTTCAGTAGTTAATACTGCCTCCTGCCCCTCGAACAGGCTGCCTCTCCAAAGCCAGGGTGTGCAGTTAGGGCACACTGGGCCTCTGTCACTAGCACCCTTTTGGGGACCACCCTGACCTGTCCTTTCCAGGGCGCTGTTCAGGTTTCATCACTGCCCCCGTGACTGCGCCTCTGATGAGTCAGCTGGCTTGGGGCTTGGTTAGCAACCCTCATCGCCTTTTGTTTTCATCCTCTTTGGGGCCTTCTTGGGCTCAGGGGTGGGGCTTGGCGGGTTTGTCTTCCAGAGATGCCGCCAGCCTCCATGGGCGCCCGTGAGGGGAAGCCACGTCATGCCACACCGCGCGTTTCTAGGCCACACCCGTCCCCAGGGTGCGCTCAGGCGCCATGCAACCGCTGGCCATCCCAGCTCTCCGGCTGTCTGCGATGAGGTCATGGGTGGGGCTCTGGAGACCCCCTTCCAGAGAGGGTGGGGGCTTCCCCGACCGGCCTGGGGATGGGCTGAAGGGACAGGGAAGGAGGCGAGGGTAATAATCTTGCCTGTCCAACCCCGATCCCTCCGAAACGTTCAGGGGTTGGTATGGATAGGAGCGGAGGGAGAACAGGAGAAGAGAGGAAATCCAGAAAGGAGAAGGAAGCAAATGGGCCGCAGTGGGTCACTTAGTTCACTAAAATGATGGACAGAGAGAGGTTGAAGGAGCGGTGTCCCCTGACCACCCCGCCACAAGCTGACGGAGCTGCCTTCCTTTTCACAGGATGTCCTTCCTCTGACCTTAATCTCTGAGACGGTAAGGCAGGGAAGCCACTCTAATCCACCTTATGTAACCAGAACTTGACACAGAAGGAAAACATATTCCAGAAACAGAGCAGCCACTGCGATTGCAGGAAGGTAGAGCTTTCTTAGCCCAAGAGCAGCGTCCCGGGGCGGCTCCTCACACTCCCCCGCAGGCCAGGCCACCTCGACATTTCTACACCATTGGGTTCGGCAGACTGAGGTGACCTACGTGTCCCAAACCACTGGAGCTCAGTCAGACCCACTTTCTAACCTCTGCCTGTGAGCACACGTGTCCGTGTGCGGAATCAACGTGAGACTCTAAAAAGCCTCAGCCTGCAGGAAGAATTCGCAGATCTCAGTGGATATCTGGTTTTTGCACCTGGAATTCTGCCTTGGAAAGATGGGAACACTGATAACAGAGTTTCCCAGGGAAATAGAGAGAGGCTAGCGCTCTCCGCAGTTCATGCCTCCCCACCTCAAACCACCAGATGCTGTTTCTGTGACCCATGCACAAGAAAACAAGGAACTCCCTCAGGCCGTCTGCTCCCTACCTGTTTACCAGGCAAAGTCACCCTACAGAGTCAACAACAGTGTCTGCGAGTGCAACTTGAATGAATAATTATTAAGTCCAAATGTTTTTTTTTTTTTTTTCCCTCCAAGGATGTATAGTTGTATCTATAACATCTTCTGGGGTTATTGTAAGGAAAATTCAAATGATCTATTTAACTTCAAAAGACATACGCTGCGAAACACATTTATAATACGTTGTTGTAACCACGATTAAGAGGAGTTTGGGAATGATATTAGAATCTACGGGAAGGTTTTCTGAGTTGCAGGAAACACAGCTCCCGAAGTTGAGCTGCACATAATGGAAGAGGAAAACACAGATGCTCTGACCTTGACTTCAATCAGCCCATCACCACACTGACCGACACTAGATCTGGCAGATGGGAGATTCTGGAGACTCTCCCCCAGCGTTTTCTCAAAGAAGTGGCATTTTCCAAAGAGTCAAAGACATTTCACAGAGATCCACGCAGCAAGCAGAATAGAAAGCAGGAGAAGGCATCGCTGCTGAGGTTTTCCAACCTCTGATTTATCATTTGTTGACATTCTTTCTACAAGTTTCTCCATTTCTTTACAAGTAGCTGTCTCAAGTCCTTCCAGTAAACATTTTGACAAAGTCCAAACAGGAGGAAAGCAAAAAGGAAGGCTATAGTGAAAATGGTAGCTTACCTCTTCTGGGCATTGCTGGCATCAGACTTGTCCCCCAAACATGAGGCTCTCTTGCTTTGGTTGTCCCATGAATTTAGAAACCATTAAAAGAATGTAAAGCAGAAATAGGTCTGTTACTCGGAGCTGTTCCAAAACAACTCGAAAAACGACTCGATGAGAAGTAAAGTGCTCGTCGGAGCAGAGGAAGGCGTTTGAAGCGTGGTGCTCATGCTGCTGTGCGAGTTCCCGACTGTCTTTCTCGGCTGCAACAGCCTCCACTCCTTCTCCCAGGCACTTGCCAACTCCTGTAATTTAAAGCAACTGCGATCCTTCCCATCATACTCACATTTCAAAGAGCTTAATATACACACTCGTTAGGAAGGAGCAGGAGCGAGCAGCATTCTGCAAACCCCAGGCAGAGGCAAATCACAAGCCAGGGTCTCAGGTATCCAAACACGGCTCTTTCCTCCTACATCCATGGCTCCATGCGCCACGACACTGCAAGCTGCTTTTGCCTTTTAAAGTGACACCTGATGACCCTTTGGCATCATTTGGCTGGATGAAGAAAAAATAAAGCACTTAAGAAAGTTTCTGCTTCGACTTAGAAGACGGAGATGTCCGTGAAGCTGTGTTTACATCTTGCTTGTGCTCACCGAGTTATTTCTGTGCAATGTGTTCCTAGTTTATCTGTTGGAAAAAGTCAAATAATTATACCTGATGTTTTTATAAAACGGGACGAAACTTAAAATAATGCTATATTCAAGTTTCATTCCATGTGTGAATCATAATTCTAGGAAGGTTGCTTATTTTGCAAGTTTTGTCTGTGCCGTTGAATAAAACGTCTGACATTTTAGTCTCTAATCAGAATAAATCTTCTGACATTTCAGTCTGTAAATGTATTACAAATGTTACTGTTTCCATCCCTTCCCTGACTGCTCCCCCGCCACATGTACACACACACCGCAAGCATATGTGAACTCAAATTATGAACAATGTGAAGTGTGGTCAACGAAAAAAGTTAATTAAAAAAGAGCATATCTCAAAACAGGTCTTACTCAGTACCTGCTACATGATAGGTGCTCAATAAATATTGAATGAATGAAGTATTGCCTATGTTCAGACCCAATCAACACTTTTTGACAATTTTGGCTCGCATTTGTCTAGATGCAATAGAGATGGTTAATATGTCAAAACTCGCATAGAAGTAATCATAAGATAATGTGTGTCTGTGCCAGACTTAATGAACAGCTGGTAATGAAATCCCCTAAGTGAATAGAAAACATTGGTTAAATAAATAGACCATTCAGTAGAGAACAGAAATATTGACATGGGCACAAATCATTAAATCTACTCGCTGCACCAAGTTATACAAACAAGTTTCAGGCCAAACCCTCATTATTGCAAAAACTATAGATTCTTTCCCACTATATTTTTTGAATCACTTAAAGTAATTATTATGCAGTGGATAGTGAGTAATATCTCTGACCAAAATCATTCAAGGAGAGAAAGGATCTAAAAGTACAGGGAGATGGTCAGGCTTTGGGGTTTCTTTGTTGAGAATGCAGAGAATGAGGTAGAATCTACTTTTGTCCAAGCAAAAGACCTGCAGACCCAAGCACCTGGGTTTGGACCCAGATCCTGAATCTACCACATTGCAGTATATGGCTTTCTATGTATGACTTTATTCTTTGAAGCTTGATTTCCTTAATAGTGACAGATTAAATATAAGAAAACAACATATTTGGTTTTATATGTATATATGTTATAGAGTATTTATTCAGCAAATGTTAATTAGACATCATTCTATGTATTAGATACTTAATGAGACCTATTTTGTGAGCCACTGAGACCAAGGGGTGTTTGTCATAGCAGCTAGCATATCTTTTCCTGACTAATACCAATATTGATGATGGGCATGAATGCTGCTCTGATGAAATCCTTCACTCAGTGACCTTCGCCTAATAGTCATAGATGAGTGGCCAGGGAGTTGATCCAGAGGCTGGAAAGGTGAACTTCCATGTTTCACAGAGGCATAACCCTGGGTGGCCTTTACGGGTATGGCAATTCAGAAGGAGATATGCGCTGAGCAACCAGGTAGCTCCAGGGCAGGGGGTTGGGAAAATCATGAGCTGTGTTGCTCACTGTGACTGTGCTTGTCAAGGTGTTTCCCAAGTGAGACAAGCCCAGGAAAGAAATGGCTACATTGTAAACAGTAATGAAAGGAATCAGAAGAGAGGACATTTGATGGCTTATAGGAACCTACCAGTTTCTTGAGGGGCTAAAGATCTAGATTGATAGAACTACATTGCTAACATTTTCTGTAGGGCCTGTCTTCAAAATGTCTTTCAAGACCCAAAACAGCTTCTTCCACTAGCAGGAGGTGTGCTGCGGGGTATGGAGGCTGCTCCTGACATGCCCCTCCACGGAGGCCAAGGGGAGCAGGGCAGAGGGCCTCCGGGAGCATGGGCCCTGCAGAGAACAGTGATCAAGGGGGTCTCCCCCAGAGCAAGCCCAGGGCTAGGACTCCTCCACCCACAGGAGCGGGCCTCACACTGCCTGGCCAGACAGGGGTCAGCGGCCGCCATGTATTTCCCACTCTTCTGTTTCTGAATGGGAATTTTTATTGTGATTATCTTGTTGCTATTTCACCCTTTGGAGGGAGGGAGGAAGAGAGAGAGAGAGAGAAAGGGGGTGAGAGAGAGAGATGGAGAGATGGCTTGCCTGCTTGTTCATAGACTACTTCTGTTTCAATTGGTAGGTCAATGGATCAAGAGCTGGTCACACTTGGACAATGTAGAGACCTTCACAACCCAGAAGCCCTGGCCTGGGAGCTGAATGCTGCAGTCAGATGGCATTTGGGTTGTTTCCTTGGGGGACAGATAGACATGCTCTGTGTTTGGGAAGAGGGAAGGAAGTGGACCCTTGGTGGTCAGAGGGTCACTATGGCAGATACTTTTAGCATTTGCTTATGCTACATATTCCTCTACATTTCCCCGCTGTCCTTGCAGGGAGGTTGGTGGATGAAGTGGATTTCTGGCCAATGGGATTCCAGCAGAAGTATTGGGGGTGCCTCTGGCTGAGGTAGCTAAGATCTGGGGTGTCTGTTCCATGTTCTTTCTCTCTCCTCTATGCACCTGGCAGGAAGCAAAAAACTCAGAGGAGGCATAGGAGGAACCTCAAAGATGAGGCACCCCTTAGCAGATCGCTGCCCTGGGGAGCTGCCTACCTACATGGGACATTGTTGGGTCCTGTATGAGCTCATCTTGTGCTCCTCCACCGAATTTTGGGATACCTTTGTCAGAGTTAGTAATGCCAATTGCCCTTACTAATAGAGCAGCCTAAAAAGATTCTTAGATGATTAAATGAAGTCGGTCAGATATGGACATAGATATGTAGAATTCAGAACAGGGCCCGACACAATCATAAGTACTCAATAAATGATATTTAAAAAAACAACTTAAAGGTATTAGTGACATACAAAAAGCTATGCATTTTTAATGTATGCGACTTGATGAGTTTAGGTTAAGTCCACACGTGTGAAACCTGCAGCACATTCTATGTCCCAAACATCTCCGTCTCCTCCAAAGCCTTTCTCCCACCTGCTTTGTTTATTACTGTTTCGTGATAAGAACACTTAAGATCCATACTCGAGGCAACTCCTTAAATGGGTGGTCCTGTTATCTTTCTGTGCTGTGCTGCCCAGTGGACCCCCGGATCCTGCTCATCTTGTAAGACTGCAGCGTTATGCTCTTTGATCGCTATTTCTTATCACTACAGATCTCCATCCTCTTGCTCCTACAAAGATAACACAGCTGTGGGCCAGTTGCGAATCCTTGTACAAAGTTTATAAAATGTTTACTACTGGGATAAACAAATTGAAAACCCTGGAAAGATTAGTGAGAGAAATAGATATGGAAAACAAAACTCACTCCGCATCTTTTAAACAAATGTAAACGTCTGCAAACCAACCCCGTGAGTTACTGCCAGGTTGCATAAGCCATCTTCAAATCAAGGGCTAGAGGAGGCTGCAAACGCCAAGGTCCGTGGGAAGTCCGCGCTTGACATTTTGCTCCGTAAACCCCACTAGCCCAAACACTTGTTTTACTGTGTCCTGACATTGATGATTACAGGGTGTTTTTCAGTGGAAACAGGGTAAATTCCCTGTTACCGCTCTCTGAGAAATATGTTTTCTAAAAATGCCCTCCACTCAGCCCACAGTTCTTCCTACTGCCTTGAGCTGCTCAGAAGGCCTAGTTCAGACGTTTTGTTTCTGCCTCAGGTATTTGAAATATTTCCACTGGAAAGTGTCTTCCTTCATTCCACAAACCCTCTAAAAAAGGCCAGATCTGTTTCTTCTCTACCATTTAAAAGGCACAGAGACAATAACTGCAATTGTTCAGCCAGTATTCACTACGTGCTAGGCACTGCTTTATGTGGTAAGAAGCATATTAACTCATTTTATTCTCTCAACAGTCCCAAAAAGCTGATGCTAATGCCACCCCCATTTTACAGAGGAGGCAACTGAAGCTCAGAGAGGTTCAGTGACGAGCTCATGGTCACAGTCAGGAAGAAGCCGATCCGAGGCTATCTGGGTCCAGCAATCCAAGCTTTTAAATTCTGGTGAAGACACATCCTCCATTCCAAGAGAAGAGAAGGTGGGCAAGAGATGCGGTTCCTCGGCATGGACGACCAGATGGACACAGAGATGACTGAGGATTACTTCTGAGAGATGTTCTAAATTGCTGCAGGTTATTATTCTTGGAAAACACGCACACTCCTATCTGCATGTAATTATAAAGCTTGAACATTTTTCTGTATTAAACTTTATGCTCTTATGGTTGATACTGTTTTTCTCCTTGGCTCACAGGCAGCAGCTAAGTTTCAAATTATATCTTGAGACCCAGGTGGCTTCATCTGGATTGTATAATAAAGTCTCTCTGCGTTCTATCAAACATGTGACGACATCAAGGCAGAGACCCAAAGAGAAACAATCCTTGTTGAGAAACGCCATCTTCATCGTGGAAGGCATTTTCCAGGTTTGGAGACTGGAGAGTCACCAAAATGATCTCCGTTCAGAGAGGCGGGAAGGACCAACCAACTGCAAGGTGAGGCCAGTTAGGGGGCTGTGCCTCTCCCCCAAGTCAGAAGATGCACAGGTGCCCCCTGTGTGCTTGTTGCTGTTGGGTATTGAGGACACAGAAGAGGCAGAACTTGTTTCTCTGTTTGCAGCCTCTGACTCACCCTTCATGGGTACGGGTCATGGTGAATGCTTTGGATCTTGGATGCCTTACCTGTGTTAAAGGTTTGATCTCCAATGAGGCACTTTTAGTAGGTGGTGGTACCTTTAGGGGTGGGGCCAAGTGTGAAGTCTTAAGGTCTCTGGAGATATTGCCTCGAAGGCAATTGTGGGAACCCAGACACTTCCTTTTTCTCTTTCTTTGCTTCCTGGCCCTGAGGTGAGAAGTTTTGTTCTACCACATGCCCTCATCATGATGTACTGACTTATAGGCCCCCTCTCTCCAAATCAGGGCCAATTGATCATGGACTGAAACCTCTAAAACTGTGATCCAAAATAACCTTTTCTCTTTATAAGTTGATTATCTCAGGTGTTTTGTTAGAGTAGTGGAAAGCTGACTGATACAGTGAACAAATATGAAGGTATCTTTTTACTTTCTTGGTGATTTAAGGTAGCAGATGAGTTTATTACAGATACTGAAAACTAGAAAAAGAGACTAGAGAAGATTCATTTATTTGGAAGAAGATTTGAGAGTGTTCTAATTCATATTTTCACTCTGTTCATCATCTTCACCACAGCCTTGGCAGAGGGCTATGCCACTTCAGCTCAACTATTCCCAGGGAAAGGGAGCCACAGCTTCACAAGACATTAAAATAGCTCTCTGAGCATCAGTGAATGCTCCTGCTCTATTTTCCACATATGAGAGCCTTTCAAATACCCAAAGGCAACTCTCAGCCTCTTCTCTCCCCACTAACTTCATCTTCCTTTCTTCAGGTTCAATGATTCTGGCTTCTTCAACTGTTCTTCATGCACATGAGTTCAATTAGGTAACCAACTTGGTTGGCTGCACTCTAGTGAGCTGATACCTAATTCATGGCAAAATGACTCATGAGCCGTGTGGTAAGGGGACCGAGAGACCAGCCGGCTGAGTTACAGTCCCAGCGGTGCTACCAGCCCTGAGAAGTCACTTTCCCACTCTTGGCCTCTGAGTACTTGGCCACCTTCACCAGCCTCTCTCTGCAGGACCTCCTTTCGTGACTCAACTATTCACCATTTAGCACCAAGAGGACAATCCAACCTCTCCCATGGCATCATCCTTTTCTAATGCCTGTTAGCTCTCACTTTCTGGAAACAGTGCATTCCCTTCGTGTTTAATATCCCTAAAGCAAAATTAATTTCCCTCAAATCTACTCTTCCTGAGCTGCCTAGTTTCGTCATTAATACCACAATTCTCTCAAGTGCTTAGGATTTTGAACATATGTTATTGGTTTTATTTCCTCTTCTTTCCCAAGATATTCCATCATCAAATCTTGAATGTCCTTTCTTTATTATATCTTTAAAATTGGCACCCTGGGGTACTTCTGTTTATTGCAATTATTTTTTAACCTTGGTGCTTCCCTGGGGTATTTTCTATGAAATTACATCTTGAAATGTTCTATGGAAAGGGTACATGGTGAAATAACTTTGAATGATACAGGTTATGTGTGGAAATCTTCAGGAAAGGAATATCAATGAACTATTTCTATGTTTAAAAATCCCCTGAAACTTAGTGTCTTATAACAGTGGCAATTTATTACCCCTAACAAATCTATTGACAGTCTGCTTGGACCATGCTGGGCTGGGCAGTTCTGGTCTTCTCTGAGACTGACTCAGTCTTCTGACTGGTTGGTGGCATTGACTAGGGCAATTGGCTGTGTTCCATGTGTCATCTTCCAGCAGGATACTCTGGACATGCTCTTAGGCAGTTACAAGAGTCCAAGAGAAGAGGTAGAAATATGCAAGTGCTTTTAAAAATCTTTTCTTGTATCAAGTTTGATGTTGACTGGCCAAGCAAGTCAATGCCCAAGTCCAGAGTCAGTGTGAAAGAGTGTACCAGAAGATGTGGTTCTTACTCTGTTTTCTGATACTATAACAAAACACTTTATAAAGTATTTTTAGTGAAGTAAAAAGGCTGGGTGCTTTACAAAGTGAAGAGGTTTATTTGGTGCATGATTCTGGTAGTTGGAGGATCCAAAGGGCATGGGACATTCTTATTTCTCTCATGGCAAAGTCCTGGTGAGGGATCCCTGGCTGCATTACAACATGGTGGAGAAATATAAAGGGAGTGGGTGCCAAGTGTGTGGGCTGGGTTCTCTTTGTGACAACATATTTTCATGAGAACTAACTAGGGCCCTGTGAGAACTACGTGACTCTGTTCCAAGGGTGCTATCTCCCACTGGGCCTCATCACTGGGTGGGTGGGTATCACCACTTCTTCATCACCACACTGGCCCCAAGGTTCTAGCATCAGAATCTTTGGCAGACACACTCAAACCACAGGACACAGATACAGGAAGGCATGAGAAGTCAGGTTCATGGGTACATTCAGTCTTCCGCTGAGGTATAGCCCATGTTTTTCAAAGAAAGTTTTGTTTTTTGAGAAGTACGTGGTAGAAACATTGTGCACAACCAGAAGGAGGGTTTCTAAGTTAAGGAAACTCATAGAGAGAGGAAAGGGAAGATATTTCTATTCCTCTGCTCACCTCTCATCTTCAGCCATAGATAAGTAAGATGATACTATTACCTCCTCCCTTCCTTCCTCCCTTCCTTCCTTCCTTCCTTCCTTCCTTCCTTCCTTCCTTCCTTCCTTCCTTCCTCCTCTCCTCTTCTCTCCTTTCCTTTTCTCTTTTCTTTTCTTTCTTTTTCTTTTTTGTGCCAGGAATTGAACCCAGGGATGCTTAACCATGAAGTCACTTCCCCAGCCCTTTTCATTTTTTATTTTGAGACAGGTTCTTTCTCAGTTGTTTAGGGCCTCACCCAATTGCTGGGGCTGTCTTTGAACTTGTGATCCTTCTTCCTCAGCCTCCCGAGCCGCTGGAATTACAGGTGTGTAAAACCATGCATGGCTACTGCCTCCATTTTTTCATGATTTTCTCTTCCTTGCCTAATTTTCCTCTAAGAGAGGAGTTAGAATTTGCTTGGTCCAACACTGGAGTTCACTGGCCACAGAAGGTTCAGGCTTCCTCTCACTGACTTCTTTTTCTCTTCATTGGTAGACCAAGAAATTATCTCTCTTCTCAGGGTGGACCTTCCTCCCATCTGCATTTTTCAGCTTTGTTCTCAAATATGGTGAATTTTCAATTTTCTGTTTTCATACAAGTACAGGCAAATCATCTCCCCACAGGGTGAGTTCACCATTCTTTAATTCTGCTTTATGATTTTGATCTATATAGTTGATCAAGAAACTGGGGTCAAAAAAGAGTGATGCTGGAGGCCTCAAAATTCCTGAACTCACGTTATACTACCAAGCTGTAGAAGCAAAAACTGCCTGTGCCCAGCACCAAAACAGGCATGAACACCAATGGAATAGAAGACACAGAAGCAAATCCACATAAATGCAATTATCTGATACTAGACAAAAGTGCCCAAAATATTCATAGAAGAAAAGATAATCTTTTTAACAAACGATGCTGGGAAAACTGGAAATCCATATATAGAAGAATAAAATTTGCCCTTTATCTCCTACCTTGCACGAAAGTCAAATCAGAGTGGATCAAAACCCTAGGAATTGAACCAGAAACCCTGCAACTTCTAACACCCCAATGTGTAGGCATAGGAACTGACTTCCCAAACAAGGCCCCTAATGCACAAGAAATAAATCCCCAAATCAAAAGTGGGACAGCATCAAATTAAGAAGCTCTTGCATAGCCAAGGAAACAAACGAGAGCATGAAGAGAGAGCCTACAGAGTGGGAGAAGATTGGGCATTAATATCCAGGATATACAAAGAAACAAACATCAACAAATAGACAAATAACCCAATAAACAAATGGGCAAATGAACTAAACAGACACTTCTCAAAAGAAGAAGTACAGTTGGCCAAAATATATATGAAAAAAATATTCAATATCTCTAGCAATTAGGGAAATGCAAATCAAAACTACTTTGAGATTCCATCTCATTCCAATCAGGATGGCAATTACCAAGAATACAGATAATAGTAAGTGTTGACAAGCATGTGGGGGAAAAGTTACACTCATACCTTGTTGGTGGAATTACAAATTGGTTAGCAATCACTCTGGAAAGCAGTATGGAGATTTCTTAAATAACTAGGAATGGAAATACCATGTGATCTCATTGTCCCACTCCTTGGTATATATCCAAAATATCTGAAGTCTGTATACTACCATGATGCAATCACATTAATGTTTATAGCAGCATAATTCACAATAGCCAAGTTATGGATCCAACTGAGGAACCTTTCAGTAGATGAAAGGATAAAGAAAATGTGGTATATATACCCAATGGAGTATTACTTGGTCATAAAAAGAATGACATTATGGCATTTGCCAGTAAATGGATGGAACTGGAAACTATCAGGTGAAGTGAAACAAGCCAGATGCAGAAAGCCACAGGTTGATGTTTTCTTTGATATATGGAAGCTGGTCCAACATAAGGTGCGGGTTGGGGGAGAGAATGAGAATGAGAAAGAGAATGAAAGGGGGATTCCATCAAAATAGAAGAAAGATCTGTAGATTAGATGAAGGGGATGAGGGGAAGGGAGAAGGACTGGGAGAAGGGCAGAAGAGTGGAATGAATCTGATCTAACTTTTCTATGTACATCAGTGAATCTTACCATCATGTGCATCCACAAGACACTAACTATTAAAAAAAAGGCTCAAAGTAAATAGCAGAAAGATAGAAGAGTAGAGTACAGGGAAGGGAACAGGGGGAGGGAGGAGGGAAGGGAAAGGGAAAATACTGGGGAATGAATTAGAGCAAATTATATTCCATGCTTTTATAATTATGTCAAAATGAGTTCTATTGTTACATTTAACGGAAAAGAATCAGAAAAAGAAAAAGAAAAAAAATAGAGAAAGAAAGGAGGAGAAAAGGAAAAGAAAAGAAAGAGAGGTAGGAAAAAGAAAGAAAGAAACTGGGTCCAGCATTGGCTTCACAGATCTGGGGATGGACAGCAGGGTGGCCATGTTTACTCCTATTTTGAAGCACAAGCTCTGTGTTTTAACACTATTCACAGACTAGCTCTTCTCCCACCCAGAGGGTGGTATTAATGGGCACTCTCTCAGCTATTAATAAAAACATGACTTTATTCCTCACTTGGCTACTAATTCCAGTTTGCATAGCTCTCTTGGCAGAGTGAAGCATTGCTTACCAGGACATTCAATTCTTTCAAGCTGCGTCATTTATCTCACTCACGGGGTACTTACCGTTTTCTGCTTTATGTCATATTTCTTCGTGCATGAGCTTTTTTTTTTTTCTGTCTTAAAGTATAAGTTTCTCAAGAGCTAGAATCACATCCTAAACTTCTTCATAGCTTTCTAATACCCGTGGTGCCTCACATAATATCTTGTTTGTATACCTACTTAAAAATTGCCAAATGAAGTCACAAAAGTTATGTTGAGAAAATGTGGTCAGACTCAAGCAAATTGAAGGCATGCATGCAGGTTTTTATCTATTTTCAAACAATTATTAAATGCTACCAGATACAGTGCTTGGGACAGGATGTTGCATATCGTGAATCCTAACAAGGAAAGAGATAGACCATGAGAGAGTGAAATGAATGCATTTTGATGGCAGTTTATTGCCAGAATGAAAGAGGAAATGGGAAGAAAGTCAAGAAAACATTATTGCTTGGATTTGGTTTCAGGGATGGACGAATCCTTGGCTTAACTTTTGTTCTGCTTTCACAGATAAACTTAGACTTGATTATGTAGTGTGATTCTTTCAGTTCACAAAGGGTCAAAATAAAATGTTATACAAATGTGTGAGAGGATAGATCTTCTAACTTATTTTAGGATTAGCAAGACCTTGATATAATATATATCTCACTGATAACAGTGGTTCTTTAAATTTGCATCATACTTTATGGTACAAGTTTTGTTTGTCAAACCAAAGTCCTAGACTGTATTTGGAAGAAAGCTAACAGTTCAACTATATGAAGCATATGATAATGCATACTTGTTAATGTTATCAAAGTTTACAACAGTTGTAGCATGAATGCGATAAAGCTTTTTGGGTAAATTCTGTTCTTGGAAATATTCCCTGAAGCAGTTATAAATTCAAATCCAACCTCAAGCTTATTGGCAAGAAGGGTAGATTTATGGAAGGTTTTGAGGGTAAATGGAGGGGGAGACTGCATCACACAGGGTCATGTGTTGGAAGTGTGGTCCTCAGGAGGTTGGTATTGGGAGGTGGCAGGACTTTAGGAGGCAGGGCCTTTGGGGGAGGTCTTGAGGTCATTGAAAGCATGTCCTTGAAAGAGATCAAGGTATTTCCTAAGCAGCCTCTTGACATTCTCAAGAGAGGATGGTTATAAAAGGCACATGTCTGGCCTCAGGTATTTTGCTATGATAAGAAGTAGCTGACCAATGCACACATAAAGAGCAAATTTTAATTCAAATTTATCATTACAAGGCTAATGAATTGAATTGTGTTCATTACCCAAACTATATGCTGAAGCCTCCATCTCCCCCGTGATGGCATTTGGAGGTGGGATCTTTGCGGGGTAACTGGGTTCAGATGAAGTCCTGAGGACGGGCTCTTGATGAGATTAGTGCCCTTGTAGAAGGAAACACTGGAGGGCTTACTTCCTCTTTTGACATGCAAGGACACAGAGAGGAGGCAGCCATCTGCAAAGCTGGAAGACAGCTCTTATTAGGGACTGAATGGGCCGCTAGCTTGATCTTGAACTTCTCAGCTTCAGAGATGTGGAGAACAAATCCCTGCTGTCGAAGTCACCAGTCTGTGGTAGTTTGTTATGTCAGCCCACTCTGATTAATATTGGACGCTGTTGGTAATAAGACAGGACACTAGGTTTAAACTAGGACTGTTTTAGACCCATAGGAGGTTGGAAACTCTACCATTAACCTTTTCTCTTTTTTGCCTGAATCCAGGTCTCCTCTCTTCCAATCTTGAAAAACGTCTTAAATGTTCATGTCAGCAGGGAAATGCAAATTAAAAATATTGTGAAGGTAACACTACACACCTCCTTTCATGGTTAAAACGTAAGACTGATAATACCAAGAGCTGACAAGTGTGTGGATCAGCCAGGACTTTTGGGCAAAGCTGGTGGGAATTTAAGTGGCACAGCTCCAGTAGAGATTGGTTGACACTCACATAGAGCTAAATATACCTGTGCCATGAAACTCAGAGATTTTAGTCTGAGTTTTTTCCCAAGATGAACGGAAGTGTATATCTATCTACAAGAAGTTAATAGAAAAATATTCCTAGCCACCTAGCTCATAATAGCAAAAACAAAAACTAGAAATGAAAATATCCTTCTTTAAGTGAATAAATAATTTGCAATACATCCATATTATAGCAATATGACAGAACACAGGCAGTAGAACTAGAAAAAACATAAATGTTCATTAATAGATGAATGAATAAGAAAATTATGGCATATCCCTACAATGGACTACTCCTAAGAAAAAAAAGAAAGAGGGCTGATATCTGCTGGATGTTACTTGGAGGAATCAAAACCACTTAGAAGCCAGACACAAAAGAGAACATGATGCAATGCCAAGCCAGCCCTTGCTGACCTTGGGGTCAGAGGTCACCTGGAGTAGGTTGGGGAGGAGGTGAAAGCAAGGGGCTCCAGGAAGGTTCTGGAGCTATGGGAGCACGCCATGTCTTGATAGTGGCTGGAGTCATCATGGTAGAGGTCACCGCAGCTCATGGATCTATGTGTGTAAAATGGCTGTATTTTATTTTATGTGAAATAAAGTTGATTTAGAAAGTAAAAAAATTCTTGCGAATAATTTCTGCAGTGATGTTGAGAACTCTTACCCTTTGCTTCATCTTGCACATGCTTTCCTGAACAGTGAAGTCCATGATGGTTGGCAAACACTGTGACTATTTATTAATCTCCAAATAGGACTCAGGGTGTTATCAGTTCATTGCACCACAAACTTATGTCTGATAAATGTTAGAAAGTCTTGAATCATGCTGTGATTTGGAAGTTGTTTTGAATTATGACCTGTAGGATGGTCTTATTTTATGTATTTATTTTATGTACTTACCTAGGCACAATGTTTAAAACTAGAATTTCCAAAGCTTTTGTTGAGTCCAGCTACCTTGTCCTTGGGACTTTTTTCCTGATTACTTTTATCTTTTTTTTTTTTTTTAAAGCCTTCGGTTGTCCTGGATTTAAATGCCACATAACAGTAAAAGTGCAGCCTAGAAGTAAATAAGCACCAACTTCTGTGAGGACTGGTCATTAAATTATCCCAACTCTACGCTGCCAACATAACTCAGAGGGTGGAGACTGGCATCTGGTGGCCAGCTGCTCAGACTCCATTGAAAGAAAAAAAAGACTTGAACGTCTTCCAGATGAAATAACATGTGCAGGTGGCAACATTTAACTCATGACATGACTCACCAGGCTTCAGACACTGAGTCCCCAAGAGCTTTCCACGTGAGCTGTTAAAATGCTGAAGGAGAAAGTGGCTGATGGTCGTGAGGATCTGGTTCCCTTTCTCAGCTGGACTCGAGTCCGTAGCTGGGAGGGTCCAGTCCATTAGTGAGCCCGTTTGCCCTCCAGGCAGGAGGTGGGCCTGTGTGGAAAGATGTCAACACAGAGTTTATGAGGCCACCTCTTCTTGGCCCACTCTGATGCCGCCAGCGTATGCTCAGTGCTTAGATCCGACTCTCCTCCTGGCTCAGTGGATGACAGCAGGGTCCTAGGTCCCCAGAGCTGAGCATTGCTTCTGGAGATGGCTTCCGGTATGCGGACTCTCCTTTCATGAGCTCCCTCTCACCTCTCACTGTGGATTCTAGGGCTGCATCCTTGAACCTGTAGTTATTTCACTCCAAGGTTTCCCAAAATCCGAGGCTCAGAAGTGGTTCGTGATGTTCTCAATGATGGCAGCCCATGCCAGGTCTAGAATCCGTGTTTCCTGTCCAGCTCGTCCCTAGGGTGTGGTTTGAGGCCTGTCTGAGGAAAGGTCCCCTGTCCAAGAATGTCTCCTCAAAAGTCCCTTAAATGCCATCTGTTCACATTTGCTCCTGTAAATGGCACGCCCCTCTGGAAGGGTCTCCTGGGCCTCTAGACCAGTCACGGTCACATGAGCCATCAGCGCCTGGAGGGTCCAGCTGCCATCTGACGGTTGACGTGCCACTCCAGTGTAGACAGCGATTTCAGTTCATCTCATTCACTAGTGAGAAGCCTGTCCCACAGCAAGTCACCCCTAAATAATTACTGAGAAAATTAATGAGTCAGTCTTTCAGTCTCTTGTGCTTCAATAAAAATGAGCTTAATATCAGAGTTACTTTTCTAATAGACAACTGAAAGTGACCTCTCAAAATATGTAGAAATGATATTTGGAGGAAGGAGACAGGGAGGGAATATGCTTGATTGCTCATCAGGGATTTTGGTTTCCGTACCAGCTGTTCTGTGCACAGCCATGTAACCTTGGGCAGACTCAGGCTCCGAGGCTCTGCTTCTCCATCTTCAAAAGGAAGTTGCCCCATGGTACCTAAGCTGCTTGAAGAATTTAATGACACAGTGCACACACCAGTCCAATTTGTAACCTGTTTTGTGAAGGTTTCTTGTGGCATACATTTTAAGAACTGTCAGTGGATGAACTGTAAAATAGTTCAAGCTTTAATGAGAATTATGAATGTGGTACGTGGACTGCAAATGTAACCTTCCACACTCCACGAGAATTAGGGTGGGACATCTCTGGGAGTCCAGAAGGGCTGCACCTTAATCCCAGGAGCCTGTGAATGAGGTGAGGTCTCACTCGTTGTATCTTATTTTATGATACCACCAACCTTACAGGAGGGAGGTGGTGGGTAGGGGTGACCAGCTCACATGAGCCCTTACAAGCAGAGAGCTGTGTCACCAGCTGGTGGTGACACAGGCTGTCAGAGTTGTGAAGCAGAAGATTTAAGGCAAGTGTCCTCAGCGAGCATAGTGATTTTGAACGTGGAGGGGGCCACATGAGAAGGCATGTGGGCAGCCTCTAGGAGCCCGGTGAGCCAGCTCCCAGCCAGCAGAGAAGAAACAGTCTCAGTTCTGCAATGTGAGTGAAAATAAATTCTGCCAACAATCTCAATGAGTTTGACACTAATTTCTCTGCAAGGCCTTCAGTCAAGAGCCCAGCTTGGCCAGCAGCCTGTCTGATTTGTAAGATTCTGAGTATAGAATCCAGCCAACTCTTATCCACTCTGCTCCCAACTCTGACCTACTGAACTGCAAGCTAATAAATAGGTACAGTTTTCAATCACTATGTTTATTATGATAATTTGTTACACAGATATAGAAAGTGAGTATCCTCGAGGCTCTTGTCAGGAAGATGGTTCTGACTCAGCAGGTCTAGGTGGAATCTGGGATTTGGCATTTCTAACAACCTCCAAGGTGATACCAATGCAGCTGGGCAGCAAGACTAAAAATATGCATTACAATGAGGTCAGATGCTGTGGCTTGGATAAACGTCTCTCAGGGGTCCATCTGTAAAGGCTTGGTCCTCAGGGTGGGACTTTTGGGAGGTGGTGGAACCTCCATGAGATTGGACCTTCTGGGAAGTCCTGAGGTAACTGAACAAATGCCTTCAAAGGGGATTGTGGGACCCTGGTCTCTCTCTTCCTGTTTCTCTTTGCTTCCTGGCTCAGGAGGTGAGCAGTCTGCCCTGCCATGCACCCTTCACCCCACTACATGCCGCCTCACTATAGGATCAATGCAATGGGGTCACTTGATTTTGGATTGCAACCTCCAAAGCCTTAAGCCTGAATAATACTTTTCTCAACTATTTTGTTACAGTGACGAAAGCTGACTAATACTTTAGTCAAACTCTTTTTTTCCACAAATAATTTTCTATGTAAAGAAATAAGTGTAAATCTTTTTCTAATAACCTTTTTTCCTAGGAACATTTTATATTTATCTTATTTAACAAACTCAGTTGTCTCTTCAGAGCATAATGTGATGGAGTGGAGAAAGCAAGGGCTTTAATGTCCTTCACACAGGGCCAAATTCCATCTTTTTTTGGATAAATTATCTAAAGTTTGAGAGTCTCAATCTGCTCATGTTAATGGGCTTACAAAAGCCTTTCCAAGGATTTGATGGTCAGTTTTATGTGTCCGCTTGGCTAGGATGTATTGTCCAGTTGTTTGGTCAAACACTAATCTAGATGTTGCTGGGAGGGTATTATGTAGATTGATTCAATATCTATAATCAGTTGACTTTAATTACAGCAGATTAGCTTTGATAATGTGAATGAGGCTCTTTCAACCAGTTGAAGGTTTTAAAAGGAGAGACTGAAATTTTTCCAGGAAAGAAGGAATTCCTTCTTAAGATAGTAATATAGAAATTCTGCTCTTGTGTTTAGCCTGCTGGCCCAACCCACGGATTTTGGACTTGTCAGACTCACAATTGCAAGAGCCAATTCCTTGAATTCTCTCCCTCTCTTACTCTTTCTGCCTCCCTCCCTCTCTCCTTCCCTTCCTCCCCTAAGTTTTTTCTCTAGAGAATTCTAACTGTTACACAGAAGTTAAAGGGAATAATGACACGCTGGAAGTACATTGGAGGGCCCTTTATCTGAAGTGCTTGGGACAAGGAGTGTTTTAGATTTTGGAATATTTGCATATGTATAATGAGATAACTTGGGAATGGGATCCATGTCTAAACATAAAATTCATGCTTCTTATATTTCTTACATATATATAGCTTGAAAGTAATTTTATGCAATACTTTTAGTGTGTCTGCATTTTGATTACAACCTGTCATGTGAGTTCAGGTGCGAAATTTTTCACTTGTGGTGTCATGTCAACCCTAAAAAGGTTCTAGATTTGAAGCATTTGGTTGTGGATTTCTGGGTTAGGGATGCTCACTCTGTGTTAATAGAGGCTCATTTTTATTTTTAATTAATTCCTTGTGGGTTCCAGTATTTCATGCCCATATCTGGTCACATCTGTTGGTGATGCTCTCAACTCCTTTCCCTATTCAAAGGGTGAGTGTGGTGGAGATTGGACAGGCTTCCCAAATTATAGCCGATGGAGATGATTATCTTTGACATGCAGCCAGATTTGGGATCAGGTCATAATCACTCTGTAAGGGGACCTGAAAGCAATTGTTGGGAAAGGATGGTCAGGAAGGAAGTGCGTCTCCTGAAATCATGCCAAGCATCATCATGATAATGGCACTGGCTGTCCCCTTTGAAGCCCTTGCTCTGATTGTCCACATCTGCCTTCCAAAGGGCTTGTCAACAGCTTTACAAACCAAAGAAACCAAGGATGGGTTGGCAGCTCTGGATGCAGAAAGAACAATTGCTTCATGTAGGAGGAAATTGGAAGTGCCCACATTGACAAATAGCAGCAATCTTGTGTATTTGTATAGTTTTTGCACTGTAAGAAGTTTTCCATGATCTCATCTCGCTTGTGCCAGTGGAGTGTTGCTGTCTCCATTTATAATGAGAACATGGGAGCACCCCAGACAGTGGTTCCTCTCTGCTAATTTACTCAGCAAGACGATGCAGACCTTAGATTGAGCCCAGCTCTGTTTAGTTTGGGATCAACCCTTTTCCTTTCTAACATCTTGTAGCCATCTTGTTATGCTATCAGCATATCCCAGGGGGTTGCCAAAATCACCGGCATCCAGGGATAACAGAAATTTTCCTTTGATCTTCCTTTCTAAGGAAGGTGAAGAAACCTAATGATCAGGGAGAAACTAGAGGGGCATGGGGCTATTGGTTGCTGGAGGCTTTGTTTCATGACCTAGGCAGACGGGAGGAAGAGAGAGGGGGTGTGGAGGATGGAGACTAGGAATTGCATGATAAGGCTTAGGTTATTAGTGCTCCAGAAACTAGGTCAGTTATATTCAAGAGAGGATTAGGGATTTTTAATATACACCAGACAAAAATTCTCAGAGAGAAATCAATTTTCTTGGTGGTGAGGTACATTAACAGATGCTAGAGAAGCTCAAACTCGTATTTTTAGGGTAGACGTGGGGATGGTAGGAAAATAGTGAATTCTTTTTCTTTGTCTATAGGCCAAGACAGAGTCAAGGTCATTCTGGAGAATTGGGCAGTCTGGCCAAACAAGACACCTGCAGCCAAGTTCTCGAGGACACTAGTTTCCTATTTCTATTTCTAGGACAAAGCAGTAATATCTTCTGCAGTCAGAAAGGAAAAGTTCATGTTCCTTCTACCTTGGGAACCTGGAAGAACAGAAGCTAGGCTCTGCTCTCCCTTCTAAGATGGAGGAGAGAGAAGCCCTGGGCATCAAGTAGATCCCCACTGCTGCAAAATTTTGCCCAACTAAAGAAGGAGTTGAAGTGGAGGAGGCCTGGGCAGCGCCAGCTCATCACCTGCAGGGTACCAGAGTGAGTGGCTTGATCAAGCCAAAGGCTCAGCTCTCCATTCTTTCTCCCGCTCTGTGTTATAGCCTCCTATTACCAATATCCAAGCTTGCATAGCCTTTAAGCACTTTTCTGAACTATTTTCTTTAACAAAGCATCACACACTGGGTGTCTTATAAACAACAAATTTAGCTCTCACTGTTCTAGAAGCTGGAAGTCTGAGATCAGGGTGCAGCCAATCTGGGTTCTTGTGATGGCTTTCTTTTGAGTTATAGGCTGCTAACTTCTCACTGTGTCCTCATGTAGTAGAAAGAGAGCAAGAGGGTCACCAGGGTTTCTCTTATCAGGGCACTAATTTCATTCATGGGGATTTCACAAAAAGCCTCCACCTCTTAATACCATCACTTCAGGGGCAAGGAATTCAACGTATGATTGGAGGGGGGTGCATACATTTCACCCAACATTGAAATAATGCTTGTTTCTGGGAAACTCAGTAAAGACAGTGTCCTGGGTAGGCATCTGACAGTCCCCTCCTATACTGGGTTGAATAGTCATCCAAAATTTCACGTGCACAGAACCACAGAATTGGACATTTTTCATAAAGAGCCCTCCCCCGCAACATAACCAGATCAAGGATCTTGACATGAGGTCATCTTGGATTATCCAGCTGGGTCCTAAATGATAGAGAAGGAGGTGAAGAGAAGGTTGACGGAGGCAGAGGGTAGAGTGATGTAACCAGGAGCCAAAGATTTCCTGGAGCGACCAGAAGCTGGGAACGGTAAGAGGTAATCATCCCTGTGGCCTTCAGACTTTGTATGGCCCTGACAGCATCTTGACCTTGAACTTCTGGCCTCCAGAACTGAAAGAATTCGTCTCTGTTGTGTAAAGCCACTTAGTTTGTGGTAATTTGTTACAGGAGCCCTGGGACACTAACGCATGTCCCATGGTCCTCAGAGGTGGCTACACTGATAGCCCGGAAGTGGGAGTATCATCGGTGGGGTGATGGCCCCCAGGATGGAAGAGTGGGGCCTATTCCCTCCCAGGCCATTTGGTTTGAATGCTGAGTCCACTACTTACGAGCTGTGTGACTGTGGGCATGGGAGCTAACATGCAAGTTTTCTCAAGTGCAAAAAGAAGAGCCCCAGGGTAAGATGTGTGAGCAACTGCTTCTTCATGAGGAGCCAGTGTGTGAACATTGCTGGTACCCTTGGCCGAGACAAAAGAGAACTCAGAGGGTCTGTCAATCAATTGCTCAACCTGGAAGGCACCCACAACATTCTGATCACAACCCATTGGTCAGGGGTAGTCATAGGACCTTGCCCCACTCCAGGAATTACCTGGAAGGTGGAGACCTGGAAACACTGGGTGGCCATAATTAGTGACTAACTTACAGGGCTTTTGTGAGAACTGAGTGAGTTAATGCCCGTAACACCCTAACTACAGTGCCGGCCAGGCACAGCAAGCGATCAGCGGTGTTTATTAAAGAAGCCCTCTGCTTCCAGAGAATGCACTCAGGGGACAGAAAAGACAGGAGCTGGGCAGGTTTTGCTAAGGCACGACAGAAGAGTCAACTGCAGCGTGCTTCTCTGGCTCTCATGATCCTAACAGAGGCTCTGATGCTAAACTGCTTGAAATTTCTCCATATTCCTTTTCTTTTCTAAGCTGCATGGTGCTCTCCAAGAGCAGCAAGGGAGTGCCGGAGCGTGGCATCTGGAGCCCTTCTCAACAGGAAGCAGTTCAGGGTCCTAAATGTGGATGAACTCTTCAAACTTTTGGAGGAGACACAGGATTTGGAAGGATTTGCAAAGGCAGCAGCAGAAGCAAATCAGAGGTCAGAGTGATGCTCAGACAAGAAGGGTGTTGAGCACCACCTCTCAACGGAGCCGTTGGGTGGAGAGGCTGCCCCCTGAATTCCTAGGCAGACGGTGGACCACAGCATCCCAGGATGGGCACCCTGTGTCGCTACCCCATCAGGCTCTCCACTGGGACTTGCTCTTTGGCCAATATTTGCTTTTAATAAATAACATTTTAAGAATTTTATTACTATTGACTTGATTTGAATAATTGGATTCTTCACTCTTCCCCCAAGACTAACATCCTTCAATTCTTCTGAAGTCACATGGGTGCTGAGGAAGGAAGGGTGACTGTGTGTGTGAATGCAGATGAGAGGAGTGGGGTGCTCATCCAAGAGGGAAAGAGGTTCAACTTCACTTTTTGCAGGAGAACTGCCAGAAGAAATTGCATTGTCACCAACTCAGAGACTACTATGTACCAGGCACTGATCTCGGAATGGGAGACTTGGCAGTGACCAGACGGCCCTGCTGGCAGTGGTGCAGGGGAGCTCAGACACCAGCCTGGTGTAGAAGTTCATGAATACCTGGGCGTTCTAGTTCTGCGCTGGACAGAGCAGTCTGTTCAACTCAAGCTTGGTTATCAGTTTGGGATTGTTTGGTTGGCTCCTCCTGACTTACCTATGATAAGTGAGGAAATCTTTGATTTATCTATGATAAACCCTTGAACTTTTAAAGGAGAATGATCAGTCATGCATTTGTCCTTTTGTTATTTGGCAAAAGGTTACCACCCACCCACCTTGGGGAAGACTGGCTTCCAGGTGCTTGATCCAATGATGCTCAAGATAATAAAGGTTTCACTCTTCCCTCATCTCCCCCAGGAAACACTCCAGAGGACAAGCAAGCAGACCACAAAGGAGAAGGGAACATAGACCAATTCTTAAAGGTGCATCCTTGCAACTTCCAATTTGGAAATAGCTTTAAGTTCAGAAAGGTTGCAATTAGAGTAGAACCAGAAAACATGTACACAGACACTTGCACACGACACCTCGGCACATGCTTAACAGCCAGATCCTTGGTGAAGAACAAACCGAAACCATAGAGATGAAGGTCTTGCTTTGCAGCACATACTGATTTCCAGAACATAGGTATAAATATCTGTGGCTATGTTGGACAATTGGCTCAAAATTCTGCAAAATATAAAAATAGTCTCTAAGGAGCCAGTGCAGCTGTCTCTCGCTCATCATTGACATGCACACGTGTGTGCAACATACTTACACGTGCATAGACACATAAGTGCACTTTGGAAATTGTGAGTTGACAGTGACTGAAACCTCCAGCTCCGATCTGGACAGTCATCCCGGGTCTTCCCTCCTTGTGTATCTCAGTGACTTTTCTTCCTAAGTGAGAGCCCTGGGCTCCAGCAACATGGCCACCATGGTGCTCATTTGCTCAGCCCTTGCACACGCCATGTGCTTCAGCCACACCGCAGGAAGAGCAAAACTTCCCCCAGGGGTTGGTCCTCCCCCAGGCTCCACTCCACTCAGGACTAAGGGACTCAGGACTAAGGACTAAGTTACCTACGGTGCAGGTAACTTGGATGCTCCACCCAGCAGTATGGATTTTGCATTCATTTAAATACATACGGGCTTTTTTATTTTAGTTTGTTTTCCAATTTAAGTTTCCATTCCTCCCTCCCATCATTTGTTGGTTTAATTTCATTTTAAATATGAAGAACATCAACAAGCTTCTGAAAGTCAAGTTCAGACAAAATCTCATAAAAATGCACTCCCTCCTGCAGTCCTTCTACCCCGGAAGCCCCCAACTCAGCATTACCTGCTTTATCTTTCTGATGTTTCTGTTTTTTAAAGATAAGCAGTTATTTAGGTCTCTTTTCTTACTTTTTTTTTTTTTTTTTTTTTTATTTTTACAAAAAGATAGTGTACTTGGTCGGCTTTTTTTCCACTTTATTTTTGTCATTTAATATTGCCCTCAAGAAACTAATCCATATCACTTCCTAGAACTCTTCTCCATGCTTCTTTTCAACTGTATAGTATTCCATCAAGTATGCTCACCATCGTTTTTTTCAGCCAGAATTTACATCATTTTAATATTTCTGTTATCAATCAGGCAATGAGTAACTATTAACGAATAATCAAATATGTGCCTATGAATTTTCATATTGAAAATGTATGTTTGGGGTGAATTCCCAGACATGAGATTGCGGGCTTGATGGATAATTGTTTTATGTTGTTTTTGCCAAATTTTCCCCGGCACAGGTTGTGCTTGTCATTTTGTACTCTCCCTGACAAGGTATCAGACTCCCATTTCCCTGCATCCTCACCAAGGCAGGTATTGTCAAGCTGTGAGATTCCTGTCAATGTGATGAGTGAGAACCACTAGATCAGTGTCGTTTCAATTCACTTTTGTCTTATTAAAAATAAAATTGGGCATATTTTATATGCATAAGGCCAATTTTATATCTGTGTATAAGATTTTAGATGAAGTTTCCCCCCACATTTTTTACATCTCTGACATGTGGATGAAAACTGATGGTGTCACAGTTGAGTTGTTGGCAATTGTTGCTTCATGGGCCGTGATGACACATTCTACCTCTGTGTGTGTGGAGTCCTGGACTTGATGAACAATGGCCCTTAAGTAAGAAAATATGCCAGGTGGGAGTAAGTGTTGGAAGAAATAGGGCTGTACAGGGGAGAGGAGCCAGAGCCCAGCTGTGTGGACACCTGGTCCTCCATTCAGCGTCTCAGTGGTCAGGGTGAAGTGGAAAATCAAATTGCCCAACAATCAGAGCACCTCAGGGTTCACTCAGCTGAACTAGCGTTTGGGGGAACTACTGTGTGCCTAATGATGGAATTCAGTTATTTGCTTAATAAAAATAACATGTTGTATTTGAATGGCTTTGATGTTATAACTTTCTCTACTCTGTCATGATAGTTTAAAATAAAAAGCTCAAAAAATAAGACTGGATTTGAAATCTGGGAGTCTTAATTTAAGCCAAATTGTGCCCAATACTACCTGGGTGAAGTTGAAAGTCTGAATGGCCTGGATGGGACTCACCTTCCTCTTCTAGGAGACAGAGCTGACAATCACAGGATGCAAGATGGATGAAATGCATCAGACAGACCTTTGGAACAAGAGAAGTGGGCTTGACTATACTGTCGCTTGCTTTGTGTTAATTGTGATTAAAATGTAGTTCAAAAGCCAGAGTTCTGGCAACTCAAGGTGCCGAACACACAGGGATGTTCTTGTCTGTGGCATTGCTCAGTGTGACCACGGGGCTCATGGACAAAACACAGGACCCCGGGTCACTTTGAATTTCAGAGAATGAGTAACTGTTGAGTCCATCTCAAATATTACACAGGACAAACTTGGGCTAACATGGCGCTTTTCTTTGGCTGGAAATCAGCTGGATGTTCTATATTTTTATTTGCTGAATCTGGCAATCCTGTCATGGGAATGAGAGGAGATTTTCAGATGAGATGTTGTGTCCTTGGTCCAAGATGGCTAAAAGTCAAAATTCCATATCTGGATGCCTGAGTAGATACACATAATGTGATCTCTCTCTCTCTCTCTCTCTGTCTCTCTCTCTCTCTCTCTCTCTCCACCCCTTGCATTCCCTGTATCTATACCTATACCTATCTACATCCATAAATACACACAATGGGATATTATTCAACCTTGAAAAGGAATGAAGTTCACGCACATTTTACAACACGAATGGACTTAACGATAGGCCAAGTGAAGAAGCCCTGACACAGGAAGATGAATATTGTGCGATTCCACTTGGTACTTAAGATATTCAGATTCACAGAGACAGAAAGCAGAACGGCGGCTTCTGGGAGCTGGGGGAGAACAGGGAGTGAGCGGATGTGGACTTCCAGCTGGGATGGCAGGAACATTCTGGAGGCGAAGGGTGGCTGCGGGCACTGGGCTCACTGAAGGCCTGAACTAGGCATTTAAAAATGGCTAAGATACTACATTCTGTGTCTATTTTATTCACAATGGAAAAGTCCGGAGTTCAGGTGTGAGTTCCTCCCCTCCCCTGCTTCTCAGTTTTCCCCTCAGCAGAGGGAGAAAGGCTGTGCACAGGCCAACAAGGGAGCCTGCAGGGCTGCTTCTGCTGCTTCAAGCTCCTGTGGGCTCCTTAACTGGGGAGCCCCCTCCCCACACACCTGGAGTTCAGGACGGTGGCGCTCGGGGGGTGGTCAGAGGCCACCACTGTGAAGGGCTTTCCAGGGCATTGGAAGCAGCAGGAAGGGCTGTTCACAGAAGGATCCAGACACTGCAACCAGGACGGGGAGCTGAAATAGCTGGTGGGTCTCCCGGATTCCTGTAGTCACCCCGAGCCCCTCCTTCTGGAAGAAGCATCTGTAGATGTTATTAAAAAAAGGTGGTGGTGGGGGCGGGGTTCAAAGCCATTGAAATTCAATCTAAATAGAAAGTCAAAAAGCCTCAATAAAATATGTCTAGGTCGATTTCCTGTCCCGGCATAGATTTTATTAATCCATTTGTTTTCTTCTTTATCTTTCAACTTTTCTCTTGGATCCTTTGCGCACCTTCCCTCTGAAGTGTCCAGCTCTGACTTTGAATTTAGCTCTTTGAGAAATATGGCCACACACAATATTGATCTTTGTCTTATTTGTTCCTTTTATCAGGGAAAGAATGTAATTTCCGACGAGGTGTTAATCTGTAGATTAAAAAGGATTCCAAATTGTCTTCAGAGAGGAAGTCTAGAATATTCAATACGAAAAGAAAGAAACAACACCAAATTTACTTCTTTGAAATGACTTTCAAAGTCACTTTTCAGAAAAAAAAAACAAAAAAAACAAATCCCTGCCTAGACCTCAGAACTCCAGAAACACCATACTGTTTGGTATTAAAACACTCAGTAAAAATCGCTTCTAAGGATTTAGAAAATGGTGCAAAACGGGTAATCAAAGCAAGCTGTCACCACATAAGGGCCTCCTTCTTTGTTTTGCATGACACAACCTTGTCTGGCCTCCCTGTCTCCAAACAAGGCTAATGAGGTCGGCCTGGGAGTCAGAATTCCAAAGGTGCTGCTAATTTGCTCATTCATCATGGCAAAACCAGGAAGACCCATCTATTAAGAGCTTAAATGACTCCAGGACAGGAAGCCTATGATACAACTGTTTATATTAGTCAGTGTAGATAAAATAAATTTTTCTCAAGGGTAGGTGGAGAGGGAACTGGGGAATGTTTGTGGAGAGCAAGAGTGTCGATTTTGGATGTGGATTTTGCTTAAATTCTGGCTCTGCCTTTACTAAGTGTGTGATTTTAGCAGAACTTTTCAACCTCTTTGCAAATGACGGATAATCCCCACATTTTACTCTGTAGCAGTTGCCAGAGTACAAAAAGGTCATATTCTCTACAATGATAATAGCAACCACAAAAGTGATAATAACTCTATTTTAACAGCAATTCCGTGATGGTCCCTACTCTGTTCCAGATGCTCTTTGAAGAGCTTCATCTTTACCAATCAAACTCTTCCAACAGACTTTATCACTATCTTACAGATGGAGGAGTGGAGGCACTTAGGAGCATTAAGCAGCGTCACCAGAATGGCAGCCCTGTGAGCGGGCAAGGACTTTGTTCATATTCTGTTTCCTTCACTCCTTGAAATCATGCACACCTGACATCCTTCAAGGTGGTCAGGGCAGGCCTTGACCCCTAGGCCGGTGCCTGATACCGGGAGAATCCTACTGAAGCTCATTGAACCAACACATGCTTAATCATCCAGCGGACAGCCTGTCTCAGATCAGGTGGCCAATACCTGGCTGGCCCGTTCTCCTGTGAATCCACAACGCCGAGTGGTTACCACACGCCACACCCAGGACTGTGTTTGGAAAGTATGACCTCATTTACCGCTCACTGCAATTCGGTACCAGTGGTGCTATTATTAATCCCCTTGGTGGACGCGGACACTGAGGCCCAGAGAGATGCTTACTTGCCCGAGGTCACACTCTTAATAAGAGGTGTAGACAGGACTGAAAATCACACTGTTTGTCTTGGGACATCTTCTCCATCACCATGTGATATTCTTATAATTCAGATTTAAAATGGGAACAACAGACACAAACACAGCTAAGTATTTATGGGAGACGATACTTAGCTGCTTTTCTATTTCATGGTAGCCTTTTCTCTTCCTTTTCTTGATTCAGCTGTTACTCTTTTTTGTAGCTCAGCTTCAATTCCAGCACCTTCGAGAGTCGAAAATGCCCTCTGGGATGAAGTCTATAATCCTTACTGTGGTGGTCTAGGATCTTCACAGAGTAGCCCAACTCACTGGCATGTTGGGCCTGGCCAGCGATACCTGATGAGTGAATGGCCTTATTGTTACAACTGAGTTCTCCACATGCAGCCAACCGCAGTTGGCAATGTCTGCCTTGACATTGCTGCATGTATTTTACATCCCTAACAGTGACAAGAAGATAGCTCCAGGGACATCAGACTTTAAATGAGCTTTTGTTGAAATAATGACAGATTTACACACTCTCTACATTCAAATGTGTTTGGATAACAATCAGGTTCATTCATTCATTCGTTCATTTGCACAACATTTATTAAAACAGTTTGTACTTTAGATCCTATGCTTCAAGGTGGAAATAAAGAGATAGAATAAAATACTAACCTTGCAGTCCATATGCTTATGGCAATTATGAGAAATAATGAAAAACTTAAAAAAAGAAAAAGAAAAAACCTTTCGAAAGCCTGAAAGAGATACCCATATACTGTCATGGATTCCAGCAATTCAGTTGCTATTTCCTCATGACACTTCCTGCTGGCCCTATTCTTACAGAGCTGAGTGCCCACGCAGGACTTGTTAATTCCAGAACGGCTGGAAGGCTCCTCACTTGGCTCACTGTTCTTGCAGCTATGGTGGGAGGAGAATTGCAACGAGTCAATAGTTTGGTGAAGATCCTCCAGATATTAAGATACCTTATCTCCTTTCTGAGCATTTAGCCATCGAAAGGTTTATCTCTCCAGCCTTCCAGCTCTCCACCCACGTGTCTACTTATTCATCCATCATTTTATAAAGCAGGAGACTAGGCCTGAGAAAAATGAAATGAGCAGGGCCCGACACAGGGTGAACCTGTGTAAGAACTAGCTACTATTATTATTATTATTAACTTTTCTGGGTCCTAGTCCACTTGTGCTGCTATAATAAAATACCATAGACTAATTTACAGAAAATAGAAATTGATTTGTCACAGTTCTGGGGGTTGAGAAGTCCAAGATCAAGGTGCCAGCAGATTGGGGATCTGGTGAGGGCTCACTCTCCACTTCATGGGTAGAAACTTTGCTGCAATCTCCAGGAAGAAGGAGCACCTCGTCTGCCCTGGCAGGCCAGGCAGGCAAGCGTGGTCCCCTTAATCTTTTTATGAGCTTTCTTTGTAAGTACACCAGTCCCATCCACAACAGTGTGACCCTCATGACTTTATCACTTCTCAAAAGCCCCCTCCTTGATACTATAGCAGTAGGTGTTAAATTTAGACATGAATTTTTTGGGGAAACCAATATTCAGGCCATAGCATCTGGTTAACCTCTGCTGGCACTGCTGAGACTGTGCTAAGCCCTCGGGATGGGGAAACCCTCCCAGAGCAGGGCAGGCAGACATCTGAACACCATATCACTAATAGGTACAAGTGACAGAAGATGCACCCATACCTAGTGGAGGACCCAAGGCCTCCTCTAGCACCCAGTTGGCTTGTGTGTTTTCCAATCTGCCTACCAGAAAAGTAAGTTGTGATAGAAAGGACAGGCTTTGGAGCTAGGAGGGGTCTCCCTCATTCTCTATTGTCCATGTGGTCTCAATTTCTTCTCTGACATGGGGAGGATCATCACATCAGTGATGAAAAAGATGCTCCTTCCCTAGACCAAAGTCAGGATCAAACAAGATGAAGTGTGCTAACACAACCCAGAGAGTCATGGCATACAGTAGGTGCTCACTAAAGGCTACCTCCTCCTGTCAGTGGACTCATCACAAACCAATTAGTCTCCGGAGACTTTGGTCGTATTGCTATATGAAAGAGTGGGTATACATTCCCTAATGTTCACTCACCAATTCTCCAGGATTAGCTGTAACCCATTTGCATTATTTTCAAAGTTGCAAGTGTGCCCCTGCCCCCACCAAGGTTCCAACAATTCTGTGAATCTGCAGACTCAGCAGAAGTGATGGAATCCCTGGCTTTGAGCTACTGTGGGAAACAGCTAAATCATGAATAAAAAAAAAAAAAAAAAAAAAAAAAGCTGAACAATTGAACTTAGCCACAGGTTGCTGCGGAAAAATTCCAAGTGAGTTTTGAGACCTCAGCAGGAGAGTTCAGCTTCCTGGACAGACTTTTGAAAGAGCAAACACTCTTGTGGCTGAGCGCAATCTGGTGTGCTGATTAACAGATTATCAGTTGAGAAGCTTCTGGTTTTCTAGGCCCACTTTTGCCAACTTAGTAATTGTATCTACAATTGAGTAAGTCTTCATTCCAAGTCTTCACTTTCCCACACATCACAGGAAGGCTTTAGTTTATAATCTGTTTTCAAACTGTGCAGAAAGGACCCCTTAACATTTCAAAGAGATACTGTTCACCCCAGGGCTGGTGGTAGGGGGAGGGAGGTGGGAGGTAGGATTCTGTGGACCTATACCCTCCCCCTAATTGGAAATTCCCACTTTCACTTTCATATATACTGGGCTTCTGAGAGGATGCATAGGTTCTTGTTAAAGCCATCACTTGAGACGATTTCCAGTTGCTGTCTACCTCCTTTCTTGAGGAGCTCTGTTAGCAGTGTAAACAGCTGTTGACCGGCTCCAGGAAAGCAATCAATCAATGCAGCCATTTTTAGATTCACTGTAGGACTTTTCATTCACTAAACTCTAATGTGCAGCTGAATCCTCTGCAGATCTTATTAACATGCAGATTCCAAGTCAGGGAGCGTCCCGTCATTTTTACTCCATTAAGTTCCCGGATGCTGCTAAGGCTGCTGGTCCCTGCACTATCCTGAGTGGCCAGAATGCAGAAGGCACCCAGCTCACTGAGATGGACGAACAGCACTGTGTGTTCTAGTCAATCTTCAGTTAATCACAGAAGACCTCAAGTTTCTGTTTTGGAATATTTTCAGTTTACAGAGTCTCCATTTTTAATCTCTGAGAGGACTTATTGAGGAACTGGGTTGGTTTTCTATGGCTGTTGTTAACCCATCGCCACAAGCTTAGTGGCTTGAATAACGTAATTGTGTTATTCCACAGCTCTGCAGGTCACCAATCATCCTGGTCTCACTGGGTTGGGAGTCAAGGTGTCTGCAGGCTGTGTCTGGGCTGGAGACCCCAGGAGGGGCCTGTTTTCTGGCTTCTGGAGGTTGACTGCCCTCCTTGTTCCATGGCCCCTATTCTCCATTTCTAAGCCAGCAGTTACAGTTTGCATCCTCATGGTCTCTTGTTCTCCAGGAACCCCGTGGCTGTGCTGGACCCAACCAGAAAATCTAGGATCTCATCTGATCTCAGGGGCCATCAGTTAATCACCATGCTCTTCTCTTTCACCATGAAAGGAATATATTCAGAAGCAATGGCAATTTAGATGTGGATGTCTTGGGTGTTTGGGGGTGTTGGTCTGTCCACCTCCAGTGATAACGTGTGAAGTGTCCATAAGTCACAAGGAAACATTGTGAGGAAGTGGGAAATATCCAGGTGTGAAAGGAAATCACAACTGGTGGATCTGGACCACATGAGGACTGGAAAGTGTCTCTGGTCAGTCCAGGAGGAGGAGTGCCATCCAGGGCTGGCCAGGGTGCAAGACTTCTGACAGAGGAGGACAGAGGACACCAGAAGGACAACCTTAGGGATGGGCAGAGAGAGTGGCTTAGGTGCGAAGAGAGAGGGCATCACAAGGGACAGAACTGCATGGGGCTCAATGGCTGGGCTTAATTGACACCTTTTAGAAAGTGGGTCCACTCCCCTCTCCAGCAGGGAGGCCCCAACTAATAAATCGTATAACCAAAGTACAAAGGCGGAGAGGAGTTCTTGGCTCAGAAGGCATCTCTGGTCACTTTAAAATTGAAAACTCATGACAGAAATGCAGGGTGGATTCGAAAGAAGAGAGTGTGGGGATAAAATTCATTTTGACATGGAATTGCAGATGGGAGGCCTCCAAGCCCAGATTTCTATTTGAGCTGTCAGAAGAGGAAAAGCCTGTGTCAGTGAGGGATGCATGGAGCTCCTGAAAGGACCAGAGCTGCCTGTTAAAGTCCCCCGTTACCCTTGGGTGACTGTGGGATGTTGATTAGAAGCAACATCCTTGCTGTGACCTGTGCGGCCAAGTGCCATCGACGAGCCTGGACTTGATCTTATGTGAAGAGCTGACGAGTGAGTTGACATCCCAGGCAGACAGCTGACCCACAGTCAGAGTGTGACCACTCTCCTCATGGATTCCATTCTTCCTGGATTCCTCCACCTAGTGTTTGTCTGGTCATGGTCCTGGAGTGATGGGGACAGACAGACAGACATGAGGTTAAGGGATAATTCTGTAGAATGGACCCATTATGTTGACCCTCTTGCACTTTCACTTTTACAAAGCAAGTTACTTGCAGCCCTGCCTGCTCAGCAAATGACCTGTTATCTGAGGAGGAATGCAGGCTCTGAAATGCTGGGAAGAAGCGCACACGTTATCCTGCAGGGTGGGGGACTTTAGTGACCTTACACAGACTAGATCCTGGAACTCAGGGAGATAAGGACAATTCCCCCTAACCATAAAATATGAAAGAACAGGTTCCAACTAGAAACCGTCAGCATGGGCAAAAGTGACCTAGAGTTGTCATGGCAGTGGGGACGTGAAAGTCTGGTATCCTGCTTTCAGTAAAAGTCAAGAAGTGGACCTGGGAAGGAGTCTCTGGAAACTTCCCTGGGACCCCAATAAAACAGGAGAGCAGGAGAAGCACATGGTCCCCCTATTCTCTGAGAGGACCCATTCTCTCCCTTGAGGTTGTCCCCTCTTCTCCTTCAATCCCTTCTAATAAACTCATGCCTGTAACTTGAGTGATTTCTCTGAAATCTTTCTGACTGGGGTTTGAAGGAAGGCCTTCTGGTTGCCTTACAGTCCAGGAAGGCCCAGCCCCGTAGCAACAGCAGGTTCCTTTTTTTTTTTGGAACCAGGGATTGAACTCAGGGACACTCGGCCACTGAGCCACCTCCCCAGCCCTATTTAGAGACAGGGTCTCACTGAATTGCTTAGGGTCTCGCTAAGTTGCTGAGGCTGGCTTTGAACTCGCGATCCTCCTGACTCAGCCTCCCAAGTCGCTTGGATTACAGGCATGCACCACCACGCCCCGCCAGCAGGTTCCTTTAACCTGGTGTTAGGCAGTTTATGCCACTGTCATTTATGACCCCTCTCCCAGCCACCAGCAACCTAGAATCACCTGGTGAAATGTCTTCAGAGACTTCCTGGTGCCTCTGCTGATTATTTGAGGTCTACCATGTTGGACGGTAGCCTTCTTTTCATGGCTCCCCAAACATGACTCCAGCCCAGTAAATAAATTCCTGTTGGGGTCACTTCTGGCTGCACCCAGCTTCCAGCTCTTAAGTCAGGGATTTCTCACTTTCTGTGGAACCTCATCCTCTGCCTGAAGGTCGCTCTTTTCTGCAGGTCATTCCATCTGTGCATCGGTCTAGTATAAGGAGAGAGGGGCCAGGGGAGAGGTGGTGATGAGCCACCAGTGGCCAGGGGAACTCTGCATGTGTGTGGTGGGTTGTGCTGCTCGGGCGAGGGGACAGGGCAGGTGTTGGCACAGAGAAGAAAAAAGAAGGACTCACACAGGACACAGGAAGTCCTCTCCCAAAGCCAGCCTGGCACGCCTTCACACCAGAAGGTGGTAGAGGTTGAGTGGAGGTGGGGGAGATAGGATGACACCCGGCTTCAAGGTCGCTAACTCATGTGGGAAGGAAAGGTGGGAGAGGATGCCAGGGGCATCCACATTCCTCAGATGGCCTTCAAGGTCTGCCATCACCGTGTCCCCTGCTGGCTCAGCCTGCTTGTCCCTTTACTCCTCCCATCCAGTGACACATGCAGCCTGTAGCCCAGCTCAGCCTGGCTCATCACAGCCTGTGCTGCCTCTCTTTTTCATTCCCTGTTCTTTCTCAGCCTGGAAGGCACATCTCCCTCTTTCCACGTCCTCCCAGGGTCTGTTCCAAAGGCCCTGGGCCTCCCTCCCTGCATTCCAGCTGGTCCTGCCCATCGTGCTTCCTGATTCCCACCCATTCTCTCGTTCGCTCAGTGGCTGTAGGCCATGGCCTGCTCATCTGTAAGTGGCCAGTGCCTCGCCCATCATGTAGTCGACACTCCGAAGCATTTATTAAACCTGATTCAATGTCTTAGGGAGATTCATTGACATGGCAGGTAGGGGACCCAAATGTGACGCTGCCAGGTAAAAATCTAGAAATGACAGTGGCTTCACTAGGTAGAGGGAACAGAGCTGAACAGTGCAAGACATAAAAGATGTCTTCCTAGATCAGTGCAGAGGTTTCCACAATCATCCTGCGATGCCCCTAGCCAATCAAAGGCTATCGGTATTCTTGCTGGTGATTTTGTGTAAATCAAAGTGTCAATATGATGAGGGCCTAAAAATGTTGACATTTCACATAAAACCTAAGGATAAGAAGGAAGCTAATGAGGCAAAGAGTTAAGAGAGGGAAACGTGTGAACAGACGGGTCCTTGTGCATTGGTTAGCTGTTCACTGCATGGCAAACCCCCTCACTGAGACAAGCCTGAATTCTGTCTCACAATCCTTGGGGGCAACTGGGTGGCTTCCTGATCAGGGCTGGCTTGGTTGATTGCCACGGTCAGCTGGAATCTTGGTGGGGCTGAAGGTCTGGGGTGGTTCCATTCATCTGTCCAGGGGCTGCGGGCTTTTGTCTAGAAGGCCTCATGTGGGAAACCATCCCTACCTCATCTTCTGATACCTTTGTTAAGCTTCTTCACACTGCTTTCTCTGGGTTCCAAAGAGCAGCCTGAGAGAGCAACCGCTGATGACTAAACATCAGCTTGCGTCACGTTTTCTATCATCCAGAGTCCAAAGCAAGTCATGAGATGAAACTGTCAGTGCACCATGGGCTGAGGAAATGAATTTTGGGGGCTCAATTACAGTCACAATTAGCTGAATTTCAGGAAGTCCCTAGGGTAGGATGCAATCCTTTTTTTTTTTTTTTTTGAGATCTTCAGAGTGTAGAACAACAAGACCCAGAGAGGTGTGAGTGATAGGAGGTGATGATGGGAAGATAGGTATGTGCAGGACCATGTGATTTGGTTTGGCTAGTCAAAGGTGAATGGATGTTTCTTCCAGGCAAATCAAGTACTTGCTTATGATGGAAATTCTTGTACCGCAGCAATCTTGAAAGCTCATCTTGATACAAAGGAGAAATATTGAGCTATCACATGGAGAACAGCCAACCCAGAGTCATCCAGACCCCTAGTACACTTGGTATGAAAAAGAAACACACCTTTGTTGCTTTGAGCCACTGAGGTCGGGGGATTGTTTGTCATTGCAGCACATCATAACTCCTACTGACAAGTATGGACATTGAAAGCATATAGCTGCTGAAGCCTTGGAGATTGGTGATTTTACCTGAAGAGATTAGATAAGGGTAAAACATGCCCAGGACAGAGTCAGGGGAAATTCTAACATTTACAAATTAGGTAGAAGATGAGAAGCTGCCATGGTAGAGGCAGCTCTTTGAATAAAAACTGTGCATAACCTAAAACTTCCTCTATAAATCCCTATGTGATAGGGACTGATGGTTTTCATCTGTACAGAGACACTCCAGGGGAAGCAGCTGACACCTTTGGGTTTTCCTGGGTCACCTTGCCAGGAGGCTAAATTTACCAAAGAATCAGGGGGAAGGCATACAGATCAGACAAACTAAGGCAGATGCTTGTGACACCTTTTTATGTAAACAGGGCATCCACTGAGAAAAGGGGCTTCAGAGACCATTCATTTTGGTCCTCCTTTTCATCTTGTTCTGCATGATCACTTGAGTTTGTCCTGTAAGCCCTTGGACACACACAGAGGCTTATGTCCCCATGACTCTCTGACTCCCCTTCCTATACCAGGGAGATAGGAAATATTTTCAGAGGTATGCGACTCCTGGTTAAAATCTGCAGAGGTTAGGCATCTGAGGGTTGGCTTTGCTTCGTGGGCTCATTTGTTGCAGAAAACGTTTGCCTTCTGCCTTCAGAGGTGTCCTAAGCACTGGTGAACTGCAGACCCCTCTCCTGCAGTGGAAGTCTGTGAGATGTAATTGCTTTTGGCATTGTAGTCTGGCCTGATGATTCTCCTGGGCTTGGGGAGAAGTTGCCAGAATTTTAAACTCTGCTAATTTCTTAGGTGGAGCTCGTGCTGGCCTGCCTCGCACGGCGCATCCTAGCTGTGCTAATGGTGTTGCTTAGAGAAGCAGCATGGAGTGCTGTGGAATAGCTCCACTTTGGACCACTCAGGACAAACTCTGCCAAGCTAGTGCTCTATTTCATGGCAAGTTCACATCAAATGCAGGTGGCAAGGGCTGATGATGCTCCAGGGACAGACCTTCCATCCTCACCACTAAGTTCCACTGTCATAAACAAATCTGGGGGATTTGGCTTTGCATTTGAAGCTAGACTGCTCTCTTGTGGGCAATTAACTCAAGATCCTGTTTTTCAGACCTCAAAATGATTCCACTTCCTTTGACCTGGACAAGGCAGGAGAGCTCTTTTATCCCGCGGGTTCTTCCAAGTCTGCTGAAAGCTCCACTTGCACTACATTTTCAGGCTGTCATGTTTTCTCTGCTTGGAATGTTCTCCAGGATTGTATCTGGCTTGATCTTTGGCAGTCAATCATCCCATGACTCTCAGTCCTCCAGAAAGCATCCCTGAGGCTTCCTCCCGGCCTGTCTGGACAGGAGCCCTCTGCCGTGTGCCTCCATGCACCTGGGGTCTGCTGCTTGCCACCCTCTGCTGTGAGTACCCAGCTTGCCCTGCCAGGTGAGTTGCGTGCTGGGCCAGGACATTAGGCACAGTATCCCCCACAAGGTTCACAACCTTGTGCCAGGAGCTCTTGGAAGCACTTTACATTATTAAAGTTTTTAATACTTAGAACAACCCTATGAAGTAAGTACTCTTACTATGTCTTTTTCAAAGACTAGAACACAGAAAAGTTAGGTAACTTGCTCAAGTTTGCACAGCTAGGAAGTTGCAGTTCTGATCTAGGAACCCAGATGGTCTGTAGATAGTAAATTCCTGGTGTAATTAGCATAGTAAATGCAATAACAACTGTGTGGTTTCTTGCATTTGTTTGCTAGTAATGTAGTTTCCTCCTTATTTCCCAGAGCACCCCAGGAATAAAGATGACTGAAGGGAAGCCAGAGACTGGGGGCCTTCCCCACAGAGCCAGCCAGAGTTCCTGCGTGGGCATATGGTGGAGATACCTGCCTGATCCCCTTCACATGCATTTTAGCCAACTCAGGCAGCATCATGGTTGCAGGAAGTAGAAAACCCTTGTCAAATATCACATGTGGAGGGATAAGAACAGAAATGGGAAGAAACAAACTGCTGAGGCCCTCAGCAAGACATGCATCCTCTCTAGAGAGAATCAGAATGGCAGAGGCACAGCCATCTCAGAGATACCCAGCTGCACCTCCTCGTTATGGAGAAGGGAAACGAGGTCCAGAGAGGTTGCTCACTTGGTTAATGTCACACTGCTGTGACATTACTTGAGAACTGTCATCAGGAGCATACCTCTCCTCAGACCAGTCAGAGAAAAAATATTCACATGGGGAGGAAAGGAAGTAGCTTCTCTTGGGTTCTTAATATGTGCCAGGCCCTGCATTAGGATTGTCACATATTTTATTTCCTTTAACCCTCAATCCCAGAAGATCTGAGAGATCAGGTTTTGGGTAAAGCAGCTCAGACTCTGAGATTCAGTTTTCTAAGTTCATCCAATCACTCTGTACTTGAACCAAGGGATTTTTAAAATACCTATTTTGTCCAGGGGTTCCTAAATTTTCAAGGTGGGGCAATTATTTGGTAAGAAACCAACTGCTCAACAAGGGCCTTAGCTGCAATAATGACTCAGGATGCAAGGAGGTTAGTGCTGCTATACCAGCAGGGAGAACTTTCACCTCCTGACTCATTTCCCTAAGTGTGACTTTTAAGAGCTAAACACATGAACTGTTCTGTATGTAATCAAACATTTTCGTTTTCTACCTAATCTGCATATTGAGCTCATCTCAAATACAGTTGAGAGTAGTTTAGCATCACAAGGGACATGGCCCAGGAAAATGAATTCTCTGTGAATCTGGAGGTGCCCAGGGTCCTCGGGGGGCCAAAAGCATGCTCAGGATGATTTCAGCCATGGCATGAGCCTGGGCACTTCTGCTCTTGACAGCCACTCTGGCTCCTCTGTGGAAGGTGAGCCACGACAGGCAGGTGCTCACTCACACCTGCGGCTCTTTCCCAGAGCCCAGGGTGCTTTCCCTCCCGTTGTTTCAGATTGGTCCTATTCCCAGGTTTTGTGTGGAGGGAGAGGTCAATATTCCTGGGCTGGGCTGATGGGTTTTGGCATTTTCCCAGAGTGGCCAGAAGTTGATTGAGCCAAGAAGCCTCTAGAATTTGCCAATTTAGTAGAATCTTTAATCAGGTGCACACCTAGAAGGCCTGGGCGGGGATTTGGGAAGGGTACCTTGGCCATCATCCCTCATTAATGGACCAAGAACAGTCCTGCTCCGGGTCGTTGTTTGGACCTCGGGGTTCTTAGTGGCGTTGCTATGCTACAGTGTCTTCCAGCAGCAGGACTGGAAACAGTGACAGAGCCAGAGGCTCTCTGCAAGGGAGGCAGGAAGTTTGAGACAGGTTTTCTCTTGACCTCAGTCATGATTTATTCAATGGTATCTTCCCAAATCACTTAACTTCTTCATATCTCAGATTCCTCAGTGATCAAGAGGAAAAGAATTCACATGCCCTTTTGAGCACCCCACAGGATGTCATTAAAGGTCAACTAGTTTAAACCTGAAAGTATTCTGTGGTCTTGGGATCCCATCTGACATTTAAGAAGAGATGGATAGGCCCTCGTGTAAATAACAAACACTCACAAGGTACTTGCCAGGTTCAGGCCTCACGCCGTTCACTGAGGCATTACCATTATGCTATTTTATGTATTTATATTATCTGGAGATTTGTGAACATGTCTAGTCCAATCTGTTTGGCGCTCCCTCACTGCAGGGAATTCAGGGCTCCAAATGACGCCATGTCCGCCCCTCGCTTTTCCTCAATTACAGCAGTAACCTGGATGATACGAGATCCCTCCTAAGCCATCAGTCATAGATGACAGCCCGGGCTGCTTTCCTGAACCTTATTTTTCCATTTTGGTAAAGTTAGACTCACGCCCGAGGAGCTGACAGGGCAGAAAGCATCATGAGAAAGTTAATCGGAGTCTTGTCATTGATGACAAAACTATAGATCGCATCACACACACATCCTCCCGCCTCCCTGTCCCGATCGTCTGGGAAGGCTGATTTCAGGCTCCTTCCGCACATGCATGCTGTTCATGGGGCCTCTATGATTAGCACAATTCCCTCCAATACTGCACATCTGTGTGCATCTCCCTATGACAATGTTCCCAAGGCTCGAGGAAGCGCCACCCTCCATCTCACCCCAGACCTCCTGTACAAAGCTGAGTGCTACAAAGCTCTTTGGACAATCATCTGTCATTGCCATGGATGCTTTCCACCATAGCATAAGCCATCATCTTCCAGGGAAGATCTGGCCCTGTGTCCCAGGGCTTTGAGAGTCACATTACTTTCCTAGTAGGTTGTATAATTTCTTAGAAGTTAGTCATAACAAATTTGTCTACCCATCTATGGTTACACTTTCACCCCTGGTCTGAATAGTAGATTCAGGAACCTTTTATTTTTTGGTAAATGTTCACATCAGAGGTTCAGCCTCCATCTTCACAACTGATCTAAGGAGACAACCTTCCAAGGTTGCATTATTGGTTCCAAGACACATTTCTTTCAGACCCTGAAGAAGACAGCAGGGATGCAATCGCTCATCCACTTAAGCCCATCAGGAAGGAAATAGCTTAAGAGAGGAAGGGAATTGTTAGGTGAATTTCCATGAGATTGCAGGCCAAGACTATCACATGTCACCACTTTTCAAATATTGAGAAAAAAAAAAAGCAACACACTCTATCATTTTTCTGGCTAAATGCAACTTGCACTTTTATTCATCCAATTCACTGAAGAAATTGTATCGAGCTGCTTAGAAAATTGCAAGACTGTCTACCAGCAAATCTTGTATCAGAAATGATGTTTGGCTCATGCTGTGTGCACTTTGTTTTGACTCACTGTGCTGATGGAGGGGAAGTGGCTTCAGTCACCTATGTAGGGAGGGAATTAATTTGTAGAGAGCATATCCTGTGATTTTTGTCTTGCTCTGTGACCTCTTTGCCCAAGATCTAGACCCTACCCCACCAAGTTCATTACTGAAAATAATTGCTGTCCTCAGCACATACACTAATGAGAACATAAATCAATGCCCAAACTTTGAATTTGCTCACCCTGCTGGTCATCAGGCTGGGTTGGGCTGCTTGCTCTAGCTTTCTGGTCAAAATCAAGTTCTGGCTCTGCACTAGCTAGCAGCTTGACCTTGGAAAGTCTGTGCTCCTTTTGGGTCATCAACTTCCTCATCTGTGGGAAAGGACAAAAGGGTGAGGAGATACTCCAGGGAGAGGCCACTCCATGTATAGGGTCCCTAGCACAAGATGGCACACAGTGTGGTGGAGACTCTGAGCCTGTTTTTAATATTTCACTGCTGACAACTTTTGAGCTTCACTCTTCCTCTTTTCCCCTTTCACCCCACGACTGAGAAAATTGTTGAGAAAGACCAGGTGCTTCCTCCTGCAGAGTGAGTGGAAGGTTAGGACGAACCCCTGAAGCCCTGTTCTGGTCCTGCTGCCCAGCCATGGAAAGCCGGTCTCCTCACCCTGCTCTCTCGATCCATCTCCAGGCTGGCATGGGGGTGGGGTTGTGCAGCTGTGCCCAGGCAGCCTTGCTGGGTAAGTGACCAGCATTTTCACAAGCTCTGGGTATGTGTGCCACAATGGACCTCAGCATCTGAACATACGTTCTGGGTGGTGGAGGCCCTCTTGTTTCTGTAGATTATCACAACACACAGAATATGTTAGCTATTACCATCGTTATTATCAAAGTTGAATATTGGGTCGTTACATTACATTCAAAAGTCTCAGGGCTAATAGTGTTTGACTTGGAACTTATTCACTCATCCTTCTCGAAGGAAGAGGCAAATAGTTGGTAGTGTCTTCAGAAAGGCTGAGGGAAGGGTCGTTTAATCCAGGAGAGGGCTCGCTCCCTCTGCTACATCTCTTCTAGGGTGTAAAGCAAATCAAGCTAGAGGGTTAGGGCTGCAGAGCAATGTACCATCTGCACAGGGCACAGAGCCACATCCTCAGCTGTTGCATGCCTCCTGGGCAGGCCTCTCCTTCCCCAAGCAGTACGCATTCAGACAAGGCAGCACAGGAGGCATATTAGGGTTCTCTACAAAGCACAGCCTTCTGGTTCAGGAAAATCCATTCCATGACGCAGTAACTGACTCCTTCCTTAGAAGTGTTCAGTCCATGAGTCTGGAGTTGCCCAGGGTTCTGGGGAGCCAGGAGCATGCTCACAGGATGGTGTCCAATGTGGGGCCAGGTTGCTTTATGTCCTTCCTTGGCAGACCCTATTGCGCATCTGCAGAAGGTGGGGTTGGACAGGTGGGTGCTGAGGAAATGCTTCTTGCAGAACTTTTCAGAGTCCATGGCTTTTCCCTAGGATTGTATTTGCTTGGTCCCATCCTACAGGTCTGGAGAGATTCAAATCCAGGTGTGGAAGGAAAAGTGGACATTCCTGAGCTGGACTGGGCTGGGCCAGTGGGCTTGACATTTGCTCAGAGTGACCATAAGTTGGTGGAGCTAAGATTTCACTCTAAGTTACTAATTTAGTAGGAAAAATGAAGGTCAGGGCTAAAGAAGAGTTTTCCAGCATCACATCAGAGGTGGTTTAAAAGTCTGAAGATAAGAATGAGATAAGGGGTGAAGGACCATGATGAGGTTTGGGAATCAGAGTATGAAGCAAATTAGAAGCACACTGAGGTCAAGGCTCTGAGTCAGGTGACCTGCAGGGTCCTCCTTAAGTCAGTAAACCATCTCTGCACCGCATATCACATGCTGCTTGCTACTTAAAACAGAAATACCTGTATAGATAATGAGCATTGTATTTTTTTCAGGCAATAGGCAGACGGCTAGGACTTTACTGATCATCTGCTTTAATCTGGATGAATCCAGATCAGTCTCCTGAAAGGAGTCTGGGCTGAATACTCCAGTTCTGACAAAGTTGTTGAGAAAATAATTCCGATGCTTTTTTACTTCTCCAGAAATAAGACACTGATACATTTTAGGGTTGTTTTAATCTGCTTCTCATCATCTGGCCAAACCACAAACACAGTTCCGCCCCCCGGACAATGTTTTCTTGATTCAGGCGTTGTTGAAACGAAAGGAGTATAATTTATGATTTTAGTGAAATCAATCAGTAATATGAGATTTTATAAACTCCACATAAATAAAGGTAGGATGATGAGCTCAGAGCAGCAGGGCCAACAGTATGACATTGGCCAATGTGCGCTCTTGCTTGTGCGCAAAGACTCAGTTTTTGAAGCAATGACGTAAAGGGTGTGAGTTTGCAAAGCCAGGCAAGCGCATCCGTGCAAGATCTTTGAGAGTGAGTCGACTTTACCCACGCACACTGATGATCTGCTACTCCACTGGGATCTGGAGACAGGTGCTCAGGGGGAACACCTGAGGGAGCAGAGGAGTATCTCAGGTTCCGAAATCAGCCCTCCAGGACCCTGAGGACAGTGCTGTCTTGGTAACAGAGACAAATCACCCCATTCACAGTCCTCCAGCACCTTTTCAAGAACTTGGCTTCCCCACAAAATTGTTTCTTACCGCCATAGATAATTGTTTTAACATGATCATCCACCCCAAATTGGTTTCCAAAACTAACTTTATATTGCATGATCACAAAACCAGCTATTCACAAAGGTTTGTGATAGCTTTTCCTCCAAGATTTTTTTTTCTCTTAATAGAGAGAGGAAACCTTGGTAAAGAGGGTGCAATTTAGACATTCTCTGCAGTTAGTTGCTCAGATGTTTATGTTTGACAATTAGCTGTCTGACCTTTATTTTACCTTCTGGAATAAAGAGATTCATAGGAGAATTCATCCCCTTCCTCCCTCCCTCCATCCCTCCC
>JAJEJO010004332.1:0-104941 GCA_020662805.1 Glaucomys volans | reverse complement strand
TTAGGGTTCTCTACAAAGCACAGCCTTCTGGTTCAGGAAAATCCATTCCATGACGCAGTAACTGACTCCTTCCTTAGAAGTGTTCAGTCCATGAGTCTGGAGTTGCCCAGGGTTCTGGGGAGCCAGGAGCATGCTCACAGGATGGTGTCCAATGTGGGGCCAGGTTGCTTTATGTCCTTCCTTGGCAGACCCTATTGCGCATCTGCAGAAGGTGGGGTTGGACAGGTGGGTGCTGAGGAAATGCTTCTTGCAGAACTTTTCAGAGTCCATGGCTTTTCCCTAGGATTGTATTTGCTTGGTCCCATCCTACAGGTCTGGAGAGATTCAAATCCAGGTGTGGAAGGAAAAGTGGACATTCCTGAGCTGGACTGGGCTGGGCCAGTGGGCTTGACATTTGCTCAGAGTGACCATAAGTTGGTGGAGCTAAGAATTCACTCTAAGTTACTAATTTAGTAGGAAAAATGAAGGTCAGGGCTAAAGAAGAGTTTTCCAGCATCACATCAGAGGTGGTTTAAAAGTCTGAAGATAAGAATGAGATAAGGGGTGAAGGACCATGTTGAGGTTTGGGAATCAGAGTATGAAGCAAATTAGAAGCACACTGAGGTCAAGGCTCTGAGTCAGGTGACCTGCAGGGTCCTCCTTAAGTCAGTAAACCATCTCTGCACCGCATATCACATGCTGCTTGCTACTTAAAACAGAAATACCTGTATAGATAATGAGCATTGTATTTTTTTCAGGCAATAGGCAGACGGCTAGGACTTTACTGATCATCTGCTTTAATCTGGATGAATCCAGATCAGTCTCCTGAAAGGAGTCTGGGCTGAATACACCAGTTCTGACAAAGTTGTTGGGAAAATAATTCTGATGCTTTTTTTCTTCTCCAGAAATAAGACACTGATACATTTTAGGGTTGTTTTAATCTGCTTCTCATCATCTGGCCAAACCACAAACACAGTTCCGCCCCCCGGACAATGTTTTCTTGATTCAGGCGTTGTTGAAACGAAAGGAGTATAATTTATGATTTTAGTGAAATCAATCAGTAATATGAGATTTTATAAACTCCACATAAATAAAGGTAGGATGATGAGCTCAGAGCAGCAGGGCCAACAGTATGACATTGGCCAATGTGCGCTCTTGCTTGTGCGCAAAGACTCAGTTTTTGAAGCAATGACGTAAAGGGTGTGAGTTTGCAAAGCCAGGCAAGCGCATCCGTGCAAGATCTTTGAGAGTGAGTCGACTTTACCCACGCACACTGATGATCTGCTACTCCACTGGGATCTGGAGACAGGTGCTCAGGGGGAACACCTGAGGGAGCAGAGGAGTATCTCAGGTTCCGAAATCAGCCCTCCAGGACCCTGAAGACAGTGCTGTCTTGGTAACAGAGACAAATCACCCCATTCACAGTCATCCAGCACCTTTTCAAGAACTTGGCTTCCCCACAAAATTATTTCTTACCGCCATAAATAATTGTTTTAACATGATCATCCACCCCAAATTGGTTTCGCAAAACTAACTTTATATTGCATGATCACAAAACCAGCTATTCACAAAGATTTGTGATAGCTTTTCCTCCAAGATTTTTTTTTTCTCTTAATAGAGAGAGGAAACCTTGGTAAAGAGGGTGCAATTTAGACATTCTCTGCAGTTAGTTGCTCAGATGTTTATTTTTGACAATTAGCTGTCTGACCTTTATTTTACCTTCTGGAATAAAGAGATTCATAGGAGACATTTATCCCCTCCTTCCCTCCCTCCATCCCTCCCTCCCTCCCTCCCTTTCTGCCTGCCTGCCCTCCGTCTCTCCTTTAAGAAATAGTTGAGGCTCTTCAACATATCAGAAGATGGTCTAAACCCATTGGGCTGGTTAGCCAAAGATGATGAAGGATGGGTTCCATTATTAAGCAGCTGGAAGGGGTAGAAAAGACAGCCAATACAGGCTCGAATGCCTTCACGGCTTTACCAAGGGGAGGTGAGAGAGGGGATGCAATTTTGGCCATTGCTATTGAACGCTCCCTTCACCCACAGCCCCTTACTCTTTCCTTCCCATGCAAGCTTATTAATCTATGATCACCCTTTCAAGGTATTCAGCAACCACTCTAATCTGGATGAATAATCGTCATGCACCAAAAGAGGCCTTGCTAAATATCATCAGTGATGCATAAACTACTGTACATTTGGTCAACTATAATCTCATTTAACAACAGAATCTTCCTTCTTGAGACAATCTCCTCCATTTGTTTTAAATAATACACTACGCTATACTTCTTGTTTTCAATTTTATTTATGGGATTTTTCTACTCTTTCTCTCCATGACAAATTGGAGCTCATTAATCTCCATAATGGCTAATTTCCTACTCCTTGATATCCTCTTATACAAGTACATTATCCTCATGGTTTCAATTATCATATGGTTGATGACTTACAAATGTATATCAGTCAGAATCTGCTTTGCAATTCCTCACTCAATCTCTCCACTAGAGTTGTTCAAAGGCATCTTAAACTTGCTGTGTTCAAATCTGAACTCAGGATTTCTCTCCCATCACTGTGCTTTCAGTGATTGACATCAAAGCCTAGCTTGGACATCCAGAAAGCCAGGGTCCTCCTCCACAGCTACCGGCCTCTCCCTCAGTCCTGTACTCACGCATTAGAAGACCTTATGATTTGGCCTGCTGAATGCATCTTGAAATTGTCCACTGCTGTTTCCACTCCTTCTCTTTTCCCAGTCAGCCCCAGCTCATTGCTTCGATTGCAGTAGAAGCAGCTCATACTTGGGGAACAAGGTCTGGGGCCTCCCAGATGAGCTGAGGTTCAAGGGTCGTACATGGTGTAGGACTGCTTCCTTCTTCACCCTTCACAGTCTCTAGCTGTACAAGGAATGGTGTGGTTATGTGGGGAACATCTGCTTTCCCACGTAGCTGGGTGCTTGCCTTACGTTGCCCCTACTGCAGCCTTGGCATTTTGGAACCGTGCCCAGAGCCTAATAGGACTTAGGTTGCCGCTTAATTGATGGGTCAGACCCCTCACCCTGCCACTGCTACCGAAGTGGACTTGAGTGTGCTCTTCTTCACCTTCTTCAAGCCTCATGTTTCCTTGTTGGTGAAATGAAGGTACAATTGAAGGGAGATTTACATGGAGATAATGTGTTTGAAATACTTCTTTTTAAAATTGTGCAATGTGATGTTTCTGATATTTACATGCATGGAGTAATAATCACCTCAATTAAGCACATTAACATACCCACCACCTCGCATGGTTGCCAGTCTCTTTTGCCTTCTTTGTGTGTGGCAAAAGCAGATTTACCCTTTTGCCTAATTGCTGTGGACAAAATCTCCAGTATTATTTCAGGTAAGACTAGCCATAGTGGATGCTCTTGTTTTGACCCTGATCTTAGGAAAAATGCTTTCAGTTTTTCTCCATTCACGATGATGTTGGTTAGGGTTTGTTGTAGGTAGTTTCTATTATGTTGAGGTATAAACTTTTTTTAAAATTTTTTTTATTTTTTTATTTTCGTTCATTGTACACAAATGGAGTACAACTATCATTTTTCTGGTTGTACACAAAGTAGAATCATATAATTTGCCTATTCAGACGTATACATAGGGTAAAGATGTTTGTCTCATTCTATTATCTTTCCTTCCCCACTTCCTCCCCACCCCTCATTTTCCTCTATACAATTCATTCCTTCTCCATTCTTCCTGTACCTCCCCCCACCCCCTCTATGTGTCATCAACCACTTAAAAGAGAAATCATTAGGCCTTTGTTTTTTTGGGATTGGCTTATTTCACTTAGCATGATATTCTCCAATTCCATCCTTTTATCTGCAAATGTCATAGTTTTATTATTCTTTATGGTTGAATAATATTCCATTGTGTGTATATACCACAGTTTCTTTATCCATTCCTCTATTGAAGGGCATCTAGGTTGGTTCCAGTCTAGCTACAGTGAATTGGGCTGCTATAAACATTGATGTGTCTTCATCATTGTAGTATGCTGATTTTAAATCCTTTGGGTATAGGCCAAAGAGTGGGATAGCTGGGTCAAATGGTGGATCATTCCAAGTTTTTTGAGGAATCTCTATACCGCTTTCCAGAGTGGTTGCACTAATTTGGAACCCCACCAGCAATGTATGAATGTACCTTTTTCCCCACATCCTTACTAACACCTATTGTTGCTTGTATTCTTGATAATAGACATTCTAATTGGGGTGAGATGATATCTTAAGGTAGTTTTGATTTGTATTTCTCTTATTACTAGAGATGTTGAACATTTTTTCATAAATCTGTTGATTGCTTGTAGGTCTTCCTCTGTAAAGTGTCTGTTCATTTCCTTGGCCCATTTATTGATTGGGTTATTAGTGTTCTTGTTGTAAAGATTTTTGAGTACTTGGTAGATTCTGGAGATTAGTGCTCTATCTGATGTGTGTGTGGCAAAGATTTTCTCCCACTCTGAAGGCTCTCTCTTCACATTGCTGATTGTTTCCTTTGCTTAGAAAAAGCTTTTTAGTTTGAATCTATCCCAATTATTGATTCCTGCAGGAAGAGTGAAGCAGGAGGCATCACAATACCAGATCTTCAACTATACTACAGAGCAATAGTAACAAAAACAGCATGGTAATGGCACCAAAATAGGCAGGTAGATCAATGGTACAGAATAGAGGACACAGAGACAACCCCATATAAATACAGGTATCTCATACTTGACAAAGGCGCCAAAAACATACAATGGAGAAAGGGTAGCCTCTTCAACAAATGGTGCTGGGAAAACTGGAAATCCATATGCAGCAGATTGAAACTAAACCCCTATCTCTCACCTTGCACAAAACTCAACTCAAAATGGATCAATGACCTAGGAATTAGACCAGAGACCCTGCACCTAATAGAAGAAAAAGTAGGTGCAAATCTTCACCATGTGGGCCTAGGATCAGACTTCCTTAACATGACCCCAAAGCACAAGAAATAAAAGCAGGTATCAATCTTTTGTACCTAATTTGTTCAGGGATTTTATCAAGGAGCAATGCAGACTTTTTCAAATGCTTTTTCAGTATCAATTGAGATGATCATATGATTTTTATCCTTCATTCTATTTATGTGATGTATTATGCTTATTGATTTGCATATTTTGAACCATCCTTGCATCCCTGGAGTGAAACCAGTTTGATCATGGCATTTGACATTTTGACATGAGTTAGGCCAGAGAAAGAAATAAAAGGTATACAAATAGGAAAGATGGAAGTTAAATGATCCCTGTTTGCAGATGATGTGATTCAACACACGAAAAAACCTAAAAACTCCACCTGACAACTATATGAATCAATAGGCAAGTTCAGTAAATAGCAGGACACCAAATCAACATACAAAACCAGTAGCTTTTCTATATTCCAGTAATGAATTTGCGGAGAAAGAAATCATGAAGGCAATTCAATTTATAACGTACATACACACACATACAAATACTTAGCAATTTTCTAAACTAAGGAAGTGAAAGACCTCTACAATGAAAATCACAAAACAGTGATAAATTCAAGAGACACTAAACAGTGGAATGACTTCACATGTTCATGCATTTGAAGAATTAACATTGCTAAAATGTCCACACTACACAAAGCAATCTCCAGATGCAATGCAATCTCCATTAAAATACCAATGACATTCTTCATAGAACTAAAAAGGTTTTCTAAAATTTGCATGGGAACAAAAAGGTCAATCTTCAATAAAAGAGCAAAGTTGGAGACATCACAATGCCTGATCTCAAGACATACTAGAGCCACAGTAAACACAACAGCATGATGTTGTCATAAAAACAGACGCATAGACCAATGGACCAGAATAGGTAAACCAGAAGCACACACACACCTACAGCCCACTGATTTTCAACAAATATACCCAGAACAGACATTGGAGAAAGGAGCCTCTTCAATAATTGGTGCTGGGAAAACTGAACATATGCACGCAGAAGATTGAAATTTTACTGCTATTTCTTGCCTTGTACAAAAATCAATTCGAAACAAATCAAAGACTTTCACATAAGACCTGAAACTCTGAAACTATAAGGAAAACGCAGGGGAAAATCTTAGGTATTAGCATAGGTGATGGTTTTTGGGACAGGAGTCCCAAAGCACAGGCAACAGAAGCAGAAATAGACAAGAGGGATAATACCAAACTAAAAACCTTCTACATTACAAAGGAAATAACCAACAGAGTGAAGAGACACCTACAGAATGAGAGGAAATACTTGTCAACTGTTCATCTAACAAAGGGTTCATATCCAGAATACATAAAGAACTCTAAAACTTAACAATAAAAAGTCAAGTAATTGAATTTAAAAATGGACAAATGATCTGAACAGATACTTCTCAAAAGAAAATAAATAAATGGCCAATACATATATGAAAGAATGCTCAATATCATTAGTTATCAGGGAAATGTCAATCAAAATGAGAAACAATCTCACTCTAGTTAGAATGGCCATTATCTGAAAATCAAACAAACAAAAAAATAACCAGTACTGGCGAGGATGTGCAGAAAAATGAACTCCCATACACTGTTGGTGGGAATGTAAATTAATACAGAAACTATGGAAAACCATACGCATATTCCTTAAAAATCTAATGGAACTACCATCTGATCTAGCTATCCCATTCCTAGGTACACTTGCAAAGTAATGAAGTCAGCCTGCAGAAGAGATACCTTTGTGCTCATATTTATTGAAGTACTATGCACAAGAGCTAAGAATCAGTCTAGGTGCCCATCATCAGATGAATGGATAAAGGAAATATGGCATATGCACACCATAGAATATTGTTCAGTCATAGAAGAAGAATGAAATCCTTCCATTTGCAGCAAAACAGATGGAACTAGAGGACATCATGTTAAGGAAAATGAATGAGACCCAGAAAGTCAAGTATCGCATGTTCTTTCTCCTGTGTGGGGAAAAATAGTTGATCTGAAAACAGAATAATGTTAGGGTTTGCATCTGGAATGTCGTGTGTTGAAGGCTTTGTTCCCAGTGTGTCAATGTTCAGAGGAGGGCTTTGGGAAGTGATCGAATCATTGGAGCTCTGACCTCATCAATGGATTAATCCATTGATGGGTTCATGATTGAATGGGAGGTGGTGGAAACTGTAGCGGGTGCGGCCTAGTTGGAAGAAGCAGAATGCAGGAGCATGCTCTGCAAGAGTACATTTTGTTCCTGATCTCTTCCCCAACACATACTTTCTGGCTGCCATGAAATGAGCATCTTTATGTCACCACGCCCTCTCTATCATGATGCTCTGCCTCACCACAGGCCCGCAGCAAAGGATTCATGTGACCATGGATGGAAACTTCTGAAACCATGAGTCAAAATAAGCATTTCCTCCTTTAAGTTGTTTTTCTCAGGTATTTTGTCACAGCAATGAAAATATGACTAACACCAGTAGTGATTAGTAGGAAATAGGGAGGGTATATGGAAATAGACATTAATATGTGTTAATAAACTAGAATATAATAAATAATCAAACAGATCTACCCTCAGCAAATTTGAAGCATGCAATAAAATATTTGTTTACCCATAGTCACATTGCTGTACATTAGATATCCAGGACTTATTCACCTTGCAACTGAAACACCATACCCTTTGACCATCATCTCCCCACTTTCCTCTCCCCTCACCCACTATTCTACTCTCTGCTTCTATGAGTTTGACTATTTTAAATTTTACATATATAAAATTCTATAGTGTTTGTTTTTTTGTATCGAGTTTATATCACTTAGCATAATGTTCTCCAAGTTCAGCCATATTACCACAATGGCAGAATTTCCTTCTTTTTGAAGTTGACTAGTATTTCATTTTTGATATGCATCACATTTCCTCATTTTTTCACTAATGGACATTTGGGTAATTTCCATATCTTCTCTATTGTGAACAATGCTGAAATGAACAGGGATGTGCAGACATCTCTTTGAGATATTAACATTCATTTCCTCTGGACAGGTACTGAAGTGGGATTGCTAGATCATGAGGCATTTTTATTTTAATTTTTTTAGCATTCATTATACTAGTTTTCTTAATGACTGTACCAATTTACATCCCCACCAGAAGTGTAACAAGTTTTCATTTTATCCACATCCTCACCCACATGTATCTTCTGGTTTTTTTTTTTTTGAGAATAGCTATTCTAATAGGTATGAGGTGATATCTCCTCGTGGTTTTGATTTGCATTTCCCTGATTATCAACAATGTTGAGCCTTTTTAACACCCTGCTGGCCACTAGTATGCCTTTTGAGAAAAGTCTATATATGTTCTCTGTCCTTTGCCCATATTTTAAAGACAATTTTTGGGGGTGGGGGAGTTTTAGGTTCACAAAAAAATTGAGAGGAAGACACAGAGATTTTCCAATTATCTCCTGCCGCACACATGTATGACTTCCCCATTACCGACAATTAACACCAGAGTGGTACTTTTTTATTATAATTGATGAATCTACTTTGATACAACATAATCACACAAAATTTAGAGTTTACTCTTGGCTTTTATATTTTAAGGATTTGGACAAATGTATAATCACATGTATTGGCCATTATAATATCACATATTTCATTACCTTAAGAATTATCCAACTCCAACTATTCATGCCTCCCGCACCCTAAATCTCAGGCAACCGTTGATCTTTCCTACTGTCTCCATACTTGGGCATTTTCCAGAATATTGGGTAGTTGAACTCACACAATATGTAGGCTTCTCAGATTGACTGTTTTCTTTTCAATTACTTAAGAAGATTTTATTGATGCATTAGGATGGATGGGGCAATAGACAGATAGTAGAGGTAAAAGTAGCTCTGAAAACCCCTACAAGATGAGAGAACTCCATCACAGAGGGATGGCTTGCTCAATGTATTCCTGTTCTTGAGAAAGTCCACATAGCAGAGCAGGTGAGAGAAAGGAGTTTAGGATAGAAAGCTCTGGGCAGAAATGATATCATTGAGAAAGACCTGAAGGGGAAGCACCATGATTAAGGGTTGATATCCAAGGTTGTGCCAATGGACTGGTCAGGGCAGGACAAGCAAACTGCTCTGCAGCAGACTTCTGTGCTGGAAGTTGGAGTAAGGAAGAAGATCGACTGCTTTCAATTGGCAGTATGTACTTAAGACTCCTCCATGTTGTTCATGGTTTGATATTTCATTGTTCTGGTGATGGCTAGCATTCCATTGTCTGAATGGACCATTTTCTACCCATTTACCACTAAAGGGCATTTTTATTGCTTCCCAGTTTGGGCAATTATGAATACAATGGCTATAAACATCTGTGTGCACGCTTTCGGGTGAACACATCCTCAATTCCTTTGGGTAAATATCAAGGAGTACAATCTCAGTATCATGGGATGAGAGCATGTTTCATTTTTAAAGGAAATGCCAAATCGTCATCCAAAGTGTGCACCGTGCATTGCCACCAGTGACGAATGGGAGTCCTCGTGGTTCCACACCCTCCCCGCTCAGTGCTCGGTATTGTCCTTACTCTGGAATTTGGCATTCTAACATATATGATGATGATATGTGACATGGATCATCTTTTCATATGCTAATTTTCATCTTGTGTGTGTGTGTGTGTGTGTGGACTAACAAGTCCATTTTAAAATCAGATTGCTTTATTACTGAGTTTAAGAGTTCTATGTGTATTTTGGGTAATGAATATTTTATCAGATGTGTCTTTTACAAATATTTTCTCCAGTTCTGTGTCTTGCCTCTAATTTTCTTAACATTTGAAGAGGAGAAGTGTTTGATTTTAATGAAAATTATTTCTTTATAGATCATGCCTTTCTGTGGTATGTAAATAGTTGTCACCACAATGAAGTCATCTAGGTTTTCTTCTGTTATCTTCTTCTTTTGTTTCTTTAAATGGTCTTTTTATTGCCTTTTAGTATGCATTGTATTGTTTCCTTGAGAGTCAGATGTGATATCTTGGGTAAAGGAGTGGCTGGGAAAACATGTCCTTAGTAATGTACTGGTGGGACTACATCTCAGCCTTTTAGTCCGTGACAGTGAACTTCACAAGTATTCCTCAGCGTCTCCTTGTAACCCCATTAGGAGGACAGGGTGGTGACAACTGGCTGGAGCTGAGTATTTCTTTTTCAGCAGGTCATCTAGGCTCTGATTAAACCTCAGCAGGTTCGGTTTTTGTTAAACAATTGCCCCTGAACAAGCCTTGTTAAGAAGAACCCAGTTATCAGATGCATTTCAAAATGGTTTCTTCCTGTCTTCTGCTCCCAGAAGCATGACACTTTCTCTGATACTTAAATGAGAATCTGGTTGAGCTCCTGTATGTACGACCCACAAAAAATGTGGGATACCTCATGACTAAGCCTCTTTGGGTTTTAGACTCAGACATGTCCACACTAAGCCTTCAGAGGTCATCAATTACATTTTTCCCCCACTCTGGCCCTGTTTCTTGAGGAAGTTTCTGCATGTCAGTCTCTGCTCTGGAAAGCTGCCTCTCCCTGGATTCAACCATCTGCCTCTCCAGTCTTGGGGGCAGTAATTTATACTATGTCCTCACTGTTTTACAGGTAGAGGAATAGTTGTTCATTTTTTAGCTGCTGCTTCTCCTCCTCCCCTCCTTTTCTTCTTTATAGGATGGTGTAGTCACTTCCCAGATCTTTACATGTGGAACCATAATCTTCAAGAAGTCTCCCTTTGCCTGTTTGTAACTTGAATCAATCTCTCTCTCTCTCTCTCTGTCATTTGATTATATGCAATGCTCGCACATTTGGAATATTAACTCCTTAACAGATATCTAGCTTGCAAATATTTTCATCCATTTTTCAGGTGACCTTTTCAATCTGCTGATTGTTTTCTTTGCTATGAAGAGCTTTGTAGTTTGATGCATGCTTGCCTCTTTTTGCTTTTATTGCCTATGCTTTTGCTATCCTTTCCAAGATCAATGTCAAGACACTTTCTATTTTTTTGTAGTACTTTTATATTTTCAGGTTTTAGGTCTAAGTCTTTAATCCATTTTGAGTTGTTTTTGCATATGGTATGAAATAGCAGTGCAATTTAATTCTTCTATATGTGGGTCTCCCGTTTTACCAACACCATTTATTGAAGACACCATCCTTTCTCCATTTTATGTCTTGGGAATCCTTGTCAAAGATGAGTTGATCATGTATGCAGGGGTTTATTTTTGAATTCTCTCTTCTATTCATGGAGCCATAGGCCTGTTTTTATGCCAGTAACAAAGTATTTTGATAACTGCAGTTTCATAATCTTGAAGTCTGGTAGAGTGATGCCTCTTGCTCAGAATTGTTTTGGTTATTGGGTTCTTTTCTATGAACCTAATCCATGTGAATTTTAGGGTCATTCTTTCATTTCTTTTTTGTAAGGAATGCCACTGAAATTTGATAGGAATTGCATTAATATGTAGATTTCTTTGGTTAGTACAAATAATTTAACAATATTAATTCTTCCAATTTTTGATCACAAGATGTCTTCTCACTTATTTGTTTCTTCAATTTCTTTATCAATTTTTTATAATTTCCAGTGTATGTCTTTCACGCATTTTGATAAGTTTATTACTATTTTTTTCCTTTATATTGCAATTGTATATAGAATTGGGCTTCAAAATTTCTTTTCCAGATACTTTATTGTTTGTGTGTAGGAATGACACTGATTTTTGTATGTTGATGTTGTATCCTTCATCTTTACTGAATGCATTTATTAGTTGTAATGTTTTGTTGTTATTGAGTTTTTAAATTTTCTGCATGTATTATTACCATGTCATCTTCAGATAGAGATGATTCTACCTCTTCCTTTCAGATGTGGATGCCTTTCACTTGTTTCACTAGTCTTATTGTTCTGGCTGGGATCTGCAGTACTATTCTGAGTAGAAGTGGTGAGAACAGGCATCCCCACTCTTTTACCATATTAGAGAAAAAAACTATCATATTTCCCCTCTTGATTGTGATGTTAGCTGTGGGCTTTACACATATGGTCTCTATTATCATGACGGAAATTGTATACTTCTTGTTTTTGGGAGATTTATCATTAAAAAATGTTGAGCTTTATCGACTGATTTTTCTTTTGCATCTGTTGAGATGATCTTATGATGTTGTCTTCCTGTTAGTGTACAGTGCACAGAGATTGATTTGGTTATGTTGAACTATCTTTTCATTCTAGGAATAAATTCCATTGGTCATGGTCTATAATCATTTTAATATGCTGTTGGCTTTGGTTTGTTAGTATTTTATTGAGAATTTTTGTATCTTGTTAATCAGGAACATAGGCCTGTAGATCTCTTTTGTTGTGATACATTTGTCTGGTTTTAATGTCATGTTGATATCAGTCTCAAACGTTTTGAAATGTTTCCTCCTCTATTATCTGGAAAAATTTATGAAGGATTTGCATTAGTTCTTTCAATGTTTGATCTGCCCATGAAGGCGACTGATGCTGGCTTTCCTTTCCTGAGAGGATTTCAATCACTGATTCAATCTTCTTACATGCTATTGGTCTTTGAGGCCTTCTATTTTTCCTTGCTTTAGTTTTGGTAGATTGTGCATTTTTAGGAATTTGTCCATTTCTTCTAGGGTATACAGTTTGTTGACATATAATTGGAATATTGATCCCTTATGATTCCTTTTATTACTCAGGCACCTTTTGTAATGTTTTGTTTTTATTTCTAATTTTATTCGAGTATTCTCCTTTTCCCCCTTTGTCCAGTTATGGGTTTGCCAATTTTGTTTGTCTTTTTAAAAAAGCAACTCTTTATCCTTTCTGAGTAATTTTGGTAGCTAAACTATGGAACTGACCTAGATGCCCTTCAGCAGATGAATGGATAAAGAAATTGTGGTACATATACACAATGGAATATTACTCAGAATTAAAGAAGAATGAAATTATGGCATTTGCAGGTAAATGGATGGAACTGGAGAATAGCATGCTAAGTGAAATAAGCCAATCCCCCAAAACCAAAAGTCGAATGTTTTCTCTGATAAGTGAATCCATAGTGGGGGATGAGTAAGGAAGAATGAAGGATCTTGGAATTGTGAGGGGAGTGAGGGGAGGAGTGTGGCAGTGGGGACGGGAAGGATGGTAGAATGAGACAGAAATTATTACCTTGTATACGTGTATGATTGCACCACCGGTTTGTCTCAGCATCATGTACAGCCAGAAGAATGAGAAGTTATGCTCCTTTTGTGTACATTGTTTTGAAATGCATTCTACTGTCATATATAACCAATTAGAACAAATTTAAAAAATGGAAAAAATAAAAAAGCAACTCAATTTTTTTGAGTTACAATTTTTTTTTGGTTATTTTCTTGATTTATTTCTACTCTATATTATTGTCTTACTGCTAGTAGCTTTGGCTTGGTTTTTTTCTTCTTTTTCTGTTTTCTCAGGGTATACATTTAGGTTATTGGAGATCTTTTTCTTTCTTAATGTAGGTATTTATTGCTATAGACTTCCCTCTTAGTACCATTTCAGCTGCATCCCATACCTTTTGGGATATTACGATTTCCTTTCATTGTCTTGAGATATCCTTAAAATTCTCTTTTGAGTTCCTTTTTTTCTCAGTTGCTGTTCAAGAGTGCAAGTTTCATTTGCATGCATTTGCAAACTTTCTTGTTCTTTTATTGTTAGTGATTTCCAGTTTTATTCCATCATGGTTAGAAAAGATTCTTGAAATGATTTCAGTCTTCTTAAATTTGTTAAGACTAATTTTTTAATCCAACATGTAATCTATCCTGGTGAATGTTTTGTGTCCACTGGAAAATAATGTGCATCTTCTGATGTTGGGTGGAAAGTTCTACACACTTGTTAGGTCCATATGGTCCACAGTGTTGGTCAAGTCAGTTAATTCTTTACTGATTGTCTTTCCGAATGTTCCATCCATTATTGAAAGCAGGTACTGAAGTCTATAGTATCTACTGCTGTCATTCTTCCTTCAGTTAGGGCAATACTTGCTTATGTCTTTAGGTGTTCTGCATTTTGGATTCTTATAGTCAGAACTTACTTTATAGATGGCATAGTTATTAATAAATTTTTGTCTTTTGTCTTTTTTATTGTTTGTTCTATTTAGTTACACATGACAGCAAAATGCCTTCTGATTCATTGTACACAAATGGAGTATAACTTTTCATTTCTCTGGCTTTTATATTAGGGTTAAAATAATTTATGTACCACCATTAAAGTGTTTTATTTTTCTGTATTTGCCTATTTACCTTTCACAGTGAGATTTATGTTTGCATTTGTCTTGCCACTAGTATACTTTTATTTCAACTTAAACAACTCCCTTAAATACTTGTATAAAGCAAGACGAGTGATGAGGAACTTCTAGTTTTTATTTGTTGGGGGAGAGACTTTGTTTCTCAAGGATAACTTCTCCAAGTAGAGCCATATTGATTAGGAGTTTTTTCTTCAGTGCTTTGAACATAGCATTCCATTCTCTCCTGTCCTGCAAGCTTTCTGCTGAGGAATCTGCATGAAGTCTGATGGAGATTCTCTTGTCTTGCTACTTCAAATTTCTCTTTGTCTTTGACTTTTGGTGTTTAAATTATGATATGTCTCTGCGTAGACCTTTTTATGATCAGATTATTAAAGGTCCTTTGGAATTCTTAAGTCAGTCCAGTTATGGCTTAATTTTCATTGCCTTATTTTAAAATAAATAATATTTTAAAAATCAAGGATGTATAATTTCTTCTCCTGATTTGGTAGGCTCTTGGTCATTTTCTCTTTAAATCATATTTCTTCCTCTTTCTCTCTCTCATCTCCCTCTTGAACTCTCACAATGCATATATTTGTTAGCTTAAATCCAAGAGGCCTTTAAATTTTTTACAGATTTTCCCTCTTTTTTTTTTAAATCTTTTTTGACTGAATAATTTTGAATTACCTGTCTGAGTTTGTCGATTCTTTCTTCTGCTTAATCAAATCTTCTGAAACTCTCTGCTGGCATTTGTCATTTCATTTATTGTATTATTCAGTTCCAGAATTTCTGTTTGTTTTTCAAAAAGGATTTCTCTTTCTTTTACTCCTAATTTTGTTCATGTATTGATTTCCTGATTTTGTTGAGTTGTTAATCTATATTCTCTTGTATTCCTCTGAGCTTTGTAAAAACAATTCCAGGTATTCCTTAATTTATGATGAGGGTACATTCTGATCAATCCATTAATCATAAATCAAAAATGCATTTAATACACCTAACCTACTGAACATCACAGCTAAGCAACACAATACAGTGTAGAGTAGCAATTGTATAACCTTGTGATTGTGTGGCTGACTCACTCTGGTGCCCAGCATTATGAGAGAATATTATACTACTAACCCCCCAAAGGGCAAAAATTAAAAAAAAAAAATAAAAGTAGGATTTCCATGTGTATCACTTTCACACCATTGCAAAGGTGAAAAATTGTAAGTCAAACTGTCATAATTTGGGGACCATTTATATTTTGAATTTCTTGCAGACAGTTTGCAGGTCTCCATTTCTTTTAGATATTTATTGGAAATTTATTGTGTTCTTTTGATGGTGTCATGTCTTCCTGATGTTCTTTTCTTAGATGTAGGCTTGCATTGCTGTCTGCACACGTGAAGCAGCCCCCTCTTCCAGTTCTTATGGATTGACTTTGGCAGGGTTGGCAGCATGTGGGTATAAGGGCACTGGCTGGTTGGGCTGCACAGTGACATTGGTCTGGTATTGAATCCAGAGGCACATGGGGACACAGGAGTACCTGACAGTGCTGGTTCTGGTATGGTGCAGATTGTCTGTTCAGGGATTTGAAGCAGGGCTGACTGGTGAGACTGGTGGCACCAGCACTGGATGGAGCCTCCTGGGGCACACAGTGAGGCTGTGTTATGAGTGTTCAGAAGCTGCTGAGGTCTGGGGCACATATGGAGGCACTGAATCCAGAAGCTGTGGTGCGGGGGACAGGGCCAGGGGCAGGTGCATGTGCAGTGCACCACATCAAGGAAAGCTTAGCCACGTGGTCTCTGGCAGCTCCATCAGCTGGGGTTCATGCTGGTGTAGACTCTGGGACTCTGTCAGTGAGGGCTGGTGGGGTCCTCCTGTTCTCCTTTTCATTGGCAAGGGGCTATCACAGCTGAGGGGAGTCTGGGGAATGAGGTGGCAAAGATAAAACATTCCCCATAATTTTCCGCATAGCCATTTCAGTTTCTGTGCTCCACTGGGTTGCTGCACATCTGAATTTTATTTCAGAGCTCCCTCAGAGCTGTTTCATCTGTTGGTAGTTCTTAGATCAAACAACTCTCTCTTTGCCTTAGCAATTTAGGCTGCTATCACAAAACACCATAAACCGGAAGGCCTATGTGCAACATGAGCTTGCTTCTCACGGTTCTGGAGGCTGGAGGTCTGATACCAGATGTCAGCAGAGTCGAGTTCTGCTGAGGCCGTTCTGGGTTGCAGATGGCCAACTTCTCATTATGCCCTCAAGTCCCAGAAGGGAAGAGTTAGCTCTCTGAGGTCTCTTTCCTAAGGACATTGAATCCCAATCACGATCCCACATGGAGGGATGATGGCTGGGATCTCCTGTTCCCCCATCTTGTTGATGTCATTTCCTGAAATGTTTATTGTGTGGCACTGTCAGGAAATGTTTACCTTCACTACCTATAAAATGTGTAAATATGACAAGCAGGATGATTTTGTGGTGAGATGAGGGAGAGTTGGTTAATGACCTGGAGGCTTTGGAAAAGAAAGATCTGTGATAGACCAAGAAATTCAAGGTCATCTTTACAATATGTTGTTGGGCAGTGGATGTAGAATCCTGGACCTCCAAACAAATTCAGAGAAAGCACAATCCAGATGAAAGAACCTTAGACAGGAATGAAAGAAGAGCAGATTTCAGGGACACTGAGTGCTGTGACTGTTCAAATACTGACTACAAGCAAGACTTGACCCCTAAATAACCAATCTGAAGGAGAACACTCAAGGATACATTGGCGTTACTTTGCATATTTGTGTTTCTCAACAGGTTGGCAAATTTCTTGGGCTCCACTAGTAGTCATGAGGGATATGAAGGCTTCCTGTTCCTCCAACACCACCCACTGAGAATAGCAGACCAAGCAAGGACCGTCCTAACATCCCTGTGGAGTCTTTGGGGAGCTGAGGATGCTGTAATTCCAGCTGGGAATTGACTATGTCGACTCCTGCTCTAAGAACCTGTGCCTGGGAAGGAAAGTTTCTAGTCTTGTGCCACCATGTGGATTTGGCCCTGCCGCACTGCATCCTCCTGTTAATTACAGAGCAGTGTGCTGTCCAGGCGGTGGGTGCCATGAACACCTCCTGAGTTACAAGAATATGCTTTCTAAGTGGAAGAGACTGTGCAAACCAATGCAAGAAGGCAGGAAGGTGGACATAGCTTGAAGGAAGGGCATCAGGAGTGCAAGGCTTATGAAGGGAATAAAGGAGATCAATCGGGAAAAGAAAGTTGTTTTTAAGTCAGAAGGGGTCCTCAATCTCTGTCCAGGGAGGCTTGATTTTATTCTCTGCTGGCCATGCAAAGTCATTTGTAAGCAAATAATTGTCAAAATAGCTTACATTGAGCAGGATTGAGGAGAGAAATAGAGTAGTTAATAACTCGTTCATAGACTTAGACTTGGATTCAAGTCCCAGCTGTCCTATTGACTTCTGTAAGATTTTGGGCAATGTGTTTATACTTTCTTTACTTTATTGCTTTCATCTATACAATGGAAATAATATTAGTATCTGTCTCACAGGGTGCTTGTTGCTATTAAATGAAATAATAGATACAAAGAAAGAGCCCCCTTAATATATATCAGCTTTGTTGAGGAGAAATTTTATTTTATTGGAATGAACAATAAATCTTTTTTTTTTTTTTTTTACCAACAGAGTGACTTTGTGAAGGAAAATGCTTTGCTTATTTGCCTTACAGCTGAGTACCCAGAGTCTTTATAATTGTGGGTACAGAGGTTTCTAGAAAGAAGAAATCTATACTGCAAAATAAAAGGAGAAAATGCAAGTTTTAGGGAGAAAGTAGCCATATTTGGCTTTGGGTTTGTGAAGTTTGTGCTGCCTACATGAAGACATGGTGAGCATGTTAGTGAGCAGATAGGAACATGTATCTAGCCCTTAGGATTGAGTTTGGAGCTAAAAGTAGAAATGTCCAAAAACTTTCGGCAGAAGAATTTCATTTGAAGTTTTAAGCATTCTTCCTAGTTTGTGTCACAAGCCACTTTTATGATGCAGATAGCAGGGCAGATTCCTCTAGTCCTTCCCAGATGTTGTTACCGACCTTCAGAAGACCTCTGTGAGGTGAGCGCTGCCACTGTGTTTGTGTTATTGACCCGGACACCATTTCCAGTATCCCATTGTTAGCAAGTGGCGGAGCTTCTAAACCCGGAGCTCATGCTCTTAACCTTTGCTATGCTTAGCCTCTCTAAGGGACTGGCCCCAATTCCAACTCTAAGTGGCTGATGCAGGATCCCAGGTTGGGTCTGTCTCATTCCCTGTCCACCGTCTGGGCACTGTGCATGGTCATTACCTTCCAAAGGGTAGGTACCACTCTGACAAAGGGGACCAAGGGCCAAGTAAAAAGAACGTCCTACTGGACAAGCTGGGATTCTTAGATTTATGTTCCCACTGCTGCCTTCATTTCACATCACCTTCTATTACCTTCCAAATACCTTCAAAGTACACTGCTAGCTCTGCTTTCTGTCTGTTTCTCCCCATGGTACCCTCTTCACCACATGGATTTGGTTTCTCTTAACCTCCGAGGTCAGCTTCATACATAACTGGAGCTTTCCGCCTCCACCTGCGACTCAGGATGAACAATCTTATGAGGGGTGGGCCTCCCAGCTGGACTTGGCTGCCAGGATCTCTGCTTACAAGAATAGTCCCCTGCAGAGTAAGTTAGCCTTCCAGGCAGGTGCAGGCCACAGGAGTCGGTAAGATCCCCAGGGGAGGACAAGGCCCTGAACACAGGGAAAGGGTGGGTGGAAGTCGGTCCCAGTTCTGTTCACTTGAAAGTCCATGCTTCCACTGCACCAGCAAGTCTATTGCAAAATAAAATAAAATAAATAAAATAAAATAAAATAAAATAAAATAAAATGAAAAGAAGTGATATAGGAATCGGGGACACTCAAAGGAGGCAAAGAGAATAATTAGGGACAAAAAGGAAATATTTGCAGTTCTGCAAGGAAGTCAGAGGAGTGTCAAGAGGAGGAAAGCAGCCAATAGGGCAAAGGTCTAGAGTTTTACTCGCTGTGCACTGAAGAGGGACCAGTGGATTTGGTGACTGTGAAGACAGCAGTTTCAGTGAAGGTCAAAGAAGAAACTGGGAGTGCATGGTTAAAGATGATGGAGAGAAGGCAGACCACTGGTGATAAAGGGAAAAGGGGAAGCAAGGGCACAGTAAAATTGGGAAAATGTCAAAAGGGAGGAAATAAATTTCTTTAGGAAAAGGAAACAAAGATAAGATGGATGAAAATGATGAAGATTCTGCGTCAGATGCTCCACCTCAAAAGTGTTGGAAATGTCTGCAGAGGAAAGTTCGGGTGGATGGAGGCTTTGAGAGTAGACTATTTGCGAAGTCCCCTAAGGGAGGTACAGAAGCATCAGCCAGAGAAAACGAGAAACACGTGGTGGCAGCAGTGATGTTCCAGCTGAATCTGGCTCGGGTGGCCTCCTCCTGGGCTTTCACCTTAAAATGGGGTTTGGAGGTGATTGTTATCCTCAGGCCCAGGAGTCAGGTCCCTGGAAGCCTCAGGAATGGAATCACTCTGCTAGGTACAGGGAGATGTTCTAAGTTCAAAAAATCAAGCAATAAAGAGATCTATTTCTGTTCTCAGGCAGTTTGAGTTAAAACAGAGCATAGACGTTTAAATCAATGGTGCAGTGTAGTTTCAGTTCAGCCAGATCTACAGCAGACACAAGCCATCCTCCCTCGGCATTGTGGATTCCATATTTGTGAATTCATTAATTTGCTGAAATTCACTTGTAACTCCCCAGTCAGCACTTAGGGTGCTCTGATGGTCATTCACGAGTAGGCACAGCGCAGCAGCAAAACGCGTGAGTCCTGGGTGGACTCACTCCCAGCTGAATAAGCCGTTGCTCTGCTTCTCTGATTCAGCTCTCACACTAAGCAAATGTCCTTTTCAAGGTCTGTTGAGTGCTGTGTTTTTTCCCTTGAATTTTGTGTGTGTGTGTGTGTGTGTGTGTGTGTGGTTTCTCTCCTTAAAATGACCCTCAAGCTACAAAGCTCAAGTGCTGTGTATTGTTCTTACACACATGGGGGCAAGAAGGCTATGATGCGCCCTATGGAGAAAATATATGTGCTAGGTAAGCTTTACTCAAGCACAAGAAACAGTACTGTTGGCCTTGAGATCAGTGTTAATGAATTAATGACACATAGAGAGAAGATATCTTTAAGCATAAACACACATCAGCAAGGTTATGTATTGATTGATTGACAAGCCTAGAGACTTGCGACAATGCACCCTTTCTTTTGCTTAAAGCAGTGGTTCAACATTCATGGTGATTTTGTCGAAAATAGCAAGAGGGAATCATGCGAATCAACCATAAATGCGAGAATACAAGTTGCAATAGAAACATAGAGAAGAAGGTGACCAGTTTTGGGGGGAAGGTTAAGCACCCTAAGGAGGTCTGTTTTCTAAGATGTATCAAAAAATTCACTCGGAAAACTACATCCAGTCTGCTCAAGGCAGGACAAGGAAGAGGAGTGACTAATACCCCAACATTCCATCTTTAAATTAAACTTTGTCACATGCAAAATTTTTTAAATCATAGCACAAAGTCGCATGACATTGAAAACACATGTGTTGCTCCATTGTGTGGAGTGTTAGCATTTTAGGGAGCTTCTGAGAACCTGTGGGGTTTGGAGAGTCTATTCTTGTCCTGCTGACAGCTCAACCCCCAGGGAAAATCTCAGTCCAGTCTCAGGGACCAACCTCTCCCACCCCACTTGCCCTTAACCCTGTTGATCTCAATTACTCCCACAAAGTTTCTCTGAGCCCACGAGTTATCTGTAAGATGACATTCTCTGGTAATTTTCACAAGAAGCTGTGTACTTATTAATGACAAAATAACACTACCTTGTTGATGCTAACTGTTAAGATTTGTATAGTGTTTTACGTTTTCCAAAACAATTTGCCTGTTAATTAGCACAAAGATGGTATGACCCCTAATATTCACAGATGACAGTCAGAAACGTGAAATGACTTGCCCAGCTCTAACAGCTCATAAATGTGATGGCTGAGACTCATACTCAGGACTTCAGGATTCAAAGTTAATGTTATTCCTGATATTTCAGTGATCTTTCAGTCGACTTTCAGGGTCAGGCTGCTCCTGATTTTACTGATGTATCTCTAAGTCTGATGAGACAGGGATGATGATTAAAAATATTTGCCTGCAGATTCTCAAGGGCCACTGTTACTAGGTTAACTCTGCTCTTATTTGTTTTTAAATTATTAATTCATAGGCTCTCACGTTCACACATTTCCTTATAATGGCATGTGTAAAACTTCATTCCCTCTGGAGTTTAAAACCCATGCATTCATCACAAGGAGGGAGAATCATTGTGGCCTTGGTGTTGTGTCTGCCCTGCCAGGGTTGAAACCGGGCGTCATGCCTGCTGAGCGCGTGCTCTATCTCTGAGCCTGCCCAGCTCCTGACCTTTGATTTTCGCAGAACTCTCTTGGTCTTTTAGTCCAAGCTCTTGAGTTTGCAGGCATGGAAACCAAGAGCAAGAAGGGAAGGTTAGTTCCCCAGCCTGCACTATGAGAAGAAAGGTAGTGGCCCCAGATCACCCGGGGTGGAATACTTGCTTACCAGAGTGGCAGCTGAGGATGAAGGTGACCCAGGCCTAGGAGCCAGAGATCTCAGGGTCGATTCCACTCTCGTGACCCATGAACTCTACTTCGATGGGCAATGCACTTAACTTCTTCACATACTAAAAGGGGAATGGAAAAATCATAGTTGAGGTTTACATGGGACCATTAAGAGACACTCTGGAAATCCTTGGAAGACAGCTGCAAGAATCACACAGATGGAGATGAAGACTTTTTTTTTATTACTGGAGAGGCTGAATTGAAGAACCTGGGTTCCTAATACACTCTCACTGAATTCCATTTCCTTTGCCAGTCCTAGAACCACTTACCTCTCAGGCAGTGCACAGGGCTCCTCGTGAGCTTACTGAATGGAGGATCAGAGACCTGCGTCCACTGATGGGAGTCAGGACATGCAGCCATCGCTGAATTCTTTCTCTCATTGTGAAGTTTTCCTTTCTCCCTCAGGAAGGCAGACCTCTAGGATTCCTCTTCTGGGATTGTTAAATGAGGTGCTCCATGTAGAGTCCTTGGTCCATGCCGTCTGCATTGCGTGTTCCACATATAAATATAATACAGGTCACAGAAGCAAGACTGTACACTCTGACCCTTAGTCTACTGTCTTTTCTTCTGTGATCAGACAAACGGATGGATCACAGAGTGGGGCAGTCTGCAATACGGCTTCCATCTTCTGTTTCCAACCACACCCCATTTTCTGTAGCATAAAAACAGGCAGCAACTCCAAAGACAAGACAGCTGGTATTCATGGTGCTTCCTTAACTTGTTCACCAAACAAGACCTGGAGGGAGAATCAACAGTGTGTGTGTGTGTGTGTGTGTGTGAAGAGAGAGAGAGAATATCTGTGAGGAAACAGAGTATAGCCAGATAAAATAGACATAAGAATATGTAGAAGGAATTGATTAGGCCCTTGGTGTATACAGAGAACCGCAGAGACATTATGTCAAGTCTTCATAATGACCCTGAAGGATGAGTAGTGTCCTGACTTTACAGATAAGGAAACACCCAGAAACGAGGTTTCCAATCAGGTCTTGCTCTTCCAAAGCCTTGCGGGTTTCACACTGCGCTCTGCTGGACAGTCTCCTGTTCCCTGATTGGAGGGTGTGTGCAGACAGGCACCCACTATTCTTTAGATTTAATAGAAAAACGGCAGCAACCATGCCGAGTAGAAAGTGCCGAGGGCTGAGAGCCTGCTGCCCACAAGGCCTGAGAGGAAGGGTGGCCACGGGCTGGAACCGGGGAAGCTGGGATTCCCACGGTGGATGACTCCCCTCATTTAAAGACCACCAGCCATCCATGCGCAGGACATGGCTCTGTGCAATGACTTGGTGAGGGTCCATCAGAAATGACCTCGACACAGCTTTTCGGAGGAAAGGACACTGAATCTGCCCCTGCCAGGATGGCCTAGGATGGCCTTGGCCGCCCTTGACTGCCATGGCCAGCAGGAAGCGAGCGGACCTCGGCTCCACCTCCACGCAGTGCAGCTTAGATGAGGGCGCCTGGTGTCCTCAGTCCTTTTCATCTAAGTCTCGCAGTGAACTGCTGGCCAAAAGATCCATTCTACAGAGCACACAGACCTTCTTCTTTCCCTTCCAAGCCCCCTTTCCATCCTTCCCTGGAATGGCCAGGACCAAGTCCCCAGAGCCAGGACCCCTCCCTCAGGAGAGCACCTCCAGCCAGGCACGGAAGAGTCTGAGCAGAGCCCATGTCCAAATCCAGGCCTGCGAGTATAGATGACATTCCCCTCCTGGCAAGGCATATTTTGAAATCCTTTCTCTTAAAATCAGACTTTTAATAAGCCCTGCTAAGAAAGCAACATTCCTTTGACATGTTTATAAATAGGTACATTTGCACAATCCTGTACTTTGGTCCCCATTTGTACAAGTGACCAGGAGGCTCTATGTACTTTTACATGTATTTCCAGAGTCATGAGAAATAAAAGCTGAATGAACGCTGTCGCTTCTTCAGTCATGAATGATGCCAAGCCAGCTTTTCTAGTCTCTGGGCCCCCAAGGGGGTATGGGGCCAGCCCTGGCAGTCAGCCCAGTGGTATTTTGTCTTCCATCCCGACTGCCAGTGGCTTCTTATCTTGTCTTCAGACCCTGGGCTGCTGACATAGGAAAACAGCTTTATCTAGAAATGGGAGGAAGGATTTCTCTGCCTATTGCTAATTAAGGGCCTATTGGGAGTTAAGTCAACTGGGGGTGGAGGTTGAGAAGAACTGTTTTCCCAGCTGTTGTGCGAGCCAGGCCAGGCCATGATATCATGGATGGTGTTCTGCTTTCTGTCTGGTTCCCCCTCTCCTCCCCGCCCTCTGCTCCCCATCTCTTTCTTCAGAATGAATTACAATGAGATTGTGTGTGAAGCAAAAAATGTTCTTGCTTTATTTTCTAAGATATTATGTTTCTATTTTTTTAAATGTTTTTGACAGTCCTTCCTCTGTGGTTCAAATCTCTCCTTATTGAATGTGGCTGACAAAGCTTGGCTCACCATGCTACAAACCCAACCCCATTTTCTATGTCTGCCTCCCCCAGAGGGCTCCGAGGGAAAGAGCTGACTTCTCAACCTTCCGTGTAGAAAAAACATTTTGACACAGTTCTGGTCAATGAGAAATAAATCGAGTTTGCAAATCTACCCCATCCCCCTCCCTTTTTTCTGCTTTGAATGAAATTCTGATATCTAGACATGATACCACCTTTGTGGGGTGATACGTGTATATGAAAAGACTGAGAAAATCAAAATCTAGTTCTGATATCAAATCGGATTTCTCTTGATATTTTAAGTAGTTTACCTAGCCAACAGTACATTTATACTATTTAATTAAATTATATATGTAAGTACACACACCCACACACACACTTAAGATGGCCAAGCACTATTTAGTCATTTGGGATTCATTAGTAAACAAACTAGACCAAGATTCCTGTCCTTGAGCTTTCAAGTTGGCAGATGAAAAAAAAGACATTAGTTAATATATATGATGAATAATGTAATTACACAGAAAGAAACAGATGCCGTGAAAAAGAAAGGAAAAGTAAAACCAGGCCAGAGACAAGGACTATAAAGATCGGGGTCAGCTGCAACTCTAACAGGGTGCTGGGCACAGAGGGTGCTTATGCTGGGTGCTTGGCGAATTTTTGTTGAGTGAATACATGAATAATGATCAGTGAATCCACCGCTCAGTCAACGTCTAGACTTCCTGTCAGAGAAGAAAAATCGTCTGTATGTTTAATTTACTGCTATATTTTCTAAAATGGCAGGAAAGTTTTCCTCCCTGATACACCAAATTACATCCTTTCACTTTTTTTGGTGAGAAAATCTTAATATCACTCTTACCCTTAAATAAAACTAGATTAGGAGAGTTTTCCCTCTGCTTTTGTACTTTGGAAAAAGTACTTGAATATCTTCTGTTACCCATTCTTTCTGAAGAGAGGTCAGCTTCTCATTGTGACCCTTTGAGGGATTTAACTGTCTCATCATTCCCAAATTTTCCTTTAGTCCTCCATGTTATAAAATATCAACATATGTGATAAGTTTTGAGAATATTTACATTTATCCTACATGGGAATGTAATTTTTTTTTTTTTTTTATTTTTTATTTTTTTAGTATGCCTGTTTGCTTCAATTTGAAGATTCAATTCTTTTCATTTGGGAAAATATTCAATATTTCTTTCAATATTACTCTCCTTATTCTCTCACTTCTCAACTTGTGGAACTCTTTTTAGTTATTTCTTCAATCTAGTCTTCTCCTCTCTTTCATATCCCTTAATTTCATGCCTATATTTTCAATCTCCGTATCTCTTTGGGCTACTTTCTGGTTGATTTCCCCATATCTATTCTACAGTTTTCTTATTCTATCTTAACCGTGTCTGGCCTGCTGTTTAATGAGTTTTTTATTTCATCCCTTGGTATCCATGGGGGATTCCAGGACCCCTTGCGGGTCCAGTGGCGCTCAAGCCCCTCTTATGAAATGGTACCGTACTTGCATGCAATCTATGCACATCCTTCTATGTATTTAAATCATCTCCTGGTTACTTTCAGTACCTAATATAATGTAAATACTATGTAAAGTGTTGTTATACTGTATGGCTTAAGAAATAATGGGTAGGAAAAAAGATCTGCATTTGTTCAATAAAGATGTAATTTTTTTACCAAGTATTTTAAAGCTGTGGTTGGTTGAATCTGTGGATAGGGAAACAGCAGGTATAGAAAACTGATTATCTTTAGCTCTGGATTTAAAAAAAATTTCAAATCTACCTGCTCTCTAAAGCAGAAAGCCCTGTTTTTATCTTCTTTTCTTTATTTCCTTGGGTATCCTAAACATGACTGACTTAGTTTAAAGTTCATTTCAGATTACCCTATTAGCAGTAGTTGTTTAGATATGAAATATCCAATCTACCAAATCATATGGCCCTTTCTTCAGACATCAGCTGTGTTAGGGTGCTTTGTAATTTTTAGACCATGTGCTCCTTGATAGTGGGAGATGGCTTCCAGAGGAGTCTTGCTGGCACCTGGACTGGAGGAATCTCTCATGGGATTCTTGCTTTTTCCTCTTCATGGGTACATAAGAAGAAATTTACATAAATAAAAATTTTAAAAAATCTGAACAAAGGCCACACTAAGTAAGTATAAATGAACACACCAGGAAGAAGATAGTTAAAAGCAATTCAAGGAAGCATTTGTGATAGCTATGCTTGAGGAGACCACTGGTGAGGAACTGTACCCCCAGATGAGACCTTTGGCCATCAGTGAACCTTAAAAGTACAGTTAGCATTTGTTATTACTCTTCACATTTGTTCAAGAACATTTGCAAAACCACTGCACCACCATGGAATCTGCTGTGCTCAGTCAAATGCCCCATGTGCTGTGCTCCCCAGAAGGAAACAGAGGGCAAATTCTCATGTTTCTGGAGCAATCACATTTTTTATTTCCTTATTTTCTTTTAGGATATCGGCATCTATCCTTCCAATAATCTGTTGTGTGATTTGGAATAGAGAATTAATCTTGATATGTATTTAATGCAGCACCTGACACTTGGATGTCCCATATGCATTTGTTGAATAAATGAATGTACTCCATCATGACAACTTTTGTGACTGGCATGGAGCCGTTTGCCATGGTGGCCATGAGACTGTCCATCCTAACACAACCACAAAGCAGAGTCCCATGCAACCCCAGATACTGGGCTGTGAAATTCCACTGTAGTATTTGCACCATGGGCAGACAGTGGCAAGGCCAGCACAGGGCGGGTGCTAAACATGGTAAGGGGACTCGCAGATGAACAGCTTTGTCTCAAGGACTCACGGACAGCTCTGCTGAACTCTTGGACAGTCTATGATGCTACCGCCTAGCCTACCCTCCCTCTCTCCTTCACCAGAGTCAGACTCTCATCGTGTTCTGATTAGCTCTCAGAGACAGAGAAGCACAAAAATTGGTAAAAGCCCAGAAAGGCCAGTAGGCAGGAGGAAAGAGCATAGAATCAGAGGAGAAGAAAGGACTGAAGAGGGCAAACCAACATGAACATCACAGATCCTTTTATGTGCATGATCAGATGGCTCTAACAAAGACTTGGGACATAGGTTTTGGACAAGTTGGGGGTCAAGATAAGGGAGGACAACAGAACTGTCAGAGTCCTGAACAAAGAGCCTGTTGGGGATCAGCAGCACTCGACCTCCTGCTGATCTACTTTACCCTTGACAAGGGACACTGATTGGAAGGAGGCAAGGGTCGGACAGGCTTCCACAGAGAAAGATCACCTGGCGATTCTAGCAAATGAAAGGCAGCAGGCCAAGATGGGAACTCAGGACGGGTCATACCTGTATCCACAGTCAGCTGTGATAGCTGGGAGGCGCTGGCATGGTTTTGAATATTGCTTTGCTTCACTTGCCCCATTGATAAAGTGAGGAGAGTAATCTCAGCATCAGAGGTCATGGTGAAGTTACAGACACTGTGAACAAGTGCCTAACGCGAAGTGTAGGGCATTGTGGGTGGTTACATTATGGATCCCGTTAAATACCAGAAGCCTGAAGTTCTGCAGGAGAAGAGGGTTGTCAAATGCCGCAGTGAATATGTAGCCCCATGATTTTGACAATTTTGATGGTGTGTTTTCCTGAGCTCAAGAAGTTTTTCTATCCCATATGTTCATGTGGAATAAGACCAATTTTATGATTCAGGAGTCTTTCATTTGCAAGCCATTCCTTCCACTTTCAAAATCAACTCAAATGACTTTTAAAAAAAAAGTAGTGTATTGTGTCTGACACTTGGAGAGTTCAAGGGCAGCTGGCCTCAGGAATGACTGGACCAAGTGACTCCACAATGCTCTGAGGCCCCTCTCTCTTTTTTTCAGTGTTGCTTCATTCTAAGTAGGCTCTCTCTCCAAGAGGAGGCAAGATGGCTTGGAGTCATCTGTGGGTCTACACCATCTTCCCAGAGAAGAGGGGGCATCTCTTTCCAGGTAATTTCAGCAAAAGACCTGGGAAGGCCTTGATTGACCTGGTCTCTTTCCAATGTCTCTCCCCCAGCCAGTCACTGTGGCCAGAAAGTTGAAGTCTCTTTGTCATTTCAGGGCCTGGTTGCGTGCTCCTCTCTAGAAATAGGGTTGGGATCTGCCAGGAATGTTCCCAGAAATTATTGTTCAGCCAAAATCATGTGCTGAACACATCTGACCCCAGTCCATCCCCTGCCGGTTCATGCTTTATTACTATGAAAGAATCAGCTTTAAAGTTTTCTATTTTTAAATTAAGTGTATTAATTTTAGATACCTATCTACAAATCAAATTAAATTATACAGGTAAAACTTAGGAGGATACATCCCCAAATATTAAACTTGTGGGGGTTTCTAATGGGAGGAGATGTACAATGATTTCCCTTTGATCTTCCTTCTTCATTACTGAACAGTCTCTAGAAGTCACTTCTCCTTTCAGAACTGGAAATGTTCTTATAATCAACAGTTGGTCCTATCCAGTGTCACGGGTTGGGGGATGCGCCAGTTACCTGCTGGAAATTCAGAGACTTAACCTCTGAAACCTCATGCTGGAGATGGACCTTGGAACAAAAGGGTTAGGCATGGAGATTTCTCTGATAAAGAACTTGGAAGGAAAATCTCTCTTCCTTGTTGAAGGAATAAAAATGATATCTCAAATATTCTGGAACTTGAGGGTATTAAGGGACCATTGACTCTTGACAGTTCATAACTCCCAAGACTGAAAAATCCCAAAGACATTGAAGGCAGTTATTTTTCCCTCCCATCCCTTCTCCCCTTCCTGCCCCCTTTCAGTGACATGTATAAGGAATAATATGTCCTCAGGAGCCGACTGCTCCTGGTGGTAACGAGATTCCTTCCGACAAAAGAGCTGTTGGGGCTGCTCTGTGCTGAGCCAGGCAGCGGCACATTGGCATGAGGGGGAAGTTCTAGATGACATAGACGCTGCTGGCTTCCACGCCCCACTGCCTCTGGCACCAATTCCTTCTTAAAAACAGATTGTGCAATGTTTCATTTATTTACAGTCAGTAAACACTAATATTTTAAAAACTAGGAAGATTATATAGTAAATATGAAGAAGAAAATAGAGGCCACTCCTAATTTCACCTGTCATTCATCCCAAGAAACTCCATGAATTTATAATTTTATTATCATTCCAGGTTTTTGGTGTATAATTCTATTTGCTTTGAGGGATAAATTCCTAAAATGGACTCATCTCCTTTAAGAATAGAAAACATTACGGTTGATTTTTTTTTCTTAGGAGCTAAACATAAAGTGGCAGGAGAGGTGATCTTGGAGCACACGAGTCTCCGCCCTCGGGCTGCAGGCCACCGTTGCTGCATGCATCTGCAGGCAATTCAGCAGGGTTTTATCTTCAGATTTTTCATTACCTTTTCCAGGTTACATGAGGCCACTGTTTCTTCTCATGCGCTTCTCACTCCACGAGTCACAGATCAGCATGTCATTTCTGGTCGTTTGTGGCCTTCTTCATCACCTACCTGTATCTAAGATTTAGTTCCAAAATTATTGATTTGAGAAAGATTTTCTCATTCTAGTTCCAATACTTAAAGAAAGTTTGATTGATCGTTTTTGAGGATATAAAAATAAAAACAATTTCGAAAATGTAAATCCTAGCCTAGCAGCACAATCACCCTGCAGCTGAGCAGGTAGGGCCGGGCCTCACAGCCGCATGCATCCAGGATGGACAATCTTCCCCAGCCCAGGGGGACCCAGTAAAAGCACAGGCATCAATGACTGTAAATTCTTTAAATTCTGACAGTTTTAAAACAACTCTGATGGGTTTATATTATTTTGACTTTGTGATGAACTTCTAAATGTTTCTGTATTTTATTACTATAGACCCACAAAAAATGGTGACCTTTCTCCCTCTCTGTGGATGTGTGTGTGTGTGTGTGTGTGTGTGTGCCATTCTTTTCTCACAGAAAGAGGTGCACAGTGTACGCTCTTTGATACCTTGCTCTCTTGACTTAACAATAGATCATGGTTCACAGCGAATGACACACAGAACATAACTCAGGACTCAGCCAGAATAGACTCTGCTTTCCATCACGCGGTTTAAAATGTTCTCACCAATGGGAGGCAGACAGTCTATGCAACTGCTAGGTCATTTATATAAATCTCTGTGATAGGTGTTCCTAATTCTCATTCCAATCTCAGAACTCCAAAATGCCTAGTGAAACCCAGATCTTCTCAAAATCCCACATTCAGGAGAGAATTCTCTGAACATTCAGCTGTGCTCTGGGTGCGCGGACAGTGTAGCAGGCACGGAGTCTGTTCTCCCTGGGCGGCATCTTGACGGTGAGACAGGAAGTAAAGCAGAAGCTGTAGGAGAGATTGCTGTGGATCAGGAAGGACCAGGAGGAGTTTGGATTAATTTAGTGAGTGAGGGAGGATGACCCACGGAAAAGACGGGTCAGCAGAGAACTGAAGAGTCACTCTAGGGTGAGAGAGGCTGGGAGTTTGGAGGAAGCAGAGTTCCAGGGTGATGGAAAAGTGCTTAAAGATCTGGAGGGAAGAGCAAATATGGCCATTAGTTTCTGAAATGCATTCAACTGTGTGGACCCCAAAGGAAAGTGGTGGGGGATCAGAAAGAACCTCCTGGAGAGAGATTTCAAACTGACATAAGGAGACATTCAATGATGCTGGAGCTGATCAGTCATGTCATGGTCCTTCTCAGTGTTTGTCCCTGGGAGTCTTTAGGTTCGCTGGAAAGGGAACTGAGCTCCAGCCGGTGTCAGGGAAATGATAGTCTTTGGTTGCATGAAATGCACTATTCCTAAAATCCAAAGCCTATCATCAATGTCTCTTTCCATAGTTTTGTGTTTTCCTTTTGGCCAAATACCAAAGAATGTTATCGAGTCCCTACAGCACTGTGCATGGAATATAGCATTTGCTCAGCACAGATCTCATTCAACTGCCATTCATCTGAAGACCTAAAGAGAATTCAACTGGCTCCTGGGCATTTACTTAGTGGAAAATGGAATTTTGAAAAGCATCAAAAAAAATTTTTTTTAACTAGATTTTAGAACTGAAAGGAACTTTGGAAGCTCACAAATCAACATCTTCATTCACAGATAAAATATGAAGTCAGAGAGAGCCCACTGGGGCCTAGGCACCATTTATTACCAGTGAGGCCCAGAGGCAGGGTGGGTAGACAGCCCTCCTGACTTCATTCTTTCCATTCCATCTGGATAATACTGGGAAGATCTCCCAGAAAATAGCACATGTATATTTAAGGGAAATTCAACTCAAGTTCAAAGAATAAATATCTAGGGGCTGCCACTGGCCAAGGTCCTCATTTGCACTCTTCCAGTTTGCAGAGAGCATCTGCAGCCCTGTGTGGGCTGCTCTGAGACTCACTGTCCACCTGGCGGGCTCCTGAGGGGCCAGCCCCAATGTTCTGTCCACAGGAAGACCTTTGAATGTGCATCTGGAGTGGATCCCTCTCATCACCTCTCAGTGCCCATTCTTTTCTTTATACGCTTAGCAAACTTCATGAGGTTTCTCTCTCCCCCATCGCACAGGCAATTCTATGAGGTCAAGGACCAAGACTTAACTCTTCTACCCTGGGTGACAGCACAGTGTTTGGCAACAAAAGAGGCCTAGGTTCTTCCCATGTGCTCCTCCACACACACTGGTCAGTCTTCTCCATCCTGTTCTGGACCTGGGAAATTGTCCTCCATCAACTGCATCCAAAATTCCTCTGACCTCTGGCTTCTGGTTAGGTTCTGCCAATGGGAAGTGCAGGCAAAAAAATGGCGGAGGAGAGAGGTTATTTACATCCCTCTGCCACTTCCCAGGCACGTCCAAATGTTGCAGAGTGTAGGTCACAACTTTCTACCCAGCACCACAGGTTCTGTGTGGGCTCTCCTGGAGTTCATGGCTCTGCTGTCTCCACACACAGCGTCCAGGGGTGGAAATAGCGCCCCTCTGTGACCAACTCTGGCTACTGCCCCACATTGTTTTATTTTAACCTTACTCCAAACTTCGGAAATAACTACATTTTTCGTAACGATCCCATACAAATGGGTTCTTTCTGTTATGTTGAGACTACGATGGATGCAGTATCTGTTCAATAAATTTAAACTACACATATGAACACAGAGCAGAGAATCAACTGTAAGAGCTCCCGGCAGAAGGACCAAGAGCAGGGATAAAAGCTTCAGTGAAATGGAAGCAGGGGCATGTTTAGAGGCTTCATCAGAGAGATACAAAGGCTAATTTTCAAGGAGAGCGAGGGGCTCTCAGAAGTGGAGTGCAGTCGAGTCTTGCAAGTAGATGCCATCACTGTCACCCCTTACCACGTCGCTAGATCCCCCACCAAGGGGAACAGGCCTGACCGCACGGACTTGGTATGCAAGTGGGAATGGCTACTTCACACATTTCCTTTCCACTGCTGCAAATCAAGAAGGGCCGACTCTTGGATTTGTAAGAGCTCTTCCAGCTCTGCAGTTCCTGGGTTCAGGGTGTCCGTGATGTGGCTGACTGGGCCCTGCTGCAGGTTTATAAAGGAAGTGGGCACCAGAAGGAGCCTTCCCTGCCCCAAGGGGGTGAAGGCAGCGACATAGTGTTAGCGGAGCCCTGTCCTCGCCTGGAGCCCCGAATGTCAGGTCAGTTGAACACACCCACACCCCATGTCTGTCCCAAGAGGAGGTGGGACCCTGCAGGCCTTCCTTACTGTGTTCTCTGGCTTGGAAACTGGCACTGAGGGGCATGGTGAGTCTGCAGAGAATGGGGAAACAGAGGCTGGGGCCGAAGTCCAAGGCTTCTCCTCGTCACTGCCTTCGAGCCTTTTTGGATTTTCTGTTTCCTGGCTCCTCACCCCTTTTGATAAATGCTTTGCTCCTGGTTCCATATTTTCTGCTTGGAACCAATGGTGGCTTTGGTTTCTCCAGAGCTGGCCTCCATATGGACCTGTGTGCACTCTGCGTTCATATCCTGCTCCTCCATACTCAGGACACTCTGTCCCCAAGCATGACTTTAACTGCCACCCAGAATGTGAACTGCACCAGGTGTTCAGCCAGTGTGCTCCGGGGGCTCCCTCCACCTTTTAGCCTCAACTAACTCCTGACCTTTACTCCACCCCTAACTCACATTTCCTCACTCCTAATGAAAGGACAAGGGCTTTTGAGTAATTAAAGTGCTTTGAATGTCAGAGAGTCCAGTGCCAGAAGCCCGTGGTTAACATGCCCTGAGAGAATGTCGCCCCCTCTGTGGCAGTGACCGCTCAGTGCTTTCACCAGCGTGGATGCTGCCTTGTGTTCATTGGCTTCTTCTTCTTCCTTTTTTTTTTTCATTCTTGACACTTGGCTATTTTTCCTTACAGCACTCTGACACAAAATGTGTGCTTCTGCCTCATCTCAACAATTCTCCAACTCTTCAGCCCTCCACCAAGCACCCTAGATTCCTATTCAATTCTGTCACTAGGGACCTGGAGTTAGCACAAACCCACAGGTTAAGAGCTCCATCCCATGAGACTAACCCATCTCAGATGCCAGTCACGGGGCCTGGGCTGCCTGTATTTCTAACCAACAGGCCATGAATTGGGGATTCTCACAACCTCCTTCTCGGACTTAATAATTTGTAGAACTGTTCACAAAACTCGGGGAAAAGTTTTACTTACTTACTCCCTAGTGACTAGGGAGGCTGAGGCAAGAGGATTGCAAATTTGAGGTCAGCCTCAGCACCTTGCAAGGCCCTCAGCAACGTAGTGAGACCTTGTCTCAAAATTTAAAAAAGAAAACACAAACAAACAAACAAACAAACAAAATAACAAAAAAAGAAAGAAAGTGGGCTGGGGATGTGGCTCAGTGGTCCAATACCCCTGGGTTCAATCCCTGGTACCAAACAACCAACCAAACCAAACCAAACCAAAACCTCAGGAAAAGGGAAGAGAAGCAGAAGGCAAGGAATGGGGGAGGGGTTCAGAACATGGAGGCCCTCCGGGTGCTCCAGCTCCCCACTTGGAGGCACTCACCAACGAGGAAGTGCCCTGAGCCTGTCACGTAGGCTTTTAATGGAGATCGCGTTGCGCAGCCGAGGCAGGCTGAGCTCATTCTCCTGCCCTCTCTGCCCCTCAGAGTTCTGGCTGCACGTGGGGCTGAAAGTCCCAGCTCTGGCCCTTAGTGACCAGCCCTCATCCTGAGGCCCCCCCTGGCCCCGCCACCAGACTCGTCATTAGTGTTCGCACACTCATCACTCCAGAGGCTCCAAGGGTTTTAAGAACCGTGTGGCAGGAACCGAGGACAAAGGCCAAGGACACAGCTCTTCTTATGCCACAGGCACGGAGCGAGACCACTTTTCTCAGCCATGCCACTGACTTCTGACCAGTGGAACATGCACACAAGAAATGCCTGTCACCAACAGGCCCAGTGCCTAAAACTCACCCATGTCCAGCTCAGCATGCTCCCTCTTGTTTTGTTTGCAATTCACCCACTAGTGATGCCCAGGGAGACACTGGAGCCAGTAGATGAAGGGACTGAGGCTCAACATGATAACAGTCACCAGATGAAAGAGGTCAGATCCTTGGATAAAATACAGCCTCGCCTACCTGCTGACTTTCATTGAAATACGACATTAGCAAGAAATAGATTTTCATTGTGTCCAACTACTGGCAACTGGGGGCTGTTTGTTACAGTCCTTGTTCGCCGCTGACTAATACAAATAACCCATTCATTTCCACCGTGATCCTGTAGGTTGATGCTTCTCCTGGAAGAAATTTGACTAATTCTAAAACAGAACTCTGCCGAAAGATATGTGTTTAAACAGAAACACTTCCCTTCAGTATTTTTTCAATGGTGTGAAAGGAACAGATTGGCTTTGATGTCTAATACCCCAGGACTCACTTTTACAAGCAAAAATGACCCAAATAGAAAAAGAGCACATTAGGGAGGAGAAAAAAGAAGCTGTCCCCATCATCCCTGGTGGCCCATGATTATGGCAAAGTGATTGTCCTTTCCCTCAGCCCACGCTGTCTTTGGCAGAGGCTCCAATGCATGACCTTTCTAAATTAAAATTTTCCCCTAGAGAAGGATTTTAAGAGAGGAACTTAACAATTAGGAAAGAACAGATAGGTTTCTGCCCTGGTGAGGGGGCCAGATAGGTCACATCCAAACCCGGGACGTGAACCACCTCCCCTGAGCAGCAACAGCCACACGCATGTCAGTGATTTGGTTCTCCTCTGCCGGGGGCTGCAGCCCACCGAATGGGAAACAACGGAAACATCCAGTTGTTTCTTTGTTGGTTTTGGTCCTTTCTTTATGAGATGTCATCAAGAACAGAACAGGAGAAAAACCTGGCCCAGAGGACTTCATCTTGCTCTCTGCTTCTTATGCTGATTGACATCTGCCTCTCTGGCCACAGGCAACGGACCGGTCAATGCCACTGCAGCCGGGGCCATCAGCTGAAAGATGGAGAGTCTATTGTGTCTGGGGACGCTTTCAAAGACTGTTTGGAATTGTTCACCCAGGGTTTTCTTCTTAAATGATTTATTGCTCTACAAAACCAATATGGCTAAATTAAATTGTAAATGAGTCCATTGCAAAAGGCTGGGAAATAGCCTTTGATTTGCTTTCCACTGAACCTTCGCAGTGGAGCTGAAGCATTCGGCTGTTATTAGCAGCACCCCTTCCTGTGAGCTTTTCATTGACCAGTGGTTCTCGACATGTCTGTAGAAGGAGAAGTTTCATTTTTTTGGCATCTCAAGATCATTTAGGCAGAGGTAGTGGGGGCTCCAGAAAATGGGAGTAAGTACAGATTTGGCCACTTTCATCAGCGTGACTTTGGGAAGGTCACGCACATCTCCCCAGACCTCAGTTTCCTGTTTTGTAAACTAATAATCACAGTGATTCACACTGAGCATATTCAGAGCTTTATATGGGAGAAAAAATGGTCAGCACCATTTGGTAAGTGACAGTACTTAGTAGGTGTTTGATAAATCCTATTCTGCTCCCAGAGATTGACTGTTAAAGCACTGTGATCAGTGTAATTCTCCCTCACAAACTGCAGAGAACAACTGAGTGTATGTGTGTGTGTGTGAGTATGTGCATGTGTGTATGTGCATGTGTGTGTGTATGTGCATGTGTGTGAGTATATGCACACATGTGTGGTATGTGCATGTGCGTGAGTGTATTGTGTGTGTGTGCACTGTATGCATGTGTGTGAGTGCATGTATGCGTGTGCTGTGTGCACATGTGTAAGTTTATGAATGTGCATATGTGTGTGTGTGACAGTGTGTGTGAGTGGGACAGGGAGTGGTCATCTGGTGGGAGCACCACTGTAGAGTGGTCAGAGACCTTGGAGAAAGTGAAATTTCAATCTCTTCCCTCCAGTCAGAAGGGAATTCAAGGCTGCAACGAGGGAAGATGTGTTCCAAGCCACCTCAGCAGGAGGGACGGTGCCAGGACTCAGACCTGCTCCTCTTTTGCCTGTTACCCACAGGACAATTCCTCCCCATTGATAACGGGCATTATTTATTTAGCACATACCAGGTGCCAGACATTTGCAACATCCCTGTGAGGAAGGTTTTGTTATGACTCTCATTTCATAGATGAAGACTCTGAGGTTCAGAGATGCAAAATTCCTCACCCAGTCATACAATGGGCACGTGTGAAGCACCCCGGATTAGCAGGATGCCAAAGTTCATTACCCCGTTTTATATCACTGGAAATAGGCTCTGAGGCTTCCCAGTGTGTTCCAGTTTCAAAGGTCAGAACATGCGCAGAGGCAAGGGTACCAGATTAGTAAGCCAAGCCTTCTCTGCTCATTCGTTCCATTCCAGATGTAAAAGTTCAATCAGCAGGAACACCTCTGGCCAGGAAAAGAACCACTTCCTGCCTGCCTTGTCAGATTGTCTTCTCCTGATGACTTTCAAGGGGGCTCCGAGCCCAGATTAGTTTGACGGAGTAACAGAGAAAGCTATCTTCATTCCCACAAACGCTACGTCCAAGTTGCTATGAGGTAACTTCAGTTCACCATCCAGTTTCGACTGGGATGGCCAAGCTTCAGAGTGTCCCCCCCATGCCCAGGGCAGACCAGCGTCTCAGTGCCCAGACCAAGGGTGGAAACAGGAAGTCCCACCCGTCCATTTGATGTCTGTCCCTTGGCCAGTGGAGGGATTTCTTGAAGGGCTCCCTAGGAGCGGCTGCTGCAGCCTGGAGAGACCTTGGCAGACGACACCCCAATAAAGAGGAAAACAGCCGGGGATGGAAATGCTGCTGTCAGCACACTTTGCTTTAGCACCGTCTTCTCTTTTCTGCTGTTTTAGACCTGTGCCTCTTGAGCAAAATGATTTTCTGGGACAAAACTTCAGCCCAATCTTGAAAAATCAAAAAACAGGAGAGTGAGATGGTGTACCCCACAAGACCTTGTGCCAGACACTCCATAGCTTGGAGCCTGTTTTCTGATAAAACAGAGCCTGGGATCGACAGATAGCCATCTGCCATCTCCTAGTGATGTGGCCTGGGACTCGTGGCTCCCCTTTTCTCCACCTCAGTGTCCACGTCCACAACAGGGAACAATGACAGCACTTACCACGAAGACAGCACGGAGCCCCCAGAACCCCCCGAGCCACGTGAGGGCCGTGTAGAGGGATGGATGTCATCCCCGTGTTGTCTCCTTGGTTAATGGGGTAAGAGAGCAGGTGCCCAGCACTATGTGAGGAGCAAATGGCCAGAGGGTTCTGAGGACGAAGCACACAGGAGGTGCAGAACTGAGGGCTGAGTCCAGTGGAGAGAAGAGGGGCTGCCCAGGGACGCCTCCAGAGGTTGACCTGGGGAGTCTAAATGCAGATGGCCGATCTTGTCTCTGCCAGACACCAAACGTGTATTATGCAGACCTAGCCATTGACTTGAGCGGTTTATTGTTTTAGGAGGGGATATTGAAGGAAAAGGAAAAGGTCAGGCAGGGTGTGCTGAAAGCAGAGCCCTGGGTCAGGAGCCCAGGCCTGCAGTACTGACCACAGGCAGGGCTTTAGAGCTTTGGGCAAACCTGTCCTTCACTTTGGCTTCCATTCCGTCTTCCATCAAAGGAGCATCAAGGTGATGTCCCAAGGTGATTAAATTACTTGATACTTCCCTTTCTGAAGCTAGTATCAAGTAATTTAATCTCTGTTTTGGGGAACTGCTTCCCTCTGATGCTGGTAGGAACATAAAGTGGCACAATTATTCAAGTGGCTATTGAGCGTCACTTGGCTCAGAGATGCACAAGACCACCTGCATGATGCCACGTCTCCAGGAGTTTATCTTTGTCACATTCCAGGTACTGTTCTAGTCGCTGGGGAGATACCAATGAACAAAATGAAAAATCCCAGCTGCCAAGGAGTTGATTTTCTGGCAGGTTCTAGAAATAATACTAATAAATAATAATAATAATAAATAACAACAACAACAGCAAAGAATTGCTCAAAACTGAAAAAATAGTGAGGCTGTGATCTTTCATAGGCGTGTACACCTACCATCTGATTCTCCCCTGGGTGGGAGCCTGGTCTTATCTGAAGTGCAGTCGCTGGCACGTAGTAGGTCCTGTGCATAGGCTAGACGACCAGGCAGAGCCTGGGTCCTGGAAACACTAATTTAGATGCAACATGTGCAAAGTCAGCACGTTTTCATCTGATGTGAATTACCTCTGATGGCTCCCAGGCAGACCTGGATGAGTACATGACCATTATTTTAAACCTGAGAAGCTCATGGGGAATGAGGACCCCATCTCCTCCCAACCAGGCCAGGAGGAGGCTGCAGGAGAGGAGTAACTTGCACGTTGCTGCCCCCTGGTGGTGGCATGGCATGTAGTCACAACTCCATGGCTGTCACCACTAAGGCATAACATCATCATTGCAGAAGTGGAATTAAACTATCAGTGTGGTGACCTTATCTTTCAACTACAAAAGTCTGAACACTCTGTCCTTAAGGGGAAAGTGGGAAGAATTGGAGGATGATTTCAATCAGCCAGCACAATGCTACGGCTTTCATTTCAGCGTGGTAGAGCCCGTCTCTGCTCAACTCTTCAGAAGTTTATAGTTATAAAGGGTCAGAGTTCACGGGAACTTAAGCTATTTTCCAGTTCTGGGATTCCAGGAATGTTTCCTAGGGAGTCTGTGAGTGGACTTCAGGGACCCTCTGAACTTTAATTTGAGAACATTCCCAGAATGCATAGGGAAGTCTGAGGTCCAAATAACTCTGGAACTCTGGACCAGTTGCCCCAGGTGAGTCTGAGAAATGAGATGTGTGTTCACTTATCCTGTGGGCCTGACTGGAACATTCTATTTCATTTATATACACATTCCATGCAACTCATATCAAGGTGGATGGTAACCAGGTGGTTCTGTCTTATGATCAATTTCCTAACCACCCTGAGCCCTGTTTTCACCTCCTATAAAAAGAGAAAAATAACACCTGCTAAATTGGGTCACTCAACACATAAATAAGAGTAGGCATGTGAAAGAAACCAGCAGATTATCAGGCAGCTGTTGGGTGCTTAATAAATGCTTTCTAAAGCAAACTTGTTCAAAACCGATATTCATATACAATTATAAAGCATTTCAAGATTCATAAGTGATAGGAAGACTTCTTTGATGAATTGCACTAGGTTCCCTGTAAGCCAGAAACTGTCCTTCAGAGATATATTTCTATCAGATGACTTTGAAGACCATTGTAAGAAAATGTTGCTGTCTTTTGTGTTCAATGGTAACACAGCTGACCCCATTTCTGCCCACCCTATTTCCTATTGAGAATGCTGTTCTGTTACGCAGGCTAATGTCTCCATGCTGCATATCCAGGAGAACTGTCCTGGGTCCTGCTATGTTTGGGTCTGAATGTTTGTGTTCCCCCGAGTGCCTCACACTGAAGCCTACTCACTGACGTGATGCCATCAGGCCTGAACGTGGACTGGTAACTGCAGCAGAGTCTTGAGGTGGAAATAGTGACCTCATGGACGAGTCTCCAAGGGCTGCCTTGCCTCTTCTATCGAGTGTGGGCACTGCCTGTGAACCAGAAAGCAGGCCCTCACCAGACTCTAAGCCACAGGTGTCTTGATCTTGGACTTCCCAGGTTCCAAAACTATGAGAAATAAACTTCTGTTCTTTATGAGCCACTTGGTTTATGGTCTTGTTATAGTGGCCCTAATGGATTAAGATGAATCAACTGCTTTCCTTCCTTTCACTTAAATCTTTATATTCCCTATTTCTCTTACCACAACAGTTATACGTGATCATTGTAAATAAAACTGAGATGTTCTGGAAACACATGGCCTATAAAGGAAGAATTTCCCATAATCCCAACCTTCTTTTAAAAGTTTGGCATATTGTGGCATTCATTTTATTCAATGAACATAGAGAGAGGGTGAATGTTTTTTTAAAAAATAGAATTGTACAAAAGTACTGTTCTGCAATTCCAGTTTTTAAAAATGCTATGCATCTTGAATAAACTTTACATCAATCTGAATTTCTCTTTCTCTCTCTGTAACGGTTGTATAGTATTCCATGGTAAGGTGTACCTGTTGTAATTCTTCAGTGTCCCTTCCAACTTTTCTGATGCCTTTGTTCAACAGGAGATCAAATATTTCATTCATGCAAGGTCTCTGGAAGATGGAAGAAAAAGAAACATTGAGTGGCAGTATCCTTATTTGAGACCACAAGGCAGTGAACAGCCAGGAGCAGCTATACTCGTGGAAGCCAAGGGACCTGGAGGCATTGTGAATGTTGGCACTCTAATAATTCTATCTCACCTGCAGGAATGAGACACTTTCACTGGCGAGTTTGTAGATTAGGCTACATCCATATGTTATTTATTCAATCAACAAACATTTTGAGTGTGTACTATGAGATGCTATACTGGAATAAATTTCCTTAATGAATGGAAACTGGTCATTATTCTCAGAGCAATAATCAATGGCATTCCTCTTGCATTTCTATGGAAAAGAATAATTTGCATTATTCACAGTTTTCTACCATTTATGGAATAATAAAAGAGCAAAAAGGCAGAGATAAAGAGCCTATTAGAATGGTTCTCCAGGAATTTTTCTGAAGACTATTCCGAAGACTTTCTGAATTTTTTAAAGACAAAGATCACATTTGCAGAGGACTGGGAAAATGCAGCCTGTGAACCGAAGGCTGTGGAGACACAGGCAGTCAGAGCAGAGGAGTGAACCCAGGTGGACATCACCTGTCCAGCAAGCCACGCGTCCTCCCCGCTCCAGGCACGCAGGTGCACCTTGCTTTGCTCCTGGCATGAGTCTGTGCCTCTGTTTCTCATCTTCAGGTTGGATTTCCTTTGGAACCAGCGGCTTCCGCATGGATGAAGGATGTCCTACCTTTTCTCTCCAGTTCTGTCCTGCGAGATTGTCCTGAGTGTAGATTTCTCTCTAATCACTGGGTCACTTGGATGAGACTGGACAGAAGTCATCCTGTCTCTCACCAGCTAGGTCTAGAAAATAGAGAAAACCTGCAGGCTTTGGTTGAGTCTTCAAGCACCACTTTTGAAGAAAACTCAATTTATCTCTTTGGAGTCTAGCTCTTGTGAGCGCAAATGTCAGCTGAAGTAGGCTGCCTTTTGGAATTCAAGCACAAACACTCTATTCCCAGGTTGTACAGGGTGAGTTCTTCCTATTTTCCAGTCTCTGAAGGGATTTGAAGGACGAGGGTGGCACTGGGGACCTTAGGGTCTTCCCAGTCATGTCTGAACATCTACTTCCCTCTGTTAGTTTGCTCTGCAAACTGTCCTGATGTCTAGCAAATCTATCCATGCTGTTCTTCAACGAGCCTCCTCCTTCCTTGATTTCCATCAACTCTCCACACCATCAGATCCAGGTGAGCACGTCTGACTTCATGGTTGTTGACCTGCTGGGCATGGGACAGCATCACAATGTGGGTTACTCCAAACCAAAAGCTAGCAATCGGCTCCTTTCCTGCAGTGTCTCTTTAGCTAATTGGCTACCCTCTTTCCTTTCTGCGTCTTCCTCTCTTTTCTTCATCTTCTTTGCAGAGAAACCCAACTTATTTCTAGCCTCTATTGCCTCCTCCAAGTTCAAATCTAGATCTTTTTTTTTTTTTTGGAACATGCATTTGTGTGTCCAATGTAGTTCTATTCTGGATCAAGTAAGCAGAAAAATCTATCAAACAAAATGTAAGAGTGCAAGAATGAACAGGGTTGCTGGAGAGAGAACAGGCTAAGAAATGGGAAATGGGGCACCAACAGCTGTGTGAGTCCCTCGATGTCACAGTGCCACCACCTGACTCTGCAGGGTTCATGTGGTCTGCTGGGGCCCTGTTGCCCTGGCAGGCTGGGAATCAAGATCGTGGCGAATGTCCACAGCAATGCAAGATGCTCTGGCAGATGAGGAGCAGCCAGTTCTGCTCCTCTCTCTCCTACCCCAGGCTGCGCCTTGCCGTGGATGAACCCATGACAGTCCTATCTCTTCACTCTTCACCCACACTGCCTACCCCTTAGATGCAGAGTTGATTGCAATCTTTGTTTCCTCCTATCATCCCACTTTTAAGGATTTTGCTCTCCGTGACTGTATGTGCACCCTCTTCAGCCCACAGGACAGTCCTGTAAAATAGGTCCCATTATCCTCCATTTTACAGATGAAAAATTGAAGCCTTGGGAACATTATGGGATTCGGTGAGAAACATGCAACCAGAAAATAGTGGAAATGGACTTTGAAGTCAGGGCCATCTGATTCCCAAGCCTACATCCTCATTGTAGTTTGATTTTAATTTTTATTAAAATCACACACACACACGCACACACACACTAAGAACCAAATTGCCATTCCACATTTGCCTCTGCGTCTCTGCAGACAGGTTGCACTGCCACTTCTTGATCTGTTTTGACTGCCAGCTTCTTGCTGCTATTTGCTGGATGCAAGGATTTCGCTCTTTCCCCAGCTGCTTCCCCTGCTATGATCCCGGCCCCCCAACCCATCAGGACTCCACCGTCATTTTCCTTAGAAACTAAGTGGCTGTCTTTTCAACATTCAACACATATTATACAATAAATGCACAAGCTATTGACAGCTAAGCCATGGAATGTTCTTTGATGCTGTTGTAAATAGTATCTTTGCTTGAATTGCATTTCTGTTTGTGGTTGGTAATTAGAAACCAAATTGATTTTGTTCTATTGATACATATGCGATGATCTTGCTATATTAGCTTATTAATTTGACTCTATTCATCCATTCCTGACACATGGGTGATTGTTATTGGCTACCTTCATATTTCAAACCCTAGAGGAAATTTCCTTTGACAGTGTCTGTATTCACTGAGATTTATACATATCCATTGTTCTTCCTTCCATGTATCTCTGAGCTTTCATCTGGGACATTTTCCTTCTCTTTACCATTCTGTTCAGTCTGTTGGTGACAAATTCTCTCCACTTTTGTCTGTAAGTAGTTTTCTTTTTAAAGAGTATTTTCCCTTGGCATAGGAGTTTGACTCAGTGGTATTCTTCTCTAGCACTTTGAAGACATCACTCTATGGATTTGGGGTTTTCATTGTTCTTGGTGAGAGCCAGCTAAGGGTAATACTTGTTTTAAGTCTATTCTGTTATGATGAATTTAAATTTTATTTTGATATCCAGGCTGACATTTATAGTAATTCTTGGATCTGTGGCTAAGTGTCTTTCCATTGCTGTTTACATTCCATTTTTAGTCATTTGGTCTTCGAATATACTTCTGCACCATTTTTTCTATTTCTATAGCCAGGACTTTAATTATCTCCCCGCACACAGACCTTTTCACTCCTTCTGGTATATCTTATACCTTCTTTCCATGTATGTTGCTACCTTTTGTCTCTCAGTCAACATTTCCTTCTGACTTAGCTTCTGGTTCACCAATTTTCTCTTCAACCCTATAATTCTTAGCAAGATCATTCACTGAGTTCTTAGCTGATCAGGACATCAGCCTGACTCACCACTGATGGTGTTGACTTCAGTCATTTGGTTAAGGTGACAAGTCCCAGACTCCTCACTGTGAAGCTACTGCTTTTTCCTTCCCGCACTGCTTCATTAGATGTGGACCACTAAGTCCAGCCCATGCTGAAGGGTTAGGAAATTTGTGGACATATGTTGAAAGCATCACAGCACTTGATAAATTGAGGCTACTCCAACACTGGACTGACATTTCAAGCTTCCCCCATTGAACACTCCTCAGAGGACCTGGACCCCACAGTCATTCCTGAGGTGAGCTGATGATGACCTTCAACCTCCCACAGTTCTTCTACATTTGTTCTTTAGAGTTTTCCATCAGGAAAATTTGTCCCATCTCCCTCATTGTCCAAGTTATGCAAGAACTTAATGTCATTACTATGGACTCATGAGTCCTGATTTCATTCAGGATCAGTTATGATCAGTTATGATCCAATACTGCTTTTATTTATTTTGTGTTCAACTTATTACAACTTTGTCATTAGGCATTCCTTCAGATTAGATTTTTGGACATGTCCTAACCTAATTAAAAAAATGTTTAGCTATTTCACTTCTTATGTGGTGTTGTCTCATGGCTTCAATTTGTCTTTTCCTGATAAGAAATCACATTAAGCTTTTTTTTTTTTGTTTTTTTTTTTTTTTTTTGTCGACTGTGTATTTTAAGGGCCTTTATAGGATTTTTTTGGTCTTTTTTATTGACAAAATTGGTTTATCCATCTTTTTATTTAATAGAATATGATTTTAGTATTGTATCTAAAAACTTGTCATCAAACTCCAGATTAACAAATTTTCTCCTGTGTAATCTCCCTTAAGTTTTACATTTAGGTCTATGAATCATACTGAGCTGGCTGATACATCTTTTATGAGGTATGTAGTAAAGTTCATTTTTTTTATGTGAACACTTAGTTGTTTTAGCAGCATTTACTGGAAAGATGATCCTATCTCCATTGAATCACTCTTGTTACTTTGTTAAGCCAGTTCCCTGTATTAGGGTGGGTCTGGTTCTGGGCTGTCTGTTCTGCTTAGTTGATCCAGGTGGCTGTCTTTTCACTACCCTACACTGTCCCTATTACTTAGCTTTATAGTGAGTCCTGAAACTCAGTTCTTTTTTTTTCTTTTTTTTTGAGTAATCAATTCTTTGCCTTTCCATAATATATTTGAATCAGCCTAACATTGTTAGAATCAGCTTAAAATAATTCTCCTGGGATTTTTATTGGGACTCTATGGAATTTTACCCCACTCCACTTATCTGCCACTGGGATGGTGAACGAGGGACATGGGGGTTCTTGAAACAAACCCATGATTAGTCCTGTCTTAGTCTCATCTTTCCCTCACTTGGCAAAAGACGACACTGTTGATTCTTGAGACTTTTAACCACGTACATTTTCTTTGGTGTAAATCTGATGGCTTCTCGCCTTTCCCCATTGCTCTTTAGGATTTGATATCTTAGAGTCTTTTAAGCCAAATTCATGATTCTTTTTTTCTGTCTTAAAAAATATAATGGAGATGTCTCCTCTTTCATTCTTTTTGCCTTTGTGGGCTCATCCCCTTAAAATATTTTTGGTTATTTACTTCATAGTGGGGTTTCAAAGGAGAGCACAGGCTCAAATATGCACCAAATCATTCATCTTTAACCAGTTTTCTGTCATGCCGCACTGCACTATTTTCCACTGGTCACACTTGGAAAAGGGTTTCAGTCTCCACATTTAAGTGAGACGTAAGTGTTATGAGAATAGTTGTGGTTAGAAAAAGTGAAATGCTTTATTTTTAAATTTTTTCTTTTTCCTTTATAACTGACACACAATGGTGGTTCACGTTTTATGGGGCACAGTGTGATAATTTGATAGTTGTCTACGATGTGCAACAATCATACCAGGGTGCTAGCATTCCCATCTCCTCATGCTTTTACTGATTCTTTGTGTTTGGAGACTTCAACCCCCTTTCTTCTAGTGTTTCATAAAATATATTATAGTGTGTTGTAGTTGTAACGACCCTACAGTGCTGTAGGGCGCTGGCACTTACTCTCTAGATGCTAATAAAAAGAATTGTTGAAAGTGTCCTAGTTTTTCTTTCTTTCCACTAGTGATTTAAAAATGAGTCCTGTTTACACATCATGACAATGAGTATTTCTTTTGACTCAATTTGTTATGAAGTCTATCCAAACATTCTCCTTAATCCTTATAGAAAAACAAAGCCGTGGAGCTTATCTTAGTTATTTCATGTTGCTATAACAAATTACCGCAAATTTAGTGGCCTAGAACAACACAAACTTGTGAAGTGACAAAACTGGAGATAGAAGTCCAACAGAGTTCTCACTGGGTTGGAGCCAAGGTGGGACTGCATTACCCTCTGCGAGCTCTAGGGGCGTGCGTTTCCTAGTGTGGACTTTCTTTCACTTGAGTCCTTCTTCCTCCAGCTTTAAACCAGGGAACAGCCTGGTTCCTTCTCTTGTTTCTCTCTCTCTCTCTCTCTCTCTCTCTCTCAATTCTTCCAGCCTCTTCCGCCTCTAAGTTTCTTGGCATTTGTGCAATTCAGAATAATCTTCCTGTTTCCAAGGCAGCTGATTAGGAACCTTAATTCTTCTTTGTTATGTCATCTAGCTGGTGTATTCATTTGTTCTGAGGATAAGGACTTGGGCATCTTTGGGAACCATTACCCTGCCACAGAGCCCACACTATTTCCTACCTCAAGTTTCAATCCTGTAAGCCAATTGTGTAACTGCCTTGTAAATCAGGTTTGGGAGCTGTTATGCACTGAACATTTGTGTTCCCCCCAAACCCATATATTGAAAACCCTAATTCCCAGAGTGATGTATTTGGAAATGGGAGCTCTAGCAAACTAATTAAAGTGAGAGTAGGGGTAGAGCCCTGATCCAATTGAGCTTACATCCTTATAAAAAGAGACCCCAGAGTGTGCTCTTTCTTTCTGTTCACAATCACCAAGGAGAGCCATGGGAGGACCCAGTGAGGAGGCACTTGCCTACCACCAGGAAGACAGCCTGCACCAGACACCAAATCTGCCAGAATCCTGATCTTGGATCACCAGTCTCACAGTTTCAACTGTGAGAAAATAACTTTCTGTGGCTTACACCATCTAGTCTGTGGCATTTTGTATGAAAGCCCAAGCAGACTAAGGTGCAAACACCACCTCCCCTGGTCAGGGTGACCTTGAAGTGACAGGAGCAGCAGTGCATAGAGTGGGCTTTGAGCAGGGAGTGTTCAGTGTACCTGGTCAACTGACATTTTCTTTTTAAAGGAAATGAAGGGCACTAGTTCAGACAGTGAATTGGGAAGCAAGGGATTGGTATGAATTCATTCTTTACTCTTCCATAGGACTATGAATGAACTCTGTAAGAGTTTGGAACCCAGAAAGCACACACAGAATTAGATCGTAAGCAAATGCATTGTGTGTGTGTGTGCGTGTGTGCATGTGTGCATGTGCATTTCTGGGGAGGGAGCCTATAACCTTTATTTCATCTGAAAAGAATTTTACCCACTAAAAGTCTAATCCTTTTCACCGCCTGCCCTGATTTTGTTACTTGGGCCCAGTTCATTTCCATTCTTAAACCTGAGACTTTCCTAACAGGCACTGTTACTGATAGATTTTACAACCAACCCCCAGCATTCTATGCCTTGGTACGTAGTATGTGCTCAATAAATATTAACTTATTTTTAAGTTGGACCTTTGCATTTGTGAGTTGAGGAATTGCAGACTTACTGGTAATGACCTAACCATATTGTTTCAGTTTTGGTCACTTTATTCCAAAAAAAATCTGAATATGTTTATAATAATATACTACTCATAGAGTTTCATGCCAAGTGGTGACACTTCATCCTTTAAGGAGAAAAAAGCCTAATTCACTTTTAAAAATTGATCTGGAGTTTTTAAGAGGTGTTCCAGTGTTCTGTGGTTAGATTGTGCTCATGCCTCCAGCGGCATTGCCTCACTGGGGACCCAGAGTTGGCACCAACACCTTGTTGAAAATATTATCAATGGTAAGAGACCTGCCCTGAGAATTTTATTAGTACAAGCGAGGGTCCCGAGGAAGAAGGGAGGGTAGGAAGTCTACTGATTCCCAGGCTGCTCTGTCCAGGAATTGAAACAGCGGCCCATTTAGATTCATTGGGCTTGTGACTTAAACCACTAAAATACTTTCCTCTTAACAACAGGGGAAGAGCTTTTAGCTTTTGCTTGTCCTTTGACTTCTTACTGGAGCTGATTAACACTGTCAAGCAATGTGTTTGTGATTACTAAATGGCTGGGAGGCTTGGGTCTGATGTGTGTGTTCAGCAATGCCAAATGACACACCATCTCCTCAGTCTTGGAAGAAACTCAGATATATTTTTTTTTCTTTTTTAGGGCTGAGAATTCCAGAATTATCAATCAAGAATTGGATAGAAACTTAGGGCTCATCACATCCAGAACAAAAAAGAAATTCCTTCTATCACAGCGTGCTTCAGAGATTCTTAAATGCTGATCACGTGAAGAAATACATCTTACCCACAGTGAGCACGCATTCACACACACATTTTAAAAGCAGATCACAACGCTTATGATATATAGTGAAAATTTTAATTTTATTCTGTTTCTTGACACATGATGCTTATCTATTTTATTATAATTTGTCTTATTGTATTTCTGGCCCTGTGTATATGCGATAAAACATACGAGACGTAAGATGTGATGTGTGTCAATAGTGGCTGTGGACCCACCAAACTGACTCCATGTCTCACTAATGTGTCGCAATTTGGAGTTTGTGGACATGGGATGACAGAATTGCTAGTAGGTGTTTTGTCATTCAGCCTTCATTGTGCAATTACAGGACTGAGGAGTGTAATACTTTATAAACGGTGGTCATACGTGTAATACTGTTTAACTTTTTAAAAATATTTAATTGAGAAATATTGAATGTATTCAAGGTATATATAATGAAATGATTAAATATACAATCCCTCATGTAAGGAAGTCCACAATCCAGTTGATTAGCATATTCATCTCCACCGTGCTGGACGTCCAGAGTGTGCTTGTCTTGTCACTGAGTCTGTGCACTTTGATCAACATCCCCCACCCCACCCCACCCACTGTTGGCACATCACGGTGTTAACCGCCATTCCACTTTCTGCTTCCATGAGTTTGACTTTGTAGATTCTATGTGTAAGTGAGATCATCGTCTCTACCTTTCCATGTCTGGCTATTTCACTGAGCATAATATCCTCTGGTTCATTCATGTTGTCACAAATGGCAACATTTCCTTCCTGAAGATATAAGACATACTTGATACTTGTGAAGAGCTGGCTTCTAATAGTGCCATGACATAATAGCTCTTATGTCATGCACTGGTCTAGGCTTTGGATAAAGCTTGCTCTTCTGTCCTTCCTTCCTTCCTTCCTTCCTTCCTTCCTTCCTTCCTTCCTTCTTTCTTCTTTGTTTGATACTGGGGATTGAACTCTGGGCCACTCAACCACTGAGCCACATCCCCAGCCCTATTTTTTGTATTTTATTTAGAGACAGGATCTCACTGAGTTGATTAGTGCCTTGCTTTTGCTGAGGCTGGCTTTGAACTCTAATCCTCCTGTCTCAGCCTCCCAAGTCCCTGGGATTACAGGTGTGCACCACTGCACCGGCTAGATACATCATTTTCTATCTTTAAGAAATATTCCTTCTAAGTCAGACTTGAACTTGGGCTAGCCCCAGTCTCAATGTAGAGAACCATCTGGCTAGTCAGACTATTAGAATTCTCCAATACCATTAAGGCTCACCCTCATTTGATTTAATTTCAGGATCCTAAGGTGCTACACTGCTCAGTTGAAAGTCTATTTTTTTAAATGAAAAGTCACTGTCAAACTTTGTGATCAATCTGATTAAATTATTGGGATATTGATGACATGAGCTAAAGTCTATTTGTAATTTTTACATTCTTAATTTATTTTCATAACATTAATATGTGATGAATCAAAATGCAGTCTGTAAAAATAAAAGAACATTAATATGTGATAAATGATAGCATGAACATCACAAAAATTATATATGAATTTAAAAACTTTTTTCTACTATCTACATTTCATGAAAAAACTTTATCCAACTCTCCATATGCCTCTTTGATGCCACGTTTTGGTCACTGCTAGATCTAACTTGTGATTCCCTTAATAAGTTGGGTTGGTCAACTTTTCATTACTGTGACAAAAATTCCTGATAAGAATAACTTAGACGAGGAAAAGTTTATTTCAGGTTCATGGATTCACATATTCAGTCCATGGCTGGCAGACTCCATTGCTCTGGGCCTGAGGCAAGGCAGAACATCATGGCAGAAGGGCGTGGTGGAGGGTGCTGCTAGGCTCATGGCGTCCAGGGATTCAGAGTAAGAGCATGAAGCCAGGGGCAGAATGGAATCCCCAAAGGCAGACCCCAGGGACCTACTTCCTCCAGTCATGCTCCGTTTTCCTGTATTACCTCTCAGTAATCTACTGAATTATTTGTCCTTAAAATGGATTAATACCCTGATCAGGTTACAGCTCTCCTAATCATTTCACCTTTGAACATTCTGTGTTGTCTAACATGCGCTTTCTTGGGGGACACTTCATATCCAAACCACAACAGATGGTCAGGGCAAATCTCCATTCTCATCTAAATTGCTTGGGATTCAAAACTTTGGATTCACAATGTTGTCACTGGCTTTTTTTCCAAGCCATCAATGTCCTTTGTCAGTTTTTCTTTTATTCTTTGTGTGTAATATTTACATGGCAACCATTTAGTAAATGGCGTTTTAAAATAACTTTCTGAGATATGATTAGCATATGATACACTTCAGCTTAGATATTAGGTGTCTCCCAAAAGCTCATGTGTGAGATAATGCGAGAAAGTTTAGAGGTGAAATGATCAGGTTATGAAAGTATAACCTAATCAGGGCATTACTCTCATGATAAGAGCTGATTGGGTGGTCACTGAAGGCAGGTGGGGTGTGGCTGGAGGAGATGGGTCATTGGGGTGTGCCTTTGGGTATGCATTTTGTCCTGTGAGTGAAGTAGATGCTCTCTCTGCTTCCTGGTGCCAGTTCCCTGTTGCTTTTCTCTACCATAATGTTCTGTCCCACTTCAGGCCCAGAGGAGAGCAGAACTGGTCATCTGTAGACTGAGACCTGTGAAACTGTGAGCCCCAAATGAACTGTTCCTCCTCTAATTGTTCTTGTCAGGTGTTTTAGTCACAGTGGCAAGAAAGCTGACTAAAACAGAAGTATAATTCTGCATTTAGAATGTGTAAGTCAGTGCTTTAGAGTGCTCACAGAGCGAGGCAGTCTCCAGCACTCCATTTTAGCACATTTTCATCATTCCCAGAAGAAACTTCCTATTTTTAGCAGCCACTCCATACTTTGTCCCAACTCCCCAGCCCTGGGCAAGTGCTGATCTGTTTTCTATCTCTATGGATTTGTCTAATCTGGATATCTTATATAAAGGTCAATATATATGTAAATATGCAATGTGTTTCTTTGTGATTGGCTTCTTTCACTTAGCATTATGTGCTTAAGGCTCATCCATGTTATAGAGTATAAATTTCTCACTTTTTAATTTAAAATTGTTTTAGAAGTCATCTTTAAAAGTCATGTTTAAAATGATAAGCAGTGCTTCTATCTGAAAAACTATACATCCCCACCCCAGAAATAATTGTTAGATCCTTATTAAATTCCCTTTTTCTTTTAAAAAATCCAATGAAACGTTGACATTGAAAATCAACATTGAATACATTTCTGGCTAATTGTGTCTTACCAAATAGTTCTTCGTTTAAAATAAAGTAATACAATGACTCTTATACTATGAGAAAACTTGTAAACACTTGAAAATAAGGCAAATTACTTTGTCCTGAGAAATATTTTGGGGGGGAAAGCCCCCAAAGGTGTAGGCATGTGTTTTATATGGTGAAGATCAGGGTCATGTGATCTTCTAGGCAACCAAAGCAGTATTTCTTGCCAACCTGACCCAGAGCCAGGTGCCGTGCTCAGCGCTCTGCTTGTCTTGCCTTGTTTCATCTTCACAATTCTCTGTGAAGCAGGAAATATCTTCATTAAAGAGACAGAGGGAATGCTTGGCTTCCGTTCCTCAGCCTTTTCCTGAGCGCCGTCTCTCATCAACTCCTTTCATTCTGATTCACACAGTGTGCAACACACTTACACCATGCCATGGTCCTTGTGCATCTCACACATTGATATCATGGAGCTTGTCACTGTGGTTGTACTGAGAGGAGGGACCTTGAGGAGCTGATTGAGTCCTGACAGTGGAGGCCTTGTAGATGGGAGTGGGACCCTGATAAAAGGGCTTGTGGGCGTGGGACTGCACTCTCCTGCTCATCTACCACGTGTGGATGCCGTTTGTCCCCTCTTGGTCTTCTGCCTTCTGCTGTGCGAGGATGCAGGTACATTGAACCTGCCATCACCTTGATCTTGGACTTACCAGTCTCCAGAATTTTGAGAAGATAAACTTCTCTTCTTTATAAATAACCCAGTTTCAGCTACTTTGTTATGGCAGTGTAAATGGACTAAGACATTCACCTTGAGTTTCAGTCAGGAGACCATGTCTTCGAGTGTGGTGTCTCGGTGTGGAAGTGCTCCATGGCTGGGACAGAAAGGCTTACTAAATATCCTCTGTGCTCTGCTACCTTTTTTATAGTTAGAACAGAGTCACGTTATGCATTCCGACCAAGTGGCTGTGACGGAAAGTGCCACTTTCAGTTGGAAACAGGAGAGGATGGAATGAGCTTCCAAAAGCTCCTCTCTTGCTGAGAGTGCCCTGAAGTCATTTGCCAAGATGACACAGCCACAAGACAGTGGTGCTTCCATGAGTCTGGATCCGTGAGAGCTTGGCGAACAGAGTCTGCCTGACTAAGCTGAACTGGGTAGTGGTATGAGCAGGACATATGTGGGTGTCGGTCCTGAAATGTCAGTTTTAATTTGTTACCACAACATAACCAATCTACTTTGACATGGAAATATGTTAGACTTCATTTCTTTTTAATTCAACCATCTTTTGTTGAGAACCAACTTTGTGGGCTAATAATTACAAACTTTATAAATGTAGGGGTCTTAGGGTGGGTGCTCAGTAGACAGTCTCCATCTCCCCCCTGAATGCTGAACCAAGTGAGGAACAGCAGAGCTCACAGGCAGGGCCCACGTAGCATCTCAGGACAGCCTGGGATCGCCGATGCTTGAGAAATCGAATGAGTCTGATAGGCAGTTCAGACCCTGCAGTTAGAAAGATGAATCCACCCAGCAACAGGGGTGTTCTTGGCAAGAAGGAGCCAGTGCTCATTGCAAACCACTCACTCCTAGGGGAACACCGAGAAGACAGAGCCAAACTGTGATGTGCTCATTTTTCCTTCTAAACTCTCCATTCAGAGCCGTCACTCCATCTTCCCTGGGAGCGGAGAGGACTAGAAGCGCTGCACTAATGGCTCCCTCCACGTGGAAGGCAATCGGGAATGAGAAGCTTCCTCTCTGATGACAGGTGCTGTGGGCTTGGGGCAGTGCCCGCTCCGTCACATCTCTCCAGCAGTGCCTAATGTGGTTGCTGGCACGATGACAGAGACTGGGGCCAGCGGCTGAAGGACACGAATCCAGCTCCCAAATCTGATAAGGGAAAGAGGCAGGTAGAGAGAGGCTGCCACACAAGTCAGGGGTCAGTCCCTGGCCAGTGTGAGCCACCCTGACAGCAGCAGTGAGGGGCACCTGAGGCTGACTAGATGAGGAAGTGGCATCTGAATATCAGTGGGAGATTGTTTGCTAAAGAAGGGAAGCAAACATGAAGCAGGGAAGCAGGAAAAGGGAATGCATGAGAAAAGCATGCAGAAGGTGTAGAATAGCATAGTGAATTCAAAGAAACGCTTTGGGCATGGGACCTGAGGTGAGCGTTAGGGGTAAGCAGGTCCAGAATATTCTGAGAGAGGAGGCATGGGGAGGGAGGCCATGGTCCTGCAGAACTCTGAGGGATTTTAAGTGTGGGAGTGACAGTCAAATCTCTCCCTGCTATACTAAGAACAAGGTGCAGCTCAGAAGAGATGACACTTAGTAGGGATCAACCTACAGATCAGGAAAAGGGAAAACCAGGAGCTCAGTGTTGGACTTGGAAGTGGCATTGATGACACTTAAAACCATCGGACTGAGAGATTCCCAGGGCAAGTGCAGATGGGGGAGGGTAAGGATACTAGAAATTCCCTGGAGTTTTTCAAGTCATTGGGAAGAAATCAGGAAAATAAAAATACTGAAAAGTCACACTCTTGGGATGGTGGGGAGCCTAAAGGATGTCAGCATGTGGACCCTAGAAGAAGCTGGTGTTGTGTGATGAGGAAGACCAATGAGGCTGAATGCCGCTGTGAACTCAAGGGTCACAAGACAGAGAAATGGCTGGTGAGTTTGGCATCTCCAGGTCACTGCTGGCCTTGACATGGGTAGTCTCCGCAGGTGCTGGGCGAGGCCTGTGTGGGAAGGAGGAGGTCTGGGGGTGAGGAGGAGGCTACTGCAGATTGGTGTAGCTTCAAGGAGTTTTGCTGTAAAGAGTAGCAGCTGAGCGTGGTGGGGTGGGAAGAAGTCAGGTAGTCATGGGAACTCTTGTCTTTGAAACTGGAAGATAGTTATGTGCTGATAGGGATGATCAAGGGTAGGTCTCCAAAGATATTTGTGGGTGATTGAGTTAGAATAGCATTTGTAAAATAAATTGGAAGAACACACACACACACACACACACACACGATAGACCTGCTTGGGATGAAACAGCAGAGAAGAAGCACACTTAAAACCATTTGGTTTCTCTTTCAGAAGCTCACCCTCCATCATGACCCCATAGCATGACCGTGGATCCCTAAGGGTCTGACACTGAGTTAGGAAAAAGAGATTGGCATGTCTAAAGATGTTTAGGAATGACCACAGCTATGGTGGTGGTGGTGATGGTGACAACCAATACTTGTTTAGCAGTTATGAAATGCCAGATGGCCCAAAGCACAAGCCCATCTTATTTTGCCCGTTCCTTCTTCCGAGGTTTATGAAACAAGTATTGGGATTATCCCTGTTTACAGGTGCGATTATCGAGGCTTGAATATGGAAAGCAACTTGCTTTAGAGTAAAAACTGATCAGGCTAGTGTTTGTGGCCCAGTTTACCCAACTCCAGATCCACTCACTTTGACTTTGTGGGAAAGCAGGGCTGGGAAAGGACTGGCCAAACAGGCTCCCCTGAAAGCATTCATTTCTCGGGAGACTGATGAAAAGGAGATCCCACAAGAGGAGCAAGCTGAACCCTAAAAAGTAGCTTTAGCAAATTAACTTCCATCTTTCTAGGCAAGACAATGTCCCTTTCGTCTTTTCATATGGTGAAAGAACATACGCTGCTGGGCATCGTTTGTCCTGACAGCAGATTGCATACTGGAGTTGACTGAATCTCTGCCAAGGAGAATTTATTGAAATTTCAAAGATGGCTCTTAAAAGAGATGATGGTTTTGCATTTTTAATGCAGGACCTAAAAATATGTCAGCTTTGATCTACAAAATTGCCTTGTATAAACTTCCTGCTTCTCTTCCTCTCTCCTCTTTCTGCTTCCTCCATCATTTCCTGACCTCTTGCCAAATGGCCTAGCTTCCGCTGGCCTTGCCCCACGTTTTGTTGAGCTCCTGATTGGCATCTCTACTCTAAATGTAATTTGAAAACCTCCCTTTCCATGGAGAGAGATGCCTAGCTGACTAGCCCTCTGAAGGTATAAAGCCATAGGACCTATCAATCAGTCTCTCTAGGGAAATGAAGGCCACGAGGCCCAGATCTGGATGAAAAAACAATCCAAATAACAGAAGTTCCTGTATGTTGAGTCATTGTTTCTTATTATGAACTGGCAAATGGGCTAAGGGACTATAAACCTTTACCTGTATGCCTGAGTTATGTCAATTGGAGTCCTAGTGATTTTTTTGGGAGAATAGCCCTTCTCAAGGGGTCTGACTCTATCTGGGCTCAGGGACACCAACTGTTGCTCTGCCCACTTCCGGTCATGCAGCTTCCTTTGCTTCTAGTGGCTGGTGGGACGGCCCCCATCTGGGAGGAGTAGCTAGTGGTTACTGTCTCTACCCTTCTGGCCTCAGAGGATGCCGACCTTGTTCTCCCTTTTCTCTCCATCTGAAGCATGGAACAGGACCCCCTGAAATACCCCACCAACAACTGGGATCTGACAGTGGGACAGTACTTCACTGAAATTTCAGGGATAATGGAAGGCCTGGCTTTGGGAGGGGGTAATAACTTACAATTCCTTCCAGCTGACCAAACTTCCTGGGGATTGTTCTCAGACCTCCTCCTTTCTGTCCAGTGGCCTTCCTCCTCTTGTTGGGTCATTCAACAGACTTCCCACCACAGTCGTCCTCCCAGTGCAGGCTCTGGGCCCAACTGACCCTCTGGTCCAAGGTTTATGTCTGACCTGTTTCCCTTCTCAGTATCAGCGTCTTCCTAGGATTATGACAGTGAGGACCTTGGTCTCCTGGAAGGGAAACCACTATCCATGTGGCACGGTATGCCCAGTGGCCCCAAAGAGACAATCTCACAGCTGTCCAACATCAGTCCATTAGCACAAAACATCTTTCTTCAATGCAAATAACCCCAGAGCATGCGAGTGGGCAGCTTTCCTGCCCGGTGTGTGAGGACAGCTCCCTCAGGTGATGTTCCTTTTCCAGTCTAGGGGAGACGGGGGGCCTACTCTCACTGGCATGGATGGGAAGAAGCTCAGTCTGTCTCTCTGTGTCTCTCGAGATATCACTGCTTATTTGCAGAAGTGAATGAGAATTAGTCTTTAGAGGAACACCCTGCAGTCATTCAGCCCTGCCAGGGTCTGGGGTATGGCATAGTGATTGAATTCTGGGGTGAAGTAATTAATATTTTCATTTGTATTTACCCAATGCTTAGAGTTTTCTACCAACTGGTTTCCAGACTCAAAAGGGGGAAAGGGGAGAATGACTTCAGCTCTCTAAGCCTGAGCCTGCATGTTGGAAAAGACAGCCCGAGGTTGGTGCAGCTGTGTTCAGTCTCCTGAGGTCCAGTTCTGTTCATGGACGTGTCCATTGTGTTAGTCAATCCTCACAGGGGCAGAGTGGGGCTCAGTATAGCTCTGGGCTCAGAAAATGCAGTACTGGACCTTAGTAGGCCCTCTGTGTGCGTCTGGGTCATTTCTGCACAATAAGTTCTCTCCATTCTAGGAATGGCCTAGGCTGTTGGCACGACTTTGCTCTCATGTGCACCGGGCGAGTCTAGCCTCTGCTGTTTGCTCATCATCCTCTAGTTCAGGGGTGGTTGGGGTTTGGGCCCTGTGGTCCTTGTGGCAATTGTTCAGCTTGCCTTGTGTGACATCAGCCACAGACAGCACGTGAGCGACGGAAGCTGGCTGTGTTCCAGTTAGTTTATTTACAGAACGAGCAGCAGCAGGCCGACTCTGGTGCCACCCTCTTTCACATTATGAGGCCCAAGCTCCTCGGGTTCGTATTCAAGGGTCCTCCTTACCGGCCCCTACCTGTCTCTCCAGCTCCCTGTACTATCGTTGCTACTGTTTGCGTCCCTGCCCTTCACTTAGAATCCAGAGGAGCCAGTTGGTTTCCCACCCTCCAACACACACATTTGCACACACATATGCACACTCATATGTGGGGAACCGTCCTTATTTAGCAGAATCAGATGAGGTTGAGCCATGTGATGCAGTGGCCTGGCTTCTAGGAACTGCTGGGAGGCAATTGGCATTGCGTGGGAGTGGTTCCCTGACTCCTTCTGGAATTATTCCTTAAGAGGATGGCTCCCTAACTCCACCCTACCCTGTCCATCACAGAGGAAGCTCCTCCTGGTCCTTGCTCCCTTTACCTGTGTGACTATAAATAAAAGAAGAATTGGGCTACTGGTTGCAGAATGTCGTAAAGAGGCCACAGCTGGTATGCCCAGACCCATCATACCCCCTCTCAGAAAAAGAGTATTGGCTCTTGTGTGTTTATTGAGTAGATAAGTTTTTTGGGCAATAGATAGAGAAAACCTGCCAACATCCTCCTCCAGCAGCTAACCCTTTTCTCCTGCACGCAGAGAAGACCCCGACACTCATATCCTTCTGCTTCCTGATGCTGTGATTTTGTGTGTGCTATTTTATCTGCCTGAAAAGACTTTTCGTCCTCTTCATTTGGGAAACCTACTCATCCTTCAGAATTCAGTTCTAGCGTGACTGTCCCCACTGGAAGGCTTTGCTTAGCTATCCATGACTCGGGTGGTCCCTCTTTTCTTCGTTTCCATTTACTTAGTGAATTGGTAAGAAATTTCCCCTGACCATCGAGGGAGCTCCTGGGCCCAGGGACTCAGTCTTGTTTGGCCACATCTCTGGAACACAGCACAGTATCCCGCACGGCTCAGCTGCTGAATTTGTGCATGACCGAGGCAGTGAAGTCAGAGCAACCAAGAGAAAAGGGGTGGGTTGTTCAGAAGATTCTGTAAATGTCAAGTTCAGAGAGAGAGTAGAGCTCACAGGCTTAAAAATATGTGTAGGAAAGTTTAGGATTGAGGGCTGTGATATTGTGTGGAAATACTGATCCTCTAAATAATGAAATCTGAGGAACAGGTTGGCAGGTCTTAAATTCTTTATTTTCTGCCTGAGTCTATTTTTAAGAGCTCACAATGTAGTTGTAGGTCAGTGAAACAGAGAGACATGGGAAGATAGTACATTATCAAACTGTAGTTCAGAGTCTGTTTGGAGAAGAGGAGGATGAACAAAAGCCAGAATGGTTGAAAGAGAAAAGTGGTGTTGTGGGGGGAATACCAAAAGAATCCTGCCATTCATGCCTTTCAGAAACTTATTAATGTATACAATATGCCATTCAAATTACACATATCGTAAGTATACAGCTTGATGAATTTTCATAAACCAAACATATCTCTGTAAACAATACCTAATTAAGTCTAATTAAGTCTAATTAAGAAATAGACTCCAGCATCTTGGAAGCCCCCTTACATTTCCTTTATCACAACCTATCCCCTTAGGGAAACTGCTGCCTGACTTCTAACAGCAGTCATGATTTTTGCCTATTTGTGAACTTCATATAAATAAGAAAAAACATAATATGGACTATTTTGCATCTGTTTTCTTTTGCTCAATATTATATTTTGAAATTCATCCAAGTTATGTATAGCTGTAGTATGCTCATTCTCATTACTGTTTAGAATTCCATTGCACAACTATACCACATTTATAAATTCATTCTTCTGTTGATAGAAATTTGAGTTGTTTCCAGTTTTCCATTACTTTTGAATACTGCTTTCTTGAAAATGTATTTTGAGAGATATACATATGCATTTCTGTTGAGTATATACTTAAGGAGTGAGATTACTGGATAATAAATTACATATAGATGCTCCTCAATTTACAACGGGAATACATTCCAATAAATGCACTGTAAATTATAAAATATCACAAGTAGAAAATGCATTTAATATTCCTAACCTACCGAACACCATAACTTATCCTTACCTACGTTAACTGTGCTCAGAACACTCACATTAGCTTATAGTTTTACAAAGCCATATAATTCAATATTTTATAATAGAGTTGAATTTCTGCTTCATTTATTAAGTGATGTACTTAAGTGAAAAAACAATGTATGAGTTGAAAAATCATAAATCAAACAATTAAAATTGGGGACCATTTGTATACACTCAGCTTTCATAGATAACATTAAACTATTTTCTCCAAAATGAATGTATCATTTTATACTCCCATCTGCAGTGTAGAAAGTTCCAGGGGCTCCACACATCCTTTTTAACTCTAGGTTGCATCAGTTTTCTTAGTATTAGCTGTTCTAAAGTGTGAATAGGAGTTTTAATTTTTGCATTTTCTTGATGACTAATGAGGTTAAATACCTTTCTAGAAATTAATCAACCATTTATATAGCTTTTCTGTTAAAATACTTTTCCCTTTTCTGTTAGGTTGTTGCCTTTTGCTCAATGATACATAGGGGTTCTTTATATATGTTGGATATTTGTCCTCTATGAGATATATGTGTTGCAGTCTGGCTTGCCTTTTCATTCTCTCATCAGTTTCTTGTAGAACAAAGTAAATTCCTACAATTTCTAATATTCCCTTGGACACTTGAACTCTTGATCCTCTTAGTTTATAGACTCACTGATCCAGAATTTCAGTTTTCTATTGCCGTTCAGAATTTCCATTAAGAATACAAAGAGCTTGAAATCTGTAACTGAGAGAAACTTAGATATCATCTTAATTTCTTGTTTTTCTTTTGGGAAACTACAGATCATAAAGGATGGGTAATTTACTCCTTGTTACAGAGTCCATGAGTAGCACAGTTGGGATTAAGGCCAGAGGCTGTTGTCTCTTACCTCAGTGTCTTTGCATAAGTACATTCACAATTCATTAACTTGGAGTTTGGAAACAGAGTTTGGGGAGTGACAGCACAGTTGCTAAACTCAGTCTGCTTCTGTAAGACTTTCATCAGCCCCAGGGCCAGAAGACCAAAAGAGCAGACACTTTTGAGTCCAGTCCCCTGTTCCCTCTAAGTGGGAACAGCAGCACATTTTGGAAATTCTCAGTATGCATTGCTTAGCTCTGCTAGGCTGTGCACAGCTTGGTAGTTACTTCTCCATTCTAAAAATAGGAAGGAGTTATTTATGTTGGCCAGAAGCTTGGGACAACCAAGAGAGATGGAGGGTTGCAGTCCACCACAGTTACACTCTAATAAGTGATTGTGAAGCCCTGATTACCCCAAATGCTTGGGAAGTTATAAAGTCAAAGCAGCAATTCATCTCACCTTAAGGAGCTGGTGAAATTGCCTGTCAAGGTCGAATCCCTTCCTGCCAGGGCCAAGTGCACCTGGTGAGGCAGCAGTCTGCCTGCGGGGAGGGTCAGGCGTGGGGACAGGTCACTGCTGCAGGAAGAGTCCTACAGAAAGAGAACACCCAGGGCCTCTCTCAAGCAGAGTGGACATTAGCATTGCCCCTGGGGCCACAAGCTCTACCTGCCATCCGGGTATCCTCTGGGGAACACTCCGTCCCTTCCTCTGCCACCTGGTAGGCAGATCATGTTTTTAAGAACTCAAATCTGACCAGAATTGCATTTCTACTTCAAATCAGTGCTAATTATTTACATGCATACGAGATGTCAGAAAGATACGACATCACTGTCATGTCCCAAACAGGTAGCTGCTCTGGAAAGCTGTGCTGCAGATAATTTCTATGGTCAAATCTGAATTTTTCAATTCTCATTTCCATTAAACCATAGGAAAATTTGGTAGCTCTGTCATGTCAAAACTGGCCAGACATGAGTGACTTCAAGTAGTTTGATCTCATGCAACAAAATAACATTGTGGTATTTAAGTACGACAACAGCTTTTAAAATGCAATTCCTGTGTTAAAATAAGTCATGCTAGTGTCTACCAACGATGGAGTTTTCATTCCTGCCCTCCACCCCCTGCTCCGCACCCAGTGAACTATTTAATCCTCATAGCAATGCTAGAAGGTGGAGACTACTGTGGGCTCTGTTTTACAGATGGAAAAACTGAGGCTCAGAGAGTTGAAGACAGTGAATCAAGCACTCTACCAGGAGGGGCAGTGCTGGGTTCAGAGCCCAGAGCCCAGAGCCCAGAGCCCTGCTCCCAGCCACTACTCACAGCATCCACATACACCTGTGCCCCTCCACCTCAACTGCCAGTCTAAGGCAAGAGCAGGATGGGGAGGCCCAGGGTGGTGAGCAGGGCTGCGTCTTCAGCCTTTGCAAGATGCTTCCCCACAGCAGATGCTCAGAGAGGGTTTTCTGAGCACATACAGTAGTCAGGGCATAATAAATAAAGGGACAAATGCATCCCCTGTCCTTAGTTTTCCCCTGATGTGCACCAGTTCAGAACTACGCCATGACCTCCCTGGCTCCTGCTTTGGACCCCACTGCCTCCTGGGACGGCCAGGCCACAGGAGGAAGGGGGAGTGCCAAGCGTGGCCAGCAGGGGGCGAGCCAGCACTAGCCTCCTCGTCCTGCAGGCAGACCTGTTCCCTCTTGGCGGCGGTCACCTGTTACACTGCCCAGCCCTTTCCTTGAACATTGCCCAGGGATGCGGATGTTTCTGGAGAAGGTGGTGTTACTCTGAGGATAAGGACAGCTTTACCTACTGAGCACACACTGTGCGCTGCCGTCTTCTTCGGTAGCTGGTTGACCTCTGAGTGTTATTAAGCTCGATCCAGCTGACATGGAGAGGAATGCTTAACACGAACTCAGAGGGCTGTGAATACCTGCAGAATCCTGCCCACCTTCTGTGTGAGCACCCTGGGGGCTTTTCAAGCCTTCTATGCTTTTATTTTTATTTCTCCCTGAGAGAGAGGACTCAGCTTTCATAAGAGCCTCAAAGGGGTGAATGATCCAATAAGATCTGAGAACCTCCTTGGGAAGAGCGGGTTCAGGAAAGCTGTCCTGACCTGGGAGACTCTGTCTGGAAGCCTTTCACTGTACTTGAGCCTCTGGCTTGACAACTGAATGGATGGTTCAGGCAAGAGTGGAGCGGTCAAGAGCACTGATCAATGACGGATAAATGGCAAACTCTTAAATCTGTGTTATCTAAGCTATGTCACAATAGAATGAAACATCCTGTACTGGCGAGATTGTGAAACCAGTTTTGTAATCAGAGGAGGACTCCTGAGCGGGTGGAGGTGGGGAAGGCTGATGGGACAATGCATGCATTTGTTTGAGAAGCAGAGACAGCAGGGAGGTAGGGAGAAAGTTCAAGGTTATCCAAGAAGTGTGATCCATTCTACTTGGACGGCACTTAAGAGTTCACAAAGCTCCTTCATAAACATGCACTCAGAAGCTCTTCAAAATAGTCCTGGAAGGTCAGCAAGATGTAATATTATCAGCTCTTGATCTACAAAGAAATGGAAGCACAGAAAGGTTGAGCTATCTAGCCAAGGTCACACAGTTTGCAAGTGACCACAGTCACATAAGGTAGTTGGATAGATTTTTTTTCCACTCTAGTAGTACAGAACATTTTAGTAAGAAAGATGCTTGCTGCCAATTTGTCCTTAATTTTGAACAAAAAAATAATAGATGGGCATGATTCTGGCTTCAACTCAAGCTTTCAAATGTTGTACTAAGTTTGAAAGGCATGGCTTTGTGATGGACAACTTGGGCTCTGGAGCTGGACTGCCTGTCCCACACCACAGTCAGACCTGGCTGTCACTGTCCCCCAGTGACCCTCACTCTAAGTCTCATGACCCTTCATGACATCATCCTGAGGACAGCCCCACACAGTTCCTTGGAAGGTTACCAGAAGCCCAAGTTTCTTCCTTTCCTTTCCCGTCTCTTTTCCACTCTCAACCTGTGTTTCCTGGGATTGCCTCTGTTGTCACTTTGGGTCTTACAAGAAAATGCCAAGATAGCATCAAATATGCAAGGGGTTTACCCAGAGAGAGGCCTGTATTAGAGCGGGGAAGGCAGAAGGAGAGTCTTCAGACCGGGCTCAGGTCTGACGCCTGTACGTGATGGGGGAGAGGAGCGTTGGTTGGAGAGTCTCACACTGTGCTGCAGTTCTAGAGACCTAAGCTGATGGAGTCATTGAGCCAGTCCCCAGGTTGAGGAATCCTGTGACACAGGGAAAAGACGTGAATTACGCCCTGTGTTCAATCGCTGCGCTGGAAGAAGCGTGTCCTCACTGTGGGAGTGGAGGTATGTCGGGGGGCAGCAGCTGGGCCCCCACTCCATCACACATCTTCCAACAGGAACTCTAGTGGTCCTTTTCCAACATATTCTGGTCTCTCCGCCCGATTTTGCGAATTCCAATTTAAGTCATAACTTAACAATTAATTTGCTGTGCAGATGAACAAAAAAGAGTTTTATTCCCCCCAAAGGCCAACATCCACTGAAGGCTAGTAACTCCTGGGCTGGGTCCCTTCTGGCAGCTATGAGCTGAATTTTCTCAGGAGGTCCTGAATCCTGTTTTTGCAGCGTTCAGGTCTTCACCCATTTCATTTGAGGGAAAAACCAAGATGAGACAGAATGGAGCAGGAAATGAAGGAGCAGACATTGCTGAGTCCCTGGTGTCCTGGGAGGCATCAGTGAGCATCTCAAAGGGGGCATTCACAGGAATGGGGGGCTATGTGCTCAGCTCTGTCAATCACCAGCTGTATGACCTCACTCAAGTCACCCAGAGGTTTTCAAGAATCAATGTGGCATGTGGGGAATCTGCCCCAGTTTCCATGAGGACTGAGTGAAAGTGTTTCGCAAGCTCCACTCAAAGGTGTTGGCTTTCATTTTAAGATTCCACACCAAATGTAAGCTTTTGCCTCCCTCATTTTCCCCAAATCCTAGAAATAATACAAAAGGAATATTTGGAAAATTAATAAGCCTAAAATTAGGGTTCTGAACTTAAATGTCCAGAGGTCTGTGGTTATCATAATGCCAGTATTGTCTGAACATCACTTTCATGTGGTCCCCCATAGGATTAGGGCCTGAGAGATGGTAAGTCCCAGCGGAAGCAGCTGCTCAGTGAAGCAGAACTGTGATTTTTTTTAATGTTATGGACAGAAGAGGCAAGGGGAGGGTGCCTCTGGAGAGGGTGCACCGGCTGAGCTGCCAGCCTTGCCATTAGCCGCCTCCTGCAAGCCAGCGCCAAGGAGCACAGGCCACAATGTGCTGGCCAGCTGGGAGCAGTGGGCTGGAACGTGCGGTGCAGTAAGTGACTGTCCTCATCCCTGTCTTGCAGGTTTCCATCTGATAAGGGAACAATTGGTCTGGATCGCGTTTCAGAAAGCAAAAGGAACAGAAAGACACCTTCACTGGGTGCTCTGCCCAGGCAGTCTCCCTCCTGTGTGGCCGGTTTAGCAGTAACCTGTCCTGGAAAATTAGAAATCACAATGGCTTAATGGGGAGAGACTTTGTTCACAGAGAAAATTGAAGATCAGGAAGTTAAGGGACTTAAATGTAGAGTTGCTGTACTTGTGATGGAAAGCCCAGTTAAATTTGAGTGTCGGATAAACAATAATTTTAGTATGTGTTTGTCCCATACAATTAAAAATTTTAATTAAAAAAGATGTAACTTTTAGTATATGCATGTCCTCTTGATAAATAAAAATTAAAAATGTAAAAAATACTAAAATTTATTTGTTGTGCATTGGAAATACAAATTTAACTGGGAATCCTACACTTTCCACTTAAAAATATACAGCTGGTTATGGTCACTTCTAAACTCAAGATGTTGTAGTTGTAAAGGTTTCTGCTCATTATACTAATTCCTAAATATAAGAATTAAATATGGACAGATATTTTATTATGACATGTATGACATTTTCTCATGTTATATCACATATTACTAAGTCCTTGCATATGACCTTTATCTCAGTCTGCCAAGCAAGAGACTTTAGGCTCCCTCATTCAGAACTGTCTCCCACAACTTTAAATGGGAAGCTAGTGGCCCCCCAAAGCAGGGACAATACTGACTTCTTTCTTCTTTCAGTCTGTGGTAGAGACAGAATAACAGCAACAGCCTGCATAGGAGGCAGCATGGGAGTTTCTAGTTGCACTGCCCCGCACTCCACCTTGGGGTCTACCCGAGACAGTGGAACCAGGGACCACCTCTCTGGCTTGCACTCTTCTCAGTTGGGTATCTTCCAACCCCAGGTCTCTGACTTCTCTAGAAACCCTGTGCCACCCAACGTGTTTGTCATCAGTTCGTTTTCCACTTAGGTTTCCCTGGATCATCTTCTTGTGTGAAGAACCCTGAGGAAGTGTTCATCCATACTGGAAGTGGTGCCCAGTTGTAGGCCCCCCATCGACTGGAGACACTGGACAGGCTGTCTAACCTGGTTTGTGCTATGGATGGTGAAAATTCATCTAATCGAGGGATGGGATTCTGGCGACTGTCAGAAGTCTGACGAGACAATTGATCCAATTATGTCAGAGAATTGACAAAATAGTTGATCCAGGTAGCACTCTTGGGCAGCTGTAATACAATGCCCAGGGAAGGAGAGGACCTCATGATTTCTGTCATGAGGTCAGTAAGGGGACCTCAGGGTCTTTGTTGTAGAACTCCGTGTAAGAAGTTCTAGAACTGCGGGCATGTGTGATTGCTTCCAATGGAAGTGAATAGCTTGAAGAAAGAAAATACTAAGCACACAATCCTACATTCCTGGCCTGACAGGAGCTCCTAAAACCATGAACTTTCATCGACTGGGATGGAGTCTTCCCTGTGTTTTGGGATTTCTGGACAAAAGCAGCCAAAACTAAACCTTGATAATTAATGGCTCAGGTCTGACATCTCTTCTCCAGAGCTGGAGATTGTCAGTCACGATTTCAAGGAGGCCTTCAATGGGCTGCTCCTTCAAGTCCACTCTGGGATCCCCAGGCCTCCAAACTGAAGACCGATTTGACTGATGTTGTGGTGTGGACAGGCAGAGTAGTGATGTAACTGGCCTAAGTTCTCAGGTGGTAAGAACTACATCGTCACCTGCTCTGCCTACATTCGTCCCATCTAGAGATTCGGATCCAGCCATGTGAAGAAAGTGGCCTGAGTGGTTCAGCAGATCCCGGGAGAGACACATCCTTCCGAGGCTCATGCCCCAGCAGAATCTGATTCCTCGACACATTTTGAAGAAGACCTGGTAAAGAAGTACTGCACTCAAAGAACGTGTCCAGAAAACAAAGAAATGAAGGTAATTTTAATACTATGTCTCTCAAAACTATTACAGAAAATCTCATTTATTTACCACCACAGCTTTTTAAAAGCCCTTTTCTGTTATTCCTCTCAACTGGATCCCAAAGTTTCCTTAAAGGCTTTTCTTTTTCCCTCATTTCCATCTTCCCCATCACAATTCACACACCATCCCCCTCCAACTATCTGCAAATCTTGTCTCTTTCTGGGGCAGATAACTTTCCTCTGTTTTTCTGCTTTGCTCCATGACTGAATAGCTACCCCAAACTTTAAAATTAGGCTCAAAAGTAGGGAGGATGTTATAGCTTGAATCTGAAGTGTCCCCAAAGGCACCATGGCTTGTCACCAGCCTGTAGTGCTATTGGAAAGTGGTGGGACCTTTAAAAGGAGGGACTTAGTGAGAGGAAGTTAGGTCATTTGAGGTATATGCCCTTGGAAGGGTTATTGGGAATTTGGTCTCTTCCTCTCTCTTTACTTCCTGGATACTTTGAAGCAAACAGACTTCCTCCTTCACACTTGCAGCTGCCATGATGTACTGTGCTTCCATAGGCTGAGAGCAACTGGGCCAAGCAACCCTGGGATGAAACCTCTGAAACAGTGAGTCAAAAATCCTTTCCTTCTTATAAGCTGATTGTCTCAGGTATTGGGTCACAGTGATGGAAAGCTGACTAACAGAGGGTAGGAGATCGGCAGGAGGGGGAAATTCACAGTAAGTATTATCAGGTTTACCTTGATGAGGGATAGGATGGGAGGAAGGGAGTGATAATTATGGTACCTCCTACACATCATATAAAACACAGTTTTAACAAGAGGGAATTTCATTATGACAGTATCATGAATCTTAGTTGTCTCATCATAATAATGGGGATTCCCATGTAACGTGTTGGTTTGAATAATAAAAGAGTTAATACAATGTGTGCAACCTAGTCACTTGGCACACAGTCAATAGAGAGAACTATAAAGGAAAGCTGAAAATCTAACAAGTCTTTCTACTTCCTTTTGGCCATGCTTCATGCACCTTAAATTTTAGACTAAATGTTTTAACATGTTTTAAAACATTCAGAAAAAATTTTAAAAATTTTCAGGGAATACCCAAATGTACCCAGCACCTGGATTCTACAATTTACATTTCATTATATTTGTTTTATCATGTGTCAATCTATCTTCTCCTCCATCCATTACAGTCAGCTTATTTCTGTTCCATTTTAAGACAAGTTGCAAACATTGGTACATTTCTCTCCAGACACTTCACCATGAATACTGTTTTATTTTTAAATGATCTCTAAGAAGGACATCGCAAAATAACCTTTTACATTCGATAGGAGTGCTGCTCGTTCTCCTTTTCTGCCAAAATGTAGGTCGGCCTCTCTCTCACTTTGGTCTGCTTCAAAGTAGCATATTCTCAAAGCATATTTCATGGTACCCTGATCCAGAAGTATATGGGGGAAGATAAGTATCTGTGGTCAAAATGCTTGAAAGACTGGATTAATATAAGTTTTGTAATATTTTTGAACTGCACAATTCTCAGAGCCTTTTTTAGCCTAACATGCACACGCTCACTCACTCAGCATATTTGGTTGGAGGAACCCCTTTCTTCTGAGAAACGTGCTGTAGAGGGGTTCAGCGGAGTACATTTGGGGTCAGGGTGCCTGGACCTCAGTCCCCCTCTTTTCCTCATAGCTCGTAGTACTGCATGATTTCCAGTTCTGTGTCCTATTGTTATTTTCTGCAAAGTTCCTCCAAGTCTCTTAGGTCATTTCTGTTTCCAGTCATGTTCCTCTCCATGGGCTGTCTCTAGAACACGTCCTTTTTGTCCATTATACTATCGCAAGTTGGTAAATGTGAAGGCCAGCTCTGCCCTCTGGGAAATCATCTTGGGACCAAGGATGGAAAGATCATAACTTGATTGACAGCTCACATCTCCCATGTGGAATTTCATTGAGGTCTGGTTGGTGCACCCTTGGTTGGCCAAGCTCAGCTTCCCATCAAATATTCAGAAGAGATCACAGGTAAAAGATTCTGAAAACTGCCAGTCACAAATAAAAGGTGCTATTTTCATTACTTCAGTGTTAGAGAGGCAGAATAATAGGATCTGGAATAACCTTGACAATGTCTCCAGGCTTGCCCCATGGCAGAACTGCAAGGAGGCCCTGACCTGGGTGTCCTCTCTCTCTGGAAGAAGGGCTTTGTTTTCAGGTCCCCTTAGCACCTGCCAGTGGTTTCAAGTAGTCTCTTGCTTCTCAGAAATGTTTGAAATACTGGTCTTTAGCAACTGATGAAGTGTCTTGATTATGAAAGTCTCAGGAGAAGGAAAATATGATCCCTCTTGACATTCGTGTCTGTGTTGTGAGAGGGACCGGAAAGTCTCACTGGCTAAACCACAACAGGGGGCTTTTGCAAGTGAGGGTCTGATTCTCTGTTAATGGTCCATGTCAGAAGGAGCCCCAGTGGTGGAGAAGTGAATGGGCAGAAAACCCTGTTAAAGGGAAGCACAGCTCAAGTATGCAACTGTGTAGACGCATTCCTCCAAACAGAAAAGTAGGGTTGTTTTAACACGTCTGGTGGACCCCGCAGTGTTGGAGGCCTTGGAGGTCCCCTTCCTGGGCAGCCCTGATTTTCTTGTTCACTCTCCACTAAACTGGACAAGACCCCCATGTTCTTTCACTTCTCTGAGCCTCGAACACACTTGCCTTGGCCTGAAGTACCTCACGCATCCCATGCATGAGGCTGCTTACAAGAACAGATGTGATGCCCAGGGAGGGTTTCATGAAATATTATAAAACAAGCCACAGACACAAGTGCACAGTGCCCATCTCACCCATAAGGATGAAATGAATGAAAAGAAAGTAAAATAATGATCGGCTGAGATTATTTCTAGGATGTGTCCAGGTAGAAGTGAGGTGTGAGGAGTGTAGAACTGTGCATTTGTGGACACTGTTAATTTGTAAACAGTATGAACATTATAACCCAGAACATTCTGTTCTGCTCGGAAGTCTATTGTCATGCTCTTTTCTTGTGTGCTTATTTCAAAAGGTGCTCTTTAGAGTTCGCTGCTTTAACTCCTTAAAGTTCTAATAAGATATGATTCTTGACAGATTTATACACAAAGCTGGTCCCTCCTGGGTTCATTCATATGCACATGATCCCCCACCACGTATGATGGGCCCCATCTTTGAGGATCTCTGCTCGTTCTTTGTTCTTAAGAATCTCACAGTCTTAGGACAGCAATGAATCTACAGGCCCAAGATAATGTGGCATGCACTGTGGTGGAGACTCTGTGTGAGGAATTTTAGGATCGTGACAGGGAGAGATTTTGCAGAAATGGGGACACAAAGCATAGCTTTGGGAGGTGGAGGAGGACATAGCCAGGTGTACGATTCATTGTAAGCACCTTGATGGCATGAATCCTTACATCAGGTCAAGCTTACTTTTGTGTCTGTCCTTTGTACTTGTATGATCTTAGATAAGTTCCTTCAGTTTACTGAATTTTGTTACCGATTTTGTGGAAGTTGGGAGGAGAGATTCCTGTGTTTCAGAGTTGTGTTGATAATTAAATGTGCACACATGGTAGGCAGTAGCCGTATTCTACTCCCTCTCCTGTCCTTACATAAACTTGGTGTGCGATGCGCGGCTGTCCCATCAAGCTATGCGCACAAGGGATTAAAATCCCTACAGGGAAGTTTGAATTTGGGTACAGTGAGAAGTCTACCCCTGACCAAGGAGCATCTGAGACCAAACTGACTTATCTTTAAAACTAACTTAACTTTCAGGGGTGTGAGGGGTGCCACCATCTTTTCGCTGCTTATTCTTTCTGTACCTTGGGGTCTCTTGCTGGCTGGGAAGCGTGGTGTTCAAAAGAGACCAGGATTGTCACCAACAGACTGAGCTGCTGGGTGGCTTTGCGCTTTGTGGCTTTGTAATGATACAAAGGGCATTTAGAGTTTCAGATCCGTGTGTAGTTACAAAAATAATGAAAAGGACACTCAAACAAACTTTAAAGAGACGTGTACCCCAAAAGTGCTTTTCTTAGTTTTTAACTCAGTAAAAGAATCCAGTAAGGCAGGCTGTGAAAAGCACCTAAATTGCTAGCTTTGTTGAAGCTCTGACTTTGCAGGGACCTTTCTAAGTGACCTGATTTCAAAGCACTCCGTTTTCCCAGTGTGGCCTTCTCTGTCACATCACCCAACATCAGCCTTGACGTTTCCATATGTACTTCTACAGAAAAGGCTCTCCACGAACATCTCCTGAGCAAGGCTTAAATAGGACAGGGCTGAAGAGCTCGTCGGGTTGTTTCCTCCTCAGCTTCGTTCAGAGAGAGGAACCTCCTCCCTGGTGGACAGATCCTGGATGCTCTTTCTCTGCACCTCTCTCCTTGACCTCTGATCTCTGTCTGCCTCAGACTATGGGACCAACTCTTGGGAATGAAAAGTCTCCGCAGGCTGAGCTCTCAGTGGTCCCATCAATGCTGAGGACATGGTCTGAGGTTCATTCTCAAAGCTTCTCAGCCAGTCTGTGTTGGCAACAACCCTCAACCCGACTTGTGGAGGCTCTTCAGAGTCATCGACTGGCGTGGGGGGGCGGGGTCTTGCTCCCTGCCGGGAGCTGTGTTCATGCACCCCATCTCCTCCACTGCTCACTGTGCCTTTTTACTAGCTGGGAGTTCCCACTCGACATGCCACCCGCCTCCCAGTGCAAAGTCCTCCTTCTCTTCCTGATACCATCCCTCACAACAGACCTGGGAAACTTATTTGTTCTCTGAATTCTCTTGTCTTTTCATATTTACTGTTGTTTAGATTATTATTTTCAATTTCTATTTTGTGTTCAGGTATCAGGAGCCTGACATTCCTAACGCTTCACAACGGCCTGAACTCTTTTAATTCATAATCATATTTCTTAAAATTTTTATTTTATTATTCTAAAAATTTAGAATTTTTGATTGTTACAAGCCTTGCACATATTATGTGGTACAATATGATATTTTGATCCATTAGGTAGTGAGCTACTCAGGCGATTAGCATATCCATCATCTTCAACCTTTATCATCCTTTTATGGTGTGTACATCCACAGTCCTCTCCTCTACACACTTTGAGATATACATTTTGGGTGTATAATGTGTTCGGTGTGTTTACGGCTGTGCCGCAGAACACCTGAACCTATTTGTCCCATCAAACAAAAGCTTTGTACCCTCTGACCAACCCTCCCTTATCCCCCCAGGCTGTGCTCCTACTCTCCTCAGTCTTATAACCAGTATTCTACCCTCCTGTATGAGCTGACTGTGTTTAAAGTCCCCTTAGGAGTGAGGTTATATCTTTTAGCATAAGTATAACACCTTTCCCACAACAGGTATTTTGGCTCCGCCATTCCCAAGATGTGTACTAGGTAAAGACACACTCACTGCTCTAGCATTCAAGTTTCAAAATTTGCAATGGACCAAACACGGCAGAAGTTTATTTGTCATTACAGATCACCTGAAACAAGTGGCATGTATCAGCAGGTGACTTTCCTCCCTGCAACAAGCCGAGAAACCCATGCTCTATTCATCTGGTGCATTCAGAATCTTCCCTTGTGCATCCCAGTCTCACCCTGGGGTTCATCTCCACCCTACAAGCTGTAAAGGGAAGAGGCATGGAGGAGTCCACATGGACTGGCATCCATGTCTGCTACTCACATCTGTTGGCTAGACCTCCGTCACATGGCCAAACCCAGCTGCAAGGGGGCCAGAAAGGTCATCTAATAGAGGCCCAGAAAGAAAAGCAAGCCCAGGGTGTGGCATCTGCTACAGGTTCTGTGATGTAGAGGAAGCCACCCTACCGCTGTGAGCTTCCATCTCTAGTCTATGCAATGGAGGAAATGAATGCACATGTCAGGCAGTTGTAAATATTACATTGTGCCACAATGATAGGACCTATCTTTTCCATCAGAAAAATGAAAAGATGGATGAAGTGACCCTTATGCTCCTTTCACTGCTAACTAAAGGGACATTCAATTCAGCTCATTGGACTGTCCTACTGCCCTACCAAGGGAGAAAAGGGGAATTCATGTATCGTTTTAGGGGAAAGACATACACACACACATGCACACACACATCAACTCAGAGATGTTCTCTATTAATTCACTTAATCAGAAAATTGAGTTGGCCAGAATACCTCATTCTCTTTGCAACTTGATTCATGCTGAATGGAGGTTCTACTAAACCGTGTGAGTGGAATGTGGGTCATTGTGTGTGTGTGTGTGTGTGTGTCTGTGTGTGTGTGTGTGTGCCCGTGTGCCCAACCTGGGAAAACCACCTGCTCTGGGAGTCTTATGGGCAGCCATCCCTCCAACTGCCATCACCCACGCACTGTCCGTGCCACTTGCTTGGAATTTACACATTAGGCTCTGAATTGCACCAATGGGACTTTTCTGTAGAAGGCACTCCACAAATATTAGTGGATTGACACAAGCCTTGGCCCAGACACCCATTGATCAAGGTAGACTGATGGCTGTAATGACCAGTTCCTGAGCTCCAGTGGCATCACATCACAGTTCGTATGGGCTGAGGAGGGAGTGAGTTTGGGGTGCTCTTACCCTTGCAGTCTTGGGGATCAGTGTCCTTCCCTCATGGACAGGACTTCTTTGCCTTCTCCAGGAGTCTTGGAGTCCTCTACTGGATCCTAAATCCAGCTGAGTTATGAAGGGAAAGCTGGAGTTCAGAGAAAGCCACCCCTTTAACTTCGGGCTGGAGGTAAGACATCATTTCCACTTACCTTCCGTTGGTGGGAACTCATCATGTGCCCTGTCCCGAGGGGCAAAGCACTCGGTGTTTCTGAAATCAGTTTCCTCATCTATAAAAGAAAAATGACAGAGGGACTGTGGAACTAGCACACAGGAGGTGCCTAATACATGTTTGTTGATGCTGATTCTCAGTTTACCACATGTAGTAGGAAATCTTCTTTAGTTTCAAGGACACATCGGAAGCACTAATATAAGGCTTTTTGAATGGATCCAAAGTACCACTACAATGAAGGGTGAAAAAATAGGGGCAGAGGAGAGAAAATTAGCCAAAAGGTGGGGAGGTGCAGCTAACAAAGGGGGTGTCAGTCTGACCGACGGTTGCCACCCTGTTTCTCTCCATGCCTAATCTCAGGGAAGGTTTCGGGGTGATAGGACCTGTTACTCAGAATTCCCACGATGAGTCACAAGTGAGGTGGAGGTAGAGATCATGCTGATGCTCGTGTCTTCTGCAGTAATTAGACATGAGACCAAGCTGGGAACTCGCATCAGGCCTGCAGGAAACAGTCACACCATTAATCTCCTTTATAAGAACAGCAACACTCAGATGGCCATGAATCCTGGCCCTCACCAGAAGCGGCCCTGGCCCAGTTTCCCATGTGAATCTCCCTTTGAAGGCAGACCAGACTCTGCAGAGACTTGGGACCTGTTTCCCATCGTCCCCCAACTTTTGGTTTTATCTCTCACCACACTGTACATGTCCAGCATAGCAACCTGTTTTGATTCCAGGTCCTCTTGCACCTTAGATTTCCACAGACTCTCCCTGATCCTATAAAATTCTTCAGTGTTTTCTTTCCCTCTTTCTTATCCTTTAAGGTTCAGCCAAAAGATCACCTGTCTCAGGGAGCCCTCCTAGTCTATGTGGGTGGTTCCCCTTTGCGTTCTGGTGGCTCCATCTCACTTCCCCCTGCACCTGTAACAGTGATGACACACGCTGTTTCCCATGTGTGATGGATTTCCTCTGGATAAGACATTTATCTTAATCTGTATATACCGGTTGCGTATGGCATAAGACACACTTGTCAAATAATAATTACCATTTACATAGCTTTTAAATGAATGATGTATTTAATGTTAACAATAACCCAAGGATGTAGACACTATAAAAACCATATTTATGTGTTATATACAATAATAAGGTATTTGTGAAATATCTCATATATTTATGCATATAAATACATATTTAAATTTAATTGTAACTCCAATTAAACCGAGAAAACAGGGCATTTGGTAGCTGTCAAATTAGAAGTATAAAAGATGAGATTTAAATTGACATCTGTTTAATTCCAAGGTCCATACCTTAACTCTGACATATAAAAGATACGCAAACCTTAAAAACAGTTCAACTTGTAATTTCCTCAAAGAAAGAGACATCATCAGTTAATGGAATCTTACAAATAGCATGAAGAGTGCTGTTCTATAGGGAATCCATTTCCGAGTGGACCTGTTTTCCCACCTGGGTTCTGGACTGTGGGCTTTCAACATTTCCTGCTGGGGTCACCACGGTCAGGCTGGTGACTCAGGGCAGCTACAGGTGAGGCACAACTTTCTTGAAGCAGATGAAAATACCAAGCAGCCTGAGAAATCAACTCAAGGGGATGAAGATTCTCAGTGAAATTGGAAGGCCCCATAAGCTTCCCAGAACCCTTTCTGCTCTGAGCTGAGCTGTATCCTTCAAACTTCTTGTGTTGAAGTCCTGACCTCATCATGCGCCCATATTTGGAAACAGAGTCTTTATAGAGATAATTTAAGTAAAAATGGGGTCTTGAGAATGGGACCTCACCAAACTTGACTGATGTTATTATAAGGAGAGGAGAGCGATGAAGACATAGACATGCTCAGAGGTGAGACCACATGAAGACACAGGGAGAAGGTCACAACAACATGACAAGAAGAGAGGACACAGAAGGGACAGACACTGACAACCTTGATCTTAGACTTCTAGCTTTCAGAACTGAGAGAAAATAAATGTCTGCTGTTTAAGCAACCCATTCTGTGGTACTCCATCATGAGAATTCTAGAAAACTAATAGAACCTCCCTCATCCTTCGGCACCTTCCAAACAAGAGGATCAGGGGTACATTGGGGAACAAAAATGGCTGACCTAAATTTCAAGGATAAGCCAGTGGGGCCTGGATTCATGATTGCTAGGTCTGATTCATTCATTTTTTTCTTGTATCTCATTTGCTTATGAAATATTTGTTAGATGTCTACGCGGGGCCAAGCAGTGTACTTGCTCATTAATGGAGCTCCAGCCTCTTCCAATCCTTCATGAGGGTCACCATCCAGCATAGGGCCAAATGCAACTTAGATTTCCAGATGCCTCCCTAATGTCCATTCCTCCTTCTTTCTTGTTAACACAATCCTGGGTCTTGAGTGTTGAAATTATGGTAAGTGAATATTTCCCAGAACCCTGTGCAGACAGAGGTGGCCACTTGGCAAAATCTGGCCAATGGAATGTAACAGAAGTCCTGGGTGTAATATGGTAGACGCTGGGAGGCCTCGTGCATATCCTCCTTTAGTAAAGGACTTGCTGACTTAGCATTTGGAAGAGCTGGGAGTGGCCAGCCTTCACGGGTGAGGCCCTTCAGAAATGGTCTCAACTGTGGAGAGCTGCCTTCCCTGGGTGGCCCATGATGAGGGCTCAGGGAGACAGTGTCAAGGCCTAGTCATCTAAGCTGTGGCTCAGGAGCTCTGCAAGGAGTCCCCCATGGGTCTGCATGGAGGCTCTGCTTCCTCCTCTGCCTGCTCCTGTTTCGTTCCCCTCCTTCCAGAGTGTCACTTCTAATGGCACCCCTTAGCAAACATCTCACATCTTGCTCAGAAAGATGAGGCTGCTCCAGCTGGCATGCACTTTTCCCCTTGTCTTATCCCTTCTTCATACGTTAACGTATGCACATGGGCTGTGGTTCCAGCCACCACCTTACAGCCATAAGGCAATGTCAAGAATGGAAGCCTCACGCTAAAGGGTGTGGAGCAGAAATCAAAATAGCCAGGATCCCTGACAGCAACTACAAACGACCAAGCTAGTTATTCTTGTCCTGCCTTCTCCACACGTCTTGATACCTAATAAAAATGAAACTCCTGATATATTTAAACCACTGCTTTAGGTTATGGGTTTCTGTTAAATGCAGCCAAATATAATTCCCAGCTATACAAAACATTAAACAAGTATTAGTATAAGTGATGCAATTGTTTTAATGGAAATGTCTGTTATCAAGGATAATTAATATATTTAATAAGAACATGTAATAGGCTATGGATGGGGTGGGGCAAAATTTTCAACCAGGATTGACAATGTCCCTTGAAGGTAGAAGTTCAATGCTTTCTAGTTTATTTCTGGCTTATTTCTGACATTTTCTAATTCAAATAATTGAGTCTTGACCAAAGAGCTAGGCAAATGGTAGATGAGGGGTAGACATAGACAGATTGGCAAGAAGATTGAGGGATGGATCCCTCCAATTTGCCCCCATTCACTCTCTATCCTCCTCTGCCCTGTTCTCTGCTCTGAGAATCCAGCCCGCCTGGGTACATCCATGGGAAGAGTAAGGATATTGGGTAGTTATTACTTAGTTCCCTGCCTGTGGTGCTTTCTGCAGGATGGCTGTGTCCCTCTACCAAACGTCAATGTTCTTCTCAAGTGACTTCTGTCTGTGACTGTCCTTTTGCGAAAATGTTTAATCCAAGGTCTACAGATGGTCCAGGAGAACTATTAATGGAGAACGTTAATGGAGAAATTGAAAATATATGTTTATGATCACTAGCCTCTAACCAAAACTGACCACTTATTCAATGATCTTGTTAGGTTATATAACATACTAGAATTAGCAAACCCTGTGGCTGGCTGCTATCACAGATATTTTTATATCTCTTCAAAGAAGTCATCGTTAAGTTGAAGATTCTTTTATGCCCACCTCTGCTTTGAAACTGCAACCATCATTAGACCCACCAGTAGATCTTTCATGTTGTGTGTTAATAAAAAAGCTCTCCTGTGAATAAGTCACAAAGTTATTTGAGTTACACATTTTGTCATTGGATTGCAGTGTAATTAACTTCTTTGGTAATTCTAAGTATTTTATCAAGTTCATTTAAAAACATTATCTCAAGATAGAATATTTGGGGTCTATCAGAGTGACAAAAGGCTAGAGTGACAAAAGGCTAGAAGCCCAAGAAGTAACCATTTCTTCCCTTGGTCCTTCCCCTCTCAGCCTTGCACTCATCTTGGGGTGCTGCACTACCCCTCCTAATTTCCCTAACCCTCCATAACTTTGTAAGTCCCTCCCTGTTATCCTAAGGTCAGCACACTGTCCACGTCTCTGTAGGACACTGATAGACCCTTCAAAGGATTTTGACTTCAAAGTCAAGAGTGGCACTGGAAACTTGGATGGGTCACTGGATTTCTCCAAGCTTCTGTTTTTCTTATTTGTAAAAGGAAGTGAATACCCAACATGAATATATTCATCTATCAGGACAAATCAATGCAATGTGTTTGAATATTGCTTGACACACTGAAAGCATCACATATATCACGCCATTTATGACTCCACTTTCTTTTCCTTCCTTCTACCTTTTCTGCTTAACCAGCAGTTTGGCAGGACCTAAATGGAATGGACCCTGGCAGCCTAAAGACAGGTGACGTTGTTGAGAATAATTGGCATTTATGACCTTTCCGTAGTTAGGACTTCATGGCTGAAGTACAGAGAACTGTGTTCAGTTCCTTCCTCTAATTTTTTAATTACAAGTCTGGATGAAGTAAGTTTTCATTTAAAAACCCAGAACAATATTTCTAATACATGGATAGTGTATAGACACCCTTTCTAAGAACATTTTTTTAAAAAAACATAGTGGTTTCTCAGCATCGTCCCATTGTTTTAATTGCAAGATTACTTACATGTGCTCAGATACATTGAAGGTCTACACTTAGGCTTACAGGTTTTGTACAGCTATGAATCAAAACAAATCTTCTGATTAACCACAGAAGATGGTATTAAGAGGATAAATGACGCATATGTTGAAATGTCATTTTCCTACCCCAAACACATGGAACAAAAAAAAAAACTATCTGCAATATTGATGTCAAATAAGAATACATAGACCTTAAAGAATTCCTGAGAGGCTTGAGGCAGATGGGATATGTATGATTGACAACCATAAATTTACCCAGGGCATCTCTGCTTCCAGTTGGGAGTGGGTAGATAGTCTGTTTTGTTGCTCAGGACTGGGCACTGGAGCAAGAGGAAGCTCTAGGGAACTCTGAATCACCGAGGTGACTTCCACAAGGCCAGCACAGGAGAAACATGTCCTGCCTCCTTCCTCTTCCCACCATAAACACCCACTGTGAGGGCCATGGAGGAGAGTCTGTACCATGGCAGGAGCAGCAAATTGAGGCATTGGGACTGAGAGGCAGGATAACCCCCTGAGGAGCTTGATGCACTCAAGGAAAAAAAGAGTATTCATGATCAGGACACAGGCCACCGCTCATACCAGTGAGTCATACATCTGACTTATCACCACTTGCAACAGGCAGTATAACTTAGGTGTCAAGGGATAAGCAGAAACTCCAAAATACAAAGATCATTACAAAATCAAGAGTCATCCAACATTCAGAAAGTCAATCTAATAACAGGAGACAGGACATTCAACCTAGTTGCTTGAGAAACAAGAAAGCCAAATGAACATAGCACATATGGAGAGATGAGAGAGGACATTGCATCCAAATAAAAAGAACCAACTAGAGATCTTGGATATAGGAAATCGTTAACATAAAAGGGAAAATTAGTAGCTGTACTACTGAATGTCAGAATGTACAGAACTGAGGGAGAACTAGTGACTAGAAAATCCACTTGAAAAATATTCTGAGAATATACAAAATACACAGCCAAAGTAAAAATATGAAAGAAAAATTAAGAAACTAGAAGGAGAATTCAAAAGTCCTTAGGAGGGACTCTGGAAGAAAAGAACATAGAAAAATAGAAAAAAATGGTAAAACAAATAGAAGAAGCAATAAATTTGAAGAAGAAATCAGTATTCATATTTAAAGGACTACTGGGCCAGAGGAATATGAAATGATCCACATCAAGCTACATTGTGGAAAAATTTTAGACCACCAAAGGAAAAGAGGAAGTCCAAAAACATTTCAGATAAGAAAATTTCAAAAAGACTGCCTATGAAAGAATCAGAATCATATTGACATAAATATTCCGATTCACAAAATTAGATGCAAGAATAAAATGTAACAGTATCATCATCAGATTTCTATATCCAGCCAAACTATTGTCCAGTCCAAATGGGAGGACACAAAAGACACATATAAGTGACTTGGACACATATCATTTGATTGCCCTTGAACTCTAACCAGAAGTTTTACTTGGAAAAACAAACCAAAATAAATCCAATGAGGAAGAGATGTGACCAAAAAAAAAATAAGAACAGTAAAATGTGTTAGTAATAAATAGCAATATTTGGTTCATTAACATGCCTGAAAAAAGTCTCAGATGACCCCCAACATGGTAGCTGAAAGTAGACCAAGGAAAAACAGAAAATTAAAATATGGTTAGGTTTGTCCAATTTGGGAAGAAGTTATAGATACCGATTAACCTGGGTGATGATGATGATAACAATAATAATAATAATAATCAACCTGTGCTTAAATGTGTGTGTTTAAACTGTGCACAAAGAACTTGCCAGAACTCTGTGCTAAGAGATATGACTCCGCTTCATCCAGGCTACCACCGACATGAGGTCATGTCCCTAAAGATGGTCTCATCCCATAGGCTGAGTTTTGCTCAAGAAAACACAATGCTGCTAAGCCTAAAAATGAACATTGCCCCAAGCCAACCACCAGACCGTTTAAAGATATTTCTATATATCCCCTTCAACCCTTTTCCATTTCTCTTTAGCCTCCCCGAGTCTCCTTAGTTCCTTTTTACCTTCTTTGAAATCCCCTTCTGTTCCTTCCCTGTTCTCCCTTTAAAACCTCAGCCACCTTCGTCTTAGCTGGAGTTGAGTTCAATTTATACTGGAAAACTAGAAGTCACATCTTCTAGATGTGAAGTCACATCTTCTAGATTATTCAGACTCCCTGTGGTAGGCTGAATAAAAATGCACAGAATACAGCCACACTCTTAACACATAAATGCATGTCACAAGCATAATGTTCAGGGAGTCAAAGAAACAAGACTTAAAAGAGTACGGACTGAATAACAAAGGGGGATAGAAGTCAGAAGAGCAGTGACCTTCAGGGGAGAGCAAGTGATGACCAGTAAGAGGGAATGTTCTAGAAGCTGATCTGGGTCTGCTTTTTGATATGCATGGTGATAACACAGGTGTGTTCAGTATGGAGAAAATGATTATCCTGAATAATTATGAATTGTGTGCTTCTCTGTATACTTGTTACACTTGAATTAAAAAGTTTACTGAAAAAACCTATCTTGCGGCCTTTAACAAATGTTGGATACTATTTTTCATTGACAGTGTTAGAATAGTTGGATAAGATTTAGTGTAATAGACCCTACTTTCTGAGTCTGTGGTGACCTATGACCTACTTCAGAGAGTGTAGTCATGAAATAAGGTCCCTTAGAGGAGGCACTGAAGCCAAGAGCTGAAGGACACAAGGAGGCAGACTTCTCAAAAGCTGGGGAGAGGATTTCAGGTGGAGGCTGAAGCAAATACAAAGGCTGGAGCAACAAATAGGGGCTAAATCTGGGAAAAAGAAGAAAAAGGGAAAAGTGATCAAGAGGGAGAGTGGTTTGTGCTAAGTCTTGGGAGTAGCTAGGGGACCCTCGGGATCAGAGGGCTGCTTGGTGTTTTGGCCGTCCATATTTCTGCCGAGACCTCTGCACTGATTCTGAGTGTTTGTAATTCATCTGAATCCTTGTCCAGCTCTCTCCTCAGGTAGGAACTTAAAGAAAGTAAGGACTGTGTCCTATCCTTGATATTTTCCCAGAATTCCATACTTTGCCAGCTCTTTAGCAAATGCTCAATAAATGGATAGCTATTCATTCCTGTGTTTTTATTTTAGCTCTATTTAATAAACTTAAAAATTCTGCCATTTGAAGCTGAATAGAAAAGAGGTAATACATATGTTTTTACGATTCTTCAAAGAAATCTTAGGCAGATTAGTAAGAAAGGCTGTAACTGCTGACACACCCAGTGCACAAGGTCCAGGCGTCAGTGGGGAGGGCACTCCCCAACATTTAACACGTCTCTGATTCTTCCAACCACACCCCACCACTCCCACCAATGTTCATCCACCTCAACATCCAGGAAGCCTAGACCAGAGAAGCTGAAAAACTCACTCCCCATTCTAAAGTACCAAGCACTGTGGGAACTGCAGCTGATCTTGGGACGTGTGCCCACACCCTGTTCACCAGCCCAATAGAGCTGTTCTTGCCAAACGTGAAGACTGGATCACAAAATCCAATAGCTTCTCACCAGGACATCGTTAGGCACTATGAGGCAGTAGGAAGGATGACAGGTGGCAGGAGGCTGACCCTTCCACCTAAGAAAAGTGTCTCAAAGGACTCTTTGTACCCTTTGATCAAACAACGCGGAATGAAATGACATTTTGCTTAGTGTAGTTATATTTTCTTAGGAGAAAGAAGCATTACGAGATGTGACTTCTAGTTTTCTTTAGATGAGAGCACTTAATGGTATTGTTGACTAGAATCTCTGAACAGATTTAGCCCCCTACCCTGAAGCATGGAGGGCATGAATCTATTCTTTGAAAACTTAAGTCTTTCCATGCCTGACCTTGGACATACTCAAAAGTGTTGTGCATGCGTGGCTTTGCATTCTACAGGGCCTTCTACTTATTCTTGTCTTATGTCCCTGGAGGATATCTAGAGTACTAGGCAAGTTAATTTTCTCCATATTAAGGAACAGAATTATCTAAACCTTTAAATCGGTGAATGCCCTCATTTCAATCCATACTGAAGGTGAATGCAGGGTTATGAGAAGAGAAGCCTCTGGCTTGGGCTTTTTTTGGGGGGGCGGGTATCGGGGGATTGAACTCAGGGGCCCTGACCCACATCCCCAGCCCTTTTTTGTATTGTATTTAGAGACAGGGTCTCACTGAATTGCTCAGTGCCTGGCTGTTTCTGAGACTGGCTTTGAACTTGAGATCCTCCTGCCTCAGCCTCCCCAGCTGCTGGGATTACAGGCATACACCACCGTGCCCAGCTGGCGGGGCAGTTTGAAAACAAAAATCTCACTGGATGATTCTGATACACACCCATAATCAACTTATCTGTTTTATGAAAGAACAGAATGTATTTTGACTTTCTTTGGATGTTTTTCTTGTGCTTGGTGTGTGTATGTACGTGTGTGTGTGTGTGTGTGTGTTTGTGCTTGAAGAGTGAAGGTGTGGAGGCGCATTATGACTTGTGCTGCTCATTCTCTGGGGAAGGCAGTTTGGGAGGCACTGGATACTGAAATAAGCCCATGTGACAAATTTCCTTACCCTCTTAAGACCTGATTTAGACATGTCCATCACGAAGCCTTTTCTGATTCACCCAGGCAAAGTTGATCCTTGCTGTCTTTCAACTCTGCTCTACCATGAGCAGACATTCACCAAGGGCCTTTTAACCCTGTGCAGTAACTGATGCTTATCTGTCTCCTCCAGTGTAGAAAGACCTCTGTGGGCTGTGTAGAATGTTTTTTCTAACTTCTATCGTCTGTGAACGTTTGCTGATTAAATGAGTTTGAATGGGCTAGAAATAATTCCCGATCTTGAGACTGCTGACCCAGAGACACTCACAACAGCAATAAGAAAGATTCAAAAGCTATTTTCAGTGTTAGAGAATTTTAGTGAATATTGCACATTTACCGCCATGAGGTTATCTCTAGCTTCGTGGAAGTTTGCTTGTGTTGTGGCTATTTTATCAACCTTGTTTTAATACTGCTGTGAGATGGGACATTGTTGGTTCCAATTAAGCCAATAATGAAATTATTATTCAGTCAGTAAGATTTTCCTTTGTGGTAGGCAAAAATCATTGAAAACATTATGTCTTTGTAGAAAAAATAAAACAGTAAAAGAGAAGTAGATAACTGCAACTCTGGGACACATTGGGTCAGCAACCTGTAACCGAGTAAGGGTTAGAGCTAAGTGTGAGTGGTTCCCTCAGCTGACCATCTGAAGTAAAGCCAGGCAGAGGAGTCTTCTGGGTTTAAAGGACAATGGAGACTTCTTGATTTCAAAATTTCCCCACACTCTCCCAAGGAAAAGCTTAGAATCAATAAGCAGAACAAAGTTGTGTTGCTAGGCAACAAAGACATAGCCTCAATTTACTTTTAAGCAGAGAAGATGCTCCTGCTTATGGCTCAGAGATTAGAAAAGGGGAGGCTACGAGATTCCAGAAGAAGAGAACTTAGACAAGCCAAAAGCAAAATAAATCCAGAAACAGAAAGTCCAACAATAAATGCTAAAATACAAAATGCAAGTTGTGTTTTAGAAGCACATGGCACTGGACACAGGAAGGGGCTCCTATGTTCGAGAATGGAGGTGACAGCATTTGAAAAGCATTACATGGGAGGAGCAGCAGAGAGAGAGAGAGAGAGTGGGGAGGTACCACCCACTGGAGACAAACCAGTGAAGGAAATAATCAAGGAAGAGAAAACACTCCCTTAGTGAAACAAACTCTCTTGTGCTTCCTACCCTAATCATCCATAAAAGAAATGGCACAGAGGAGGTGAGAACTGAAAGAAAGGGGAGATCTTAAACGAGGAAGCCCATTAAGGAAGGGAATTATAATTAGGAAAAGTAGACCAAATCCTTTAAAAACTAATATAAATATTAAGAATACAAGAATAAAAGCATTTCTGTTGATTAAAATTCTTACTGGGTAATCCAACCAAAATGCAGAACAATTCAAGAAATTTTTAAACAACACTCCAAAGTGAAGCAATTTGTGAATATTGAAAAAATTCACAAGTCAGATATATGAAAACTAAGAACAGAAAGAGACCAAACAACAACAACAACAACAACAACAACAACAACAACAAAATCCTCCACAAAGCACAGAAGGAAACAAAATGAGTAAAAGTTGATTGGAAAAGAAATAGAGCATAAGATAAAAATATACATAATGAAGACTAAATTACAAAGTACCTGGGAAGAAGGTAGACTCAAATAAAAATTTAATGAAGAGTATAGAAGAGAAATAGGTGAACAATCATAAATTCAAATAAATAATATTGAGACAGGGAACACATTAAAAATATCAGAGTAAAAGTAGCAGACAAGCAAAGGAACTGTCAGAGGAGGTATAAAACCCTGATAATTGGCATCCCCAAGGAAGAAATCCCAAACAATAGAATAGAAATAATATTTACAATTTTAAGTCCATAAAAGTGCCAGAAGTCAAAAAGAAACTAAATTTATACATAATGGTTTCTAATGGGTACTAGAAAAAATTGGCCTGGTATTAGTAACTCTGAGACATAGACTAGAAAAATGAATAGACTTTAATGAAAAAGATGAAATATCTGCATTCTTCTAGGTAAAAGAAGAAGTAACTTAGGTAAGATAACTAGTTCATCATCAGACTTCTTACAAACAGCCGGCAAAACGGAGCAGTGTCTGAGTAACATTTTGTGTTATTGAATGGGTTCAATCAACCAAGACCTAGTTGCAAGAACTTTGGCAAGAGGATTGTTAAGAATAAAATGTAGACATTACATCTTCTGACAAAGAAGAAAGAATGCAATCTTGAAGATGGTAGGAGCATCTGCTTCTGGAAAGATGAACTTTTTTGTATTCCTACTGTACATAATGCTAAAAATTTATTAAACATTATATGTAGAACAATATGAGATGAACCAGCAAAGGGGACAGAGGAGAAGACAGCCTGTCTAGGGACCTCAAGATCCAACAGATGACATGGTAGTAAATCTCCTGGGTTTTCCTTTTCCTCATGCATCACAGGTTGGAGGCTGGAGAAGCAACAAGCTAGAAAAGCCAATGAGTACAGACAAAAGCAGCCCTAGGAAAGTCCTGCACTCTCTAGCCAAGTGCCAGACCTGACAGCCACCAAGAAAGGAAACTTTCAGACCAAATCACTGGTCTCCCACCATACGTCACAGGAAGGTAAGGGCAACACTATCCCCAACCCCCACTGGAAAAGACCAAGTGGATAACCTGGATAAGTGCTAGAAAAACAAAACAAAACAAAACAAACAAAACCACTGTGGATCCCAGATTCTAATTTAATCCTCTTCATGAGTAAAGGGTAAATTAAGGCATTGTTATGAAAGAAAATTCAGAAAATTTTGTCATTGGACGATCTATCCTAGAAGAAATTCTGTAAGGAACTTCTCCAAGTAAATGATAATAAATAATAAGAAAAGTGTTAAAGAGGAGAAATCTTGAAACAACAGAGGGAAGAAAGAACAACAGAAATAGTAAATATATGGGTAACTGCAGCAGATTTCCCTTGTTCTTGAGTTGTCTTTGGAACTATCTGAAGTGGTACTCAGTTGATGAAGGAAAAATACATAAGACTATTGTATTTTAAACTGGGGGCATGTAAGGATAGAAGTCTGTTGGATTAGACAAAGGGCAATGAAGGCAAGGGAGGAGGGAGGGGAATAGGGAGGATGGTGGGATTAATCAGACATAACTTTCCTATCCTTGTATTTGAATACATGACCAGGGTCACTCTGTATCATGTACAACCACAAGAATAGGATCCTAATTAGAATAAGTTATACTCCATATATGTATAATATGCCAAAATACCTTCTACTGTCATGTACATCTAAAAAGAAAAAAAAATAAACTGGGGGGAGCAGATAAAGGGACCTCAATGGTGGCAGGAGTTCTACACTTGACTGAAACTAATGGAATGTTAAGCAGTAGACTGTGATAAGTTATACATGCATAATTTCGTGCCTACACTAACAAAGCTAACAAAGAGATACTGTCAAAAATGTGCTCAGCCATAAAGAAGAATGAAATGATGGCTTTTGCTGGTAAACGGATGGAACTGGAGAACATCATGTTAAGTGAAATAAGCCAGACTCTAAGGTTGAATGTCTTCTCTCATATGAGGAAGCTAGGGCCAATTAAGGGGGGAAGAGTGGGGGTAGGTCTCATGAAAATGGAAGAGAGATCAGTAGAGTAGAAGGGGACTGAGGAGGAGGGAGAAGGGATGCAAAGAGGGAGGAACTGTGGAATGAAATTGGTGAAATGATGCTATGCACATCTATGAATACAACACCATGAATTTCACTTTTATGTGTATCTATAAAGCATCAGAGACAAAAACAATAAATAACTAGAATGAAGACATGAGAGGAAGGGGAACAGGGAGAGGAAGGAGGGGAGGCAAAGAGGAAGTGCTAGGAACTGAAATGGAGCAAATTATATTCCATGCGTATATGGTTGTATCAAAATGAAGTGAACCCCACTAGTGCACACAATTGTAATGTACTACTAAAAATATTTTTAAAATCTACCAAAGCTAGGGAAAGACTATGTCAGACAGAAACACAGCAAATACAAATTCCCTGCATCAGAATCATGCAACAAATCATACCAGGACTATGCTATAGATAAATCAAATTGGAATTCTCAGAAGTGTTCAAGTAGCCTATAGGAAAACAGGAAAAAGAAAAGATAACAGAAAAACAGAAGGAATGAGCTGAAAGCAAAACTATGGCAGACTCACGTTTTCTTGCACCAATAATTGACAGTAACATCCTCGAAACAACAGGGAGTCCTAGAGAAGAGGACACACTAGTAATCTCCAGTGCTTAGGAATTTGGGGAGGGAAGGAGTGGGGTTGACCATAAAGAAACAGCACCAGGGAGATCTCTGTAGTAAGGGAATCATTCTGTAGTTTTATTTTGGTGGTGATTAGGCAGAAGTACTCATGTGAAAAATGAGATAAAGCTATGCATAATCATGCCATGATCTCTTCCTGGTTTTGATATTGTATGAAAGTTGTTTGTCAGTGATAATTATGTATTAGAAAACTACATGCCTTTTTAACTTGCAACTATTAGTGGAAACCAAGGGAAAGGTTCTTGGGACTTCCATACACCATCTTTGCAACTTCCTATGGATCTCGAATTAGTCCATGAAGCTAATAAATAAATAAAACTCTCAAAATAAGAGGAGGTAGTGGAAATGAGAATACATTTTAAAGATATGAATGAAAGAATACCTTTTAAATCTGACATAGGAGATAGTGAAGGTGAAGAAGGTAAAGAGGATAGTGAAGGTGAAGAAGGTAAAGAGGAAATTAGTGGAATATGAAAAAAACTAATACCAAGAGAAATGCTATGCTAAAAATATTTTTTTTTCTAAAAATACAAAGGGTGGAGAAACATGCCAAATAGAGAATGAAACACAGTCACTATAATGCAGTACTAACATATACCACAACATGAGATGATAAGACAAAGGTGGGCCATGTGTGTCAGTCATGTATGTCAATAAATGTAGATGGGCTTAGCATAGCTAGTAAAAGAAAACTACACCATATTTACAATGGAAATCCCAACCTATAATATATATGAGACATTTTTTTTAAAATGAGTGATTTAAAAAAAAATACAAAGGGAGGGACAAAGAATATGTCAGGCAAATGGAAAAAAATGAAGCTAGGCCCCTGTTTATGGGAATCATTTAGAAACAAATCTGGTCAGGTTGCCTGGTCCTGAACGTCCACTTGTTCCATCACCTGCTACTCCTCCCTCTAGCCATGTTGTCTTTCTTGCTGTTGCTCAGAAATTTCTCTTACCCCTATGTCAGTGCTTTCTGCCTGGATCACTCTTTCTTGGATACCCACTTAATTTTTTCTCTCCTTTCTTTGTGTTTCTTCCTGTAAGGAAGGAGATACCTAATCCTATAGAAAATAGTTATCTCTGGCACAAAAATATTCAATAGCAATCTCAATAGCACTAATCACTGCTTGACATATGGCATGTATTAGTCAGCTTTGACTGCTGTAACAAAATCCCGTAAACTAGGTGATTTACATATCAACAAAAAATATTCTTTTGCAGTCTGGAGGGTGGAAGTTCCAGATCAAGGTGTGTCAGTGTTCGGTTCTGGGTAAGGGCTTTCTTTCTGGTGTGTAAAAGACAACCTTCTTGTGGCAATTCTTGTGTGATCTTTCCTCGGAGCGAGCATGCTCTGAGTTTCTCCTTTTATATGGACACCAATCCTTATCAGATAAGGATTATGACCACCCTTAATACATCATTTAACCTTATGTACCTCCTAAATACCTAATCTTCAAGTACAATCACATTGGGGTTTAGGGCTTCCACATAGCACATTTCATGGAAGACATTTAAGTTCATAGAATGACATATTTGTTTGTCATTTGTCTGATCTTGGCTCCTTGAAGGCAAGAACCTGCCTTTGTTCTACTCACTGCTATTTCCCCACTGCCTCAAAGATTACCTGATATAATCAGAGCTCCAGAAACAAAACAAAACAAAGCAAAACAAAGCAAAACAAAGCAAAACAAAACAAAAAAACCTATGCGTTAACAAATACATGGAAAAAAAAATAAAGCTGATGGCTTTAGGCATATCCTTGCTCTCACTCATTTTCTCATCTCTTGCTTAGTCAAAGGGGATAATGGGTAAACTGTCTCACAATTGTGTTTAAAATTTAGATGAGATAATGCATGTGAAGTGCTCTGTTTTTTCCCTGGCATATGGTAAGAGCACAAGATAGATTAAGTATGGCTGCTCTTCTTGTCACCAATGTGACAATTATGTTCAGGCTAATCCTCCACCATGCTTCATTCCAAAGTTGAGCAGGATGGAGGAGACAGGAGGGAGCGGGGCAAGCACCGTGTGAGGGATGCTGCTTACTGTTTCTACAGGATGTTACACTGGGGGCTCCCCCCGCCCCCCACCCTTAGTTTATACTTTGATGTGAAATTTGGATGTTTTCCTGGCTTCAGAAGAAAGTCACCCTTGGTTTACAGCCTATGTAGGTAGTGAATATGCTGCTCCACCGTCCTGTTTCAGGTTTTAGAATATTGCTACCATCTGACCTCTACACAGGTCTCTATTTCCATGGGAGGTGGAAACCTCATTTGAAACTTTGTGGGGAAGGAGACATGACTTTTTGCTCAGTTCCCCATCCAGATCCACCGTGGCTGGGAGGACCTTGATAGTTCTGGGCTGATCCTTTTCCACAGGCACCACTGGTGGCCCAGATCCCTCAGAGCAAGAAAACCAAGCAAGGACTCTCTGAGTTAGCCAGCTGCTGCTCAGTCTTAGCCTTTATTTTAATTTTATCTCAGGAAAACAGAAAGTCTCACCATGCCTTCCTGTCCCAGCCACTCTCCTCCATAATACTCACTGACCCACACAAACACCTTACAGAAATCTTGGTCAAAATTGAGCCCTGGGTGAACCTCAGCTCTGTGAGCGATTGTCCTGGGGAACATGAGAGGCAGATGAGATTTGTGCACAGGTATGTAACCCAGCCTTCCTGCAGAACACAGGGAACCGTCCAGTGATGCTGGACTTGTGTGGGGGGAGGCTGTCACCAGGACCTGCTGGTAAGACAGCTTTCCAGAACATACAGGTGTCTGTTCAATCATCCAATCCAAAGGGCGTTGTCCACTTCTCTATGGAAGGCAGCTGCAAATGCACAGACTTCTAGACCAAAATCTGGCGTGCCTCAACGAACAGACTTGTGATGTGCTTGTTGTGAGACCCCAGGTTTCCTTGACGTCCACCTGGCAGGGTCCCCTGGGTCTGTTTTTGGGAATGAAAAGATTGACAAAGCAGCATTTTCTTCTGATGATAAAAATGTGGAGAAAAAACAAACCTCGAAAAGAATCTTAAGAAATAATCAAAACAAAACAAATCACATCCAAAAAAATCAAAATTACTACCGCTGTTACTTCAAACTGCCAGGAGATGGGGCCGCCTCTATTTTTCCCATATTCTTTTGCAAACCCCAGATATCGCAGGGGAAAACCTTATTTCTGAAGCTTGTGCTATGGAGAATGAGTTAGTGTAAGCTTGCTTTCTAAACTTGGTCTTTTTAACCTTGCTTTTCTTTTGTATCACTGCATATTCATGGGATATTACTAAAGAACTCCTCCCTCCCTCCTTTTACTTTTAAATATATATAATGACGACTTGTCAAGCTGGGCTTTCAAAATAAATAAAATAGAAGTTGTGGCTTTCCACCAAGGTGTCGCTTCCTTTGGTCTCTTACCCAGGAAAATAGAGGTTTAACAGCATCTGCTATACACATTTGGCAGAACCTTATTTTCAGCCACTGAAAGTCTGAGAAGAAAGGAGAGACATCAGCCAACAGGAGTTATTATCTATCCCCAAGAACCAGGCCTGAGAGACCTCATTATCACACCAGTCCGCATGGGGGGGTTGGTAAAATAACAAAAGCTAGTGAAGCTGAGGCCTTTGGTGAACACGCTGAGCAGAAGGGAAGATCTCTGAAGAATGAGCAGGAAGATGTGGGAAGCAGGAAAGAACAGGAGAAAAATGTCATGTTTTATTTCATTAAGTTTATAATATACTGTATTCATGCCCTGAAATGCCCAGCTGTATGTATGTGTACTCTTCTTTTAGTAAAAGTCTAATGTCCCCCTTCATTCAATTCCTCTGCCCCAGTTAAAAAAAAAGAAAAAATGATATTACAGCCTGGCATGGTGGTACATGCCTGTAATTCCAGTGGTTCAGGAGGCTGAGCAGGAAGATTGCAAGTTTAAGGCCAGCCTCAGCAACTTGTGAGGACCCTTAAGCAACTTAGCAAGACCCTTTCTCAAAATGAAAAATAAAAGGGGCTGGGGATGTGGCTTAGTGGTTAAGCATCCCTGGGTTCAATCCCCAGTATCAAAACAAGCCAACCAAATGATTGGAATCAAGGATGGCGATAATTTCCACAACAACATCAAGGCTTTCAAAGTCAAGTTCAGCACTTCTGAGTGAAATAATGTAGTGGATCCTGGAAAATCAGCCTTGGGGAGCAGATCCTGCTAAATCCTGATCTGGTTCCTAATCAGGGCATGGCACACAGAGAACCCTGTTACCAGAAGACAGCATCTTTTAATGGGTTTGATTGGACGGTTGGGCCAATCCTTCTCAGACATCTAGGCAGCACAGGATACAAGGAACTTCCAGATTTTGCTGTCTAGTTTCATTCACGATTAAGGTTCAAAAGCACATAGTCAAGCTATGGCTAACTTGGTTGCTTTGGAAACATTCTCAGGAAAAATTCAATTCTCTCTAAATGGAATTAGCCAGTTGGTTCATGTTTGTTTTTTTCTTGCTTTGTTTCAGTTTTTTAATTGATGACACTCTGGTGTGGCTTAGAATCAGTAGTCTTGCATTTCCACAGTTACATATAATAATGCACTGGCTAGGACACCTGTTTCATGTATCTGATTTCCTGGGCTAGCTTAGGGAATGTTCTTTTGGGCTCACTTTGATACTAAGTTCTGAGTCACATTGTGGTCTGTTGGTGAGGTCAGTGATATTGCAAGGAATGCTAAGGCCTTGGATGGTCAGATCTAGATAAATCCTCATAAGCCCAGCTTTCTGCCAGCCTCTAAACAATCCAGTCAGAGTGGCTCAGGCACTCACCAGCCCTGGGTGCTACAGAGATTCCTATCAAAGCTCAAAATGACATGAAGGTTGACCAACTGGCTGAGGGACCTTCAAACAACAATTTTTCAAAGGTCACAATAATGTGCTTTGCCATTTGCATAGTCTTCTCACTAAACGGGCAGAGGGGCAGAAGTAGAGGATGGTCCATCTCTTAACCTTTCTCCCTAGATAACTCCAAAGGTGGGGTGCTTGTCAAGTCACACGGACTTCAGCTCGCATCTCAACTCTGCTCTCCACTTCCTAGCCAGGTGTTCTTAATGCTAACTCTTATCTTTTCCTACCAAATGGGCAGAATCAGAGTAGCTGCAGTCGGCATGGTGCATGACACCCAGTGGAGACCCAGCACACGGTCAGCCCTTTATCCTCATCTGCAGATGCAAGATGGGAAAACTGCCAGGGCTTTATGAACAATCTATGTGACAATTTTCAAATTAAAAACGTAAGCCTGTGAATAAAATCCAAGATTAGCATCTCTGAAGAAGTAGTGGGACCTGAAAGATGAGGAATCCTGCTTGGCCCTGGTTCCAGAGTATTCCTGAGAAGGTCTCCAAAACTCTAAGAATTCCAAGGTTTCTATTCTGACTGCCTCACTCATCTAACCCCGAATCTACCATCTTTAAGTAATTGTCTGAGGGAAGGAAAGAGATGCATATCTTTCTAGAGAGCTGCAGAAAAACCCAGTTAGACTGAAGGATCTTTGTTACAAATCCTTAAACTAGACACTAGAGAATAAAATATGTGGATCTTCATCTACTCTTTTCTAAAGTGATCATCAGGTGTATGATTTTATAACATTCTAAATAGTTTGATTCAAAATTGTCTGAAACATTGAAGATGTTTGGTCACAGTTTATCTACAGTCTACTGGATTTATAAGCTGGCAGCTGAGACCAGACATTGCCATGGAAACAATGACTAAGGCATCCTTGGCTTAGAACCAAACATGTGTCCAGATGACCTGATAGGATTCAGAAATTGATAGTAATCCAGAGAGGTTCATGGGGCAGGCTCCATGAAGGACATTGTACCCTTGAAGGAAGCATAAAATATCAACTAGGGGACAAAGGAATTAAGGCCTGATATTACTACAGGCAAGTCTTGTAGAAAGTTGAAGAAACAATGACTACTCAACCAATTTGGTAGGGGATGTGGATTCTAGCAACGAAGTTGAATGGATAACCTTGGAAGGACTGGGGAAAAGGATGGACTCTACCAAATAGGACACCTCTGGAGACTCTCAGCATGGAGAAGCTGATGTGTAGAATCCCATTCCAGGCAGATGAATCAAGTCCTAGGTGGGGGGTACAGAGAGGAATCAGGGAAACCAATTAGGAGGCAATTAGAGTCAATGGACATGACATTATGACAGCCTGGACTTGAGGGGTGGCAGTGAAACCAGAAGGAGGGGGAGTGGTGTGAAGAACTACACAAAGGGAGAAACACACTTCAGTGACTCAGTGGATGGTGCAGGAGACCAAAGTGCTAAGGATGAGTGCAAGATGTGAGCCTGGGCGGCCAGCTAGGTGATGGAAGCTGGATAAAGCAAAGCACTTAGGAGGAGCCAACTGGGTTTGTGGCTGGTTGAGTTTACAGGGATGGTGGGACATGGGACAAAACTAGAGTGTGTGCTTAGTATTGTGGTAAGACCATGGGCCCTGGAGAGCCATAGTTGGCTCTTCTGGTGGTTGTGAAGGTGAACTAAGATAAGGAATATAAATCATAGCACAGTGACATTCTTAGTAAGGATATCTCTGTGTATCTATTAATCTTTAAAGAATTACATAATTCAAATCTAGCATGGAATAAAGATAAATATATTGAAGTCACTTGAGAGATGATAATGAAGATGTTTCTTACCTTGAAAAGAAAAGCAAGAGAAGACTAAGGTGACAGGTCTCTAAGTGGTAGCCCGCTCTTTATTGTTGCTAAGAGTCCTACAGGGAAGTCAACAAAGAGGACACTCTGGACCCATCCACAGTTTACTCCAGAGGTGTTTTGGCTGCAATTCGCCCTGAGGAATCCTTGCTTGATGGAGCAGGACAGGCAGCAACACAGAGCTCGGGAGTCTGACCTGTCCCACACCCAGGGCAAGGCAGATCTGCAGTGCCTGGGCCCTTTCCTCTGGATCCCAGTCTCTGATCTGAGCCTCTACTTGAGGTCTTACCATTCAAACAGTAATAAAAGGCAAAGCAGACCAAACTCACGAGCAGAGCTGACCCCCAACACCCAACCCTGCACTAGAAGCCAATGCTCCTATTATCATGACTGCCATTGGGAGTTAGAGAGAGAAAGAAGAGAGGCAGGAAAAAACAAGGAAGGAAGGGAGGGAGAACAGTGTAATTTTAGGATCAGGTCTCTTATGTGCTTACAAAAGCTCTCTTGTACCCCAGCAACTTTGCCCAGTTATGTCCTTCGTGTGAGCAGCTCAGAGCTACCATCTTGGCACCGTGAGGTGATGGTGGAAGAAGCAAGCTTCACTTCGTGCTTGACATCACTGATAAAATCTATGAACCACAGGGGGCAGAGGCAAGCAGTTCAGAAATGTAGAGGAGCAGCATGTGGACGAGAAGAGAGAGTGGACAGGAATGGTGAGTTTGGGGAGGAGGAAGTGAAGGGGACCTCAGTGCACCTGAAGCCCCAGAGAGAACAGGAAGAGAGCAGCGCTGGCTGGAGAAGCATGGTCGCTCCAGGGTGCCACCTCTGCTACTGAGATGAGATAAGCATCATACAGGATTGATGCTGGGTGGGCCTCTGTCTAAAGCCTCAAGGCATCAAGTGATGCTCTTGGGACCACCATCTTGATTTAAACTTTTGGTGACCCCAAGAAAAATGATTTGGCATGAGCTCTGTATGCCAAGACATCTGGACACCAGATTAGATGCCCCAGGCATTCTCTCAAGTCACCATTGACCTCCTCTGGTGCAGACCCCTGTGTTGGGGCTGGGGACACCCATCATCCATCACCACAACCAAATAGCAGTTATTAATTTCATGGTATTTACCATTTTGGTATTTGCTATAAAAATGACCTTGTAACAAAAATGATATCAAAAAATGACTCCTACAATTTTTTCTAGCAATAAAAGGCTGCTAAAGCCCTTGGCATATGATTAAGGATTTGATTTTTTTTTGATGGGTTGATTCAAAGTTTGCCTCTCAGGTCATAATGTTTAAAACCCTAAGCCCCTGGAGGTTTGGTCCAGGAGAGTCCTGGACTGCAATGCAGAAAATCAGCTTCTGATGCCTGCCCCATTTTTCCTGCTCTGTGACCTTAGGCCTGTAGCCACAGTTTTCTCCATAATAAATGCAATATTTAGAGGATAATATATCGCCTGTATCTTCCCCAGGCTTATGGTGAGAGCATAAGAAATAAAAGGGTAGAGTGTGATCTGGAACATAAATGAAATAGTTGGAAATACACAGAACATAAAACAACCAATTGTTCCTACATCACCCATTAAACTCTGCTAGTTCTTACTAGCTGTAGGTGCTGCGGCCAACCTTCCACCTGAAAGACCACATCAGGCAAATGCTCTCAATAACATTTGTGTAGTTAACAACAGATTCAAATTAGTTCCTTCAAGATACAATAGTTTATATTGAAAAAAGTTAGGAACTTCAAAACAGCAAAGGTTTATATCTTGCTCAGACTGCACGCTCATCACTGGATTCCATGCCTGTCAGTTACCTGGCTACCAGAGCTGAGGGAGCAGCCCCTGTCCCCAGGCTGGTCATCAGGCCTGAAGAATGCTGTTCTAGGGTTCTCACCTCTGTAACTGAATGCCCAGACAGAACTGACATCTCTCTCTTCCCGCTCAACAATTTATTGGCTACAGAACTGACCCGGGAAGACCCGGGAAGTCAGAGAAATGGAAGTCTTTGGAGGGCAGCATTGTCAACAACTGCAAGTCGCCCTCCATCCAGCTAGAGATTCAACATTGGACTCTGGCGGTGTTGATGGGGACAATGGCGGTCTGCATTGTATAACAAGTGTTTGCTGAGCACCTCCTAGATGTCAGAAACAGTGCTCAGCACAGGAGATGCAAGACCTCAGACAAGTTCTCTGTCCTCAGGTGACTCACTGAAATGCCACTGGGCATTTCTGTGAGCTTCAGCCAGCCACTTCATACAGTCCGAGGGCAGAGGAATGGATTCCTGGAGGTGGCAGGTCCTCCTGGAGCAGTTGCCTATGAAGGGCCTGGGGATGAAAGGGGTCCTGGGCGATAAGGCAGCACAAAGCAAGGCATGGCGACAGCCAGTCTGCAGGTGCAAGGTCCTCCAGGTGGTGCTTGCTGCTGGAGCATAAATAGGAGCCAGGCTGGTAAGAAAGAGAGAGCCTGGGTGAAGGAGGACAGTCCAGGAGACAGTAACCGCAAGGAAGGAGAGAGAGAGGCTGTTATTGGCAGTGAAGGGGACAGAGGCAAAAAGCCAGGCAAAAGAACCTGGGAATGCTGGCCTTCAGCTCTGAGCTCCCAGAAACAGGGTGTGTCATGCTCGTGGGAGGGACCCTGCTACTGGGTCCACCTGCTTGGAAGCCACACTGAATGGCTGTGTTGCCTGGACAAGGGATTTGCCCTGTCCAAGCCATAGTTTCTCCATCTTCAAAACAGGAACAATGGACAACTCACTTGTATGTCTGAGACTCACTGAATTAGTATGTACAAAGAACTTCGGGCAGGGACTCTGGAGTCTGGCCAGGAAGCGGAAGTATGGACCATGTTCGCAGTGGGGGGGGGGGTTCCTGCCTCTCCTGGCCAGGCCCAGCCTGCTCTGCCAGCTGAAGTGTCAACATGGGCGGCTCCTGACTGAAGTCCGGGCAGACAAAGGACACTGTGCACCCAGGGGACCTGAGCAGTGTCCCTTTCTGTTTGCCACACAGAGGCCTTCCTTTTCTGGAAGCAGCTGACTGGAGGATGGGCAGGCTCGAGCAGCAGGTCGTTTTCTGCTGAGTCACCTGCTGGCCTCTGACTGGTATGCCCGGTTCCTAGCAGGAGGAGCCAGCTCCCAGAGCTGCTGTGTTCTGGGGGTGGGCCCGGAGGTGGTAGTCTTTTTATAAGGGTGCTCAAAGCCTCCAGTGAAACAATAGAGGTTGTTTTATGGGTTTGGTGGGCTGATTGCCAAAGCTTGGCCTGCCAAAGCATGCCAGCAGAGGAGGGATTGTCGTCTCTGGGCTCCTTGCCATGGATTTGCATCAGCCATCCATAGGAGGCAATAGCCTGGGAGGACTTGGGTTCCCATCTGATTTTTACAGCATAGCAATGATGTAACTTCAGTGGAGATTCTGAGATTCCATTTTGCTTCCACAACTGTGCACACTGGGCAATGATGGTTGCTGGCATCTCAGAGCACCAGGCCTTCCAAGCACCCTCTTACTCAGTCCTTACCAGCTGGTGAACTAGGTTCTCCTGTTCTTCCTATCTCACCTTTGAGGACAGGTGAAGCCTCTTGCATGAGGTCACATGGTGGTAAGTGGTAGAGCAGATAGCCTGATCCAGGACCCATTTCCTGAGGGGTATGTCTCCCAGGGGGGTTGGGGGACTGATGGGGACGTGTGCAACAGCAAGTCTAACACACAGTGAGTGTGCAAGAAATGACCTCCATCGCTCTTATTGCTATTAGTTATTCCTGCAAACAAACAGACAAGAGTAGTGAAACAAGCTCACTATGACGTTTTGCAAGGCTGGTTTTATCCATGGAGGGCAGGTGAGCAGAGACCCCAGGGACATGGACACACCCTGCCCTCCCACCTCGCCTCGTTCTATTTGCTTCTGAACTATCTTAGACTGACCTTGTTTGGAAGCCAAATGACCTTCAGTCTCTATACCCTCATTTCATGGTTTAGAACTCAAGTGTGTAGGTCGTAGAAATTTCACAAATTCCAGACAGGCTTACGGCATCTAAAGAGCCACTAACAAGTGTGTAACGCCTGCTTTTTTTTTTTTTCTTTTTTTTAACTCTGTGTGGGTGAGAGATGTTATTCTCAGAGAGCAAGAACTTTGCTAAAGCAACGAGGATCCAGGCCAATTTACTCGCTAGCCTGTGACCCCCATAATACCAAAGCTGCTCAGGGTGCTTTTGAGGGTGTCCTGGGAGGGAGGTTTTTGCTGTTGCCCATCTTTCCTCCTAACCCATGAGAACTGGCCTTGGCTGCTGATGCCCAGAGCACTTTCTTCACTTGGTTGCTGTCACAATCAAATTATGGAGCAAGCAGGTGTTGATGAGGCCTGTCACTACACAAAATCAATTATAAAAAAAAAAAAAAAAAAAGGAAGTGACCCAGTTTCCTGTGGCTTGTCACTCCGGGGCTCAGATCGTGCCCTTCCCCCTGCAGTGAATCGGAGTTGCTGAGAGTGGTGTCAGTTCACTCTGCAAGCCACGGGGAGTCGGGCTGGCAAGATCTGCAGTGAGCAGCCTGGGAGCTCCCTGCCATTTGTGCTCGTGTCCCTGTCACTGTTGAGACCATTAATCTTCAACTTACAGCTGAGCCTTCTCAGGGTTCTGAGTTTTCTTGTGCTCTGTTCAGCAAGGCGTTCAGGATTCCTTCACAGAAATCTGTGATGGGGCCGGAAAATGCTGTGTGAGCTATGTCCTCGTGAAGTCACCATCTGGCCAATATTCATCTTGCTTAACGAAATACCAAGGATGTCCTTCAGCGCAGATGCTGCAGGGCCAGAACACAGCACACAAGTGACCGCAGCCATAAACCAACATGCAATCAAGTGTAATTAACGCACCTGGTGCCCACTCCGGCGTTCCAATCTGCGGTTTTCTGTGTTGGATGGTTTCATTTTTCATATGTGGCTTTTTGTTGTTTTCCTTTGATGGTGGGGGGAGAGCTTCGCTGCTCAAACCAGCCCCAGCATCTTCAGCCATAAATAAGTCACTGTGGAGCGGGAGCTGGCGCGAACAGGAGTGTTTGTGCGTGGTCAAGAAGCTGCATCACGCGCAAACAATACAATACTGAGCAGCTTTCTGGGGTGTGAAAAGGCCTTTGTCCCAGGCGTCTTGAATCTGCCCTGCTGTTGGCGCTCACAGGCTCCAGACCCAGCCACTGCCCTCCATGGGCTTGTGCACCAGATGGAAGAGGTGAAGGCATCCCAAGCTTAGAAAATTAAAGACAAAAGTCAGCAGAACTTACCAGCCTCCCTCCTTTCCCTCCCATCCTTCCACGCCTGTCCTGACTTTGCCAGGGTTTTGAATGGTGATGGTGAAGGTGAAGCATCCGGCCTCTGTGAAATGGAAATGCTTAAAGCTATGGGCTCTGTCTTTGGACAGAGATCAGCAAAGTTTAACCCAGGGGTTCGGACCGTGATGTCTCTGTCTGACACCCAGAACCCACTTATAGCCTGAGGGCCATGCAAGGCATGCGATGGAGGAATCAGGCAGAGCCTTAACCTGGGGTTCAGGGTCATGGGGAGGACCTGGTCTCCTTTGCAGTGTTCCCACTCTGTCCAGAGCAGAGGCACGCTGCTCCCATGGTGACCTTGCAGTCTGGGGGCATACGGAGCTCTGGGCTCATCCTCCTGTGTCACTTCCACTCTACTTGGAAATAGCAAAATTGCAGCAGCAATTAAAGGTTTCAAAGGCCCTTGAGTGTCGTTAGGGGCTTGTCACTGCCTTTCTCTGAGCTCCAGGATGAATGACTCCCAATTGTCTCCTATCAAATTAAAGCTCCTTATCATGGGCTGTAGCATCCTCTGCTAATTGGCTCCCGCTTACCCAATTCATCTTTTATTCCGAAGCACCTTGTCCCATGTCTGGGAGCTGTCTCCGAAGCCTTCTAATTGCCAGCACTCTTCAAATCAATTCCATTCAACAGATGTGCCTTGGATTTCTTCTCCAGAGCCAGGCCCTGATACAGGGGGAGGTAGCAAGGTACAGGAATCAGAGGGCCTAGACATGGCAACAGAGGAAGCTTTCTGGAGCGCCTGAGAGTGGAGACAGCAGTTTGAGTTTTGGTCTAAATGTAGGTGCTGAATCATCTTAGGCAAGTTACTTAAACTCTCTGAGCCTTAGCTTGAGAGGCCTGGGGATAAGCTGGAATAATTATGCAGAACTACTGCAAGAAGTCAATGTGATTTTATCTGTATCTTGTCTCAACTGCTGATCTCTATATATTTCACAAATAAATGTTTGACGCACACACATATCCCTAAAGAATCTGTCATCATTTTCACTGGCTTCAGATGGGGTGTGAGGGGGCCGTAGTCATCTCTACCTGCAGAAATCTGCAAAGCTCTCCTAGAAGGGAAGAGACTGGAGCCAAGTTTTTCTTCTTCAGTAGACTTAAGAGCTAAGGGCAGGTCAAGGGCACAGAACCACCTGAGAAACCAGGGGGCAGGAAATACCCAGGCATGGCCCTGTTTGCATAGGGGCCAGGGAGGGTTGGGGATGTTGAAGATGGTTCTTGAGAGACCCTGGGAAGGGGTGCACATTCCCCAAGGCCCAGTTCCTCTTGGACAGGCTGAGGGTTCGTAATGGAGCTGTGCAGGTTACCACTGTGGACCCCACCTTCTGATAAATGGGCCCAAAGTTGCACCTCCAGCTTTGCTGCTGGGCCATGCCTCCATCCTGTCCTCAACACTTCTCAGACTCTCCTTTTCTGTTCTACTTTACCTGCTTCCAGGTTCAAGGGAGCCCCCAGCACCACTCAGGGCTGGCCAAACATCATCTGTCACCTTGTTTGTGTCTGCTTAGGAAAGTTTTCCAGGATGGGGACCTCGTCTATATTTCCTGCGGCCACACCACAACAGCCCTTTGCCTACAACAACGCTGTTGCTTCACTTCAGATTTAATTAGCAGATGGGGAGGAGGACAGGGAGGAAGAGGCTCAGGGGTGTGAGCAGAACCTGGATAGAAATCTGACACCCTTTTCCCAGTAACCTCAAATGAGTCATTGCTTTCTTTGATTCTAACTTCTTGAACCACCACTACAAGGACCTCTTGTTCTCAAGGGGACTCAGAGAGAAAGGTGTGGTCTAAAGAGGACCTTTAGTTCCCATCGGGTTTATATTGGTGTGTTTGCCTGGAAGGACTTGGAATCCCTATAGCTTCCCACTTCTCTCTCCTTCCCAAGCAAAGGAAGTCCCAGCTGGGGCCCTTTTCACCAGCCACAGGGGATGTCACTTTTTGGGGCCCATTTATCAGAATGTGGGGTGCACAGTGGTAACCAGCACAGCTCCATTGCAAACCCTCAGAAAACCCTGAAAGGAGAGTCTCAGCTTAGAGAGATTGACACTTGCCCGCCCAAGTCTTCCTCCGAGTAAGTGACAGAGCTCAGGGTCAAACTGAGACTTTTCTGACACCAGGTCCATGCTCTGTACACCAGCCCAACCAAAAGGATGTCCACCCTGCTCCCAATTTGGAGCACCTGAAGGCCACTAGAGAAAAGTGTGGGATCAGGAACCACATGGGGAAACAGTCACACGGGTGGAGCTTGTAAGCGTCAAACTTGAGAACTGAAGGTTAGAGACATCACAGAGGGCTGGGAGTGCAGCGGTGAGCCCTTGGGTGGGAGGAGGATGCTGTGTGGAGTTTAGAGTGGGGGTCTAAAGCACCAGGTAGGGGAAACAGGGATATTGGAGAAAGGGTGCAACTGTGATTAGCATCATTCAGAATGTCCTCAGGGAGCAGCCACTGAGCACAGGCACAGAAGGTCTGTGAGCATGCAGAGGAGAAAGAGGAGCCAAACAGGGCTCCCGACTAGCATGTGTGTTCTCTCCCTTTACTTATCTCCACAGTGTCGGGAGGCCCCTGGGCTCCACCCGTCGGATTCCATGAAGTCTGGCTGGTAACACCCACGCCAGAAGACCCCCTGGGAGCTGCATCTCCATTGTCCCGTCTGTCATGTTCCATACAGAATTGACCAGGGAAGGGCTGCTAGGGGTTCCCCTCCTTCAAAACCTCCCTCTTCTTCCCTCCTCCTTCTCTTTTCTGTCTTTGCATCCCAGAGGGGGTTCCACCAGAGACTGGAAGACCCTGCCCACCCTCTTTCTCCAGCCTGGAGCAGTGAGGTTGGGTCTTCCAAGCTTAGACCTTCTTTCAGATTCTTTGCAGAGGATCACCTGTCACACAGAGGAAGACTGCTCACTTTCACTTCTCCCTCCGTGTCACTGTATGACTTCACTGTGGACTTATACTCACAGAATCCTGTCCATTTATTTCCTTGGTATTAATAAACAGCTCCTCCCCACAAAGGGTGGAAGGAGAAGGAAAAAGTTGTTGGGAGACAAAGGACAATCTTGAAATGCCAAGCCTTGAAATGGGAAGACATGTGACCGTCCTGCATGAAGCCATGCCTGACTTCCCCAGGCTGAGTGGACCTGGGTTGTGCTTGGCCAGGGCTCAGCTGGTGCACCTGCGGTGTTGGTGTCATTGACTTGGTTGTATTTCTCTCGATTGACTCTGAGTTCATCAGGATGGGCCCTTGCCTTATTCTCTTCCATGCAGATGCACAGTGGGTGTCTGTAAGCATTTGGTGCATCAAATAAATAATATAATGCAGTCTACGCCCAGCCTCATAAGAATGTTACCTTAGAGAATAGGCATTCCACATCCAGCAGTTGGACCCTCGATCAGCATGCCTAGGTGGGAACCCATTCTCTTTCACTTAGCTGCACAACTTTAGGCAATTCCTGGATCTCCCTAATTCTTAGTTTCTAAAAATATAAGACAAAGGTAGCAATGATATATACTTTGTAAAGTTGTGGTGCACATCAGATGAGACTATTCATGTAAATAGTCCTGGGCCTATAGCAAACGCACAACAAATTTCAGTTGGGAGACAGAGAGAAAGGAGATCGCTTTGTGTCATGATTAAGGACATAGATGAGGCAAGACTTGAACTGACTTTGGAGGGCAGGGAGAGATAGTATTGAACACATGATGTGTTGTATGAGTCAGATTTTCCTCACCACAACAAAATACCTGAGAAAAGCAACTTAAAAAGAGGAAAAGTTTGTTTGGACTCCAAGTTTTGGAGGTTTCAGTCCATAAGCAGTTGGCCCCACTGTTTTTGGGTCTGTGATGAGGCAGCACACCAGGGTGGGAGCTCATGGCAGAGAAAGCAGCTCACTTCATGGCAGCCACAAAGCAAAGGGAAAGAAAGGCTCTTAAAGGCTCCACCACTTCCCGAAAGCACCTGCAGGGAGCAAGCCTTCAATGCATAGGCCCTTGGGGGACATTCAAGACCAAATCAGAGCTTTTGTCCATCACTGGTGTTAGTAGGATTTCCTACTCAGATTCCAGTATCTGGATGCCCAGATACTGGGCAGTCATGTCCTGTTTAAAAATCTCCCACCTTCTCTGAGAGAGGGGCTCCCTGGAACTATAGAGCACCGCTGGGCCAGACTCCATCCCAAGAGGTGTGTCCTGAGCATTAGATGGCCTTCCCCAGTGCTGCCACAGTTTCACTGTACAATTTCCTCCATGCACAATAACCTCACCACTCAGAACTTGTCTCCTTTTGCAAAACAGGGAGAACACAGTCATCTGCTCTGGCTTGATGTTTGGAGCGAGTACACATTAGTGAGAAGTGCAAGGTCACTCTCCAAGCACTCCACTGCCATCCTGATAACCTCCTGCCCCCAGTCCCACACCAAGGTAGGCTTCACTAAATCCAATGATCAGTTTTAATTTGAGAAATGTGTAGGGTACCAAAGTAGGCACCAGGAACACAGAAGGGACACAGAAGCAGTTCTATCCTTAAACTGCTTGCTTGAATAGAGGAATTCTAAACATAAACGAAAATGACCATAGGGAGCTCAGATTCTTCCTCTCAGCCCTCCTAGCACCAGCACCACCTCTAGGACATTTTGTAAATACAAAGCACTGGCTTCATTAATCATTCAAACAAAGTTGCACCAGAGAAATGTGCCCAGGGCCACCCAACCACTGAATGGCACAGTCAGAATTCAAACCATGTCCCCCACCTTGAAACTGTCCTTCTGGGAACTGGTCCTATCTTGATCAAACACTCCTCCTCCCCCACTTCCCTGGCCCTCTCCACCCACATTGTGGCCACCCAGGCCAGGGCTCCCCATCTCCAACAGATGACTCAGATGCCAAGGGCCCTGAGCTCCCTGCGTTCTTCTTGCTAATTTTCAAACCTCCTCCAGTCATGGTCACCAGAATGAGCCTTCCCAAATGCAGACGTCATTGTGTCAGTGCATTGAAAACTCTTCAGTGGCCTCCTTAGTGCACAAGAAAAGGTCTAAGTTCCTTGATGTCCAGCCAGAGCCCTTTCTGACCTTCCTTTGGAACCTTCTCTCAGTGCCTCCCTATTCCCTCAACTGAGTGAAGTCAGAGCCACCATGACGTCTTCCTTGGGTCCCTTTTCTCCTTTATCAATCTAGGGAAATACCATTCCTATCTCCTCTCACAGGAATCTTCTCTGAGACACCACGGTGCTCAGTTAGCCAACCACCCTGTGACTTCCTGTCTACTGCACTGCTAGGATATAAAGAAGCAGAGGAGCTGGTGAATGAGAAAACCAGGGTGTCCCTGACCCAAGATGGGGGACAGGGAGGATCATTTAACTCTCTGTCATTGATAGTGGTCTTGGGGAACATGGCACAGATTTGGGGTATCAGAGCTGGATTTTGAGGAAGAATCAGATACATTTGGGTCATCCTGCCCTGGATTCTCAGCTGTCACCAAGGAGAGTGTCCATACTGAA
>JAJEJO010004331.1:311835-366960 GCA_020662805.1 Glaucomys volans | reverse complement strand
AACATTATGCATTACCAAATATTTATCCTTTTTTGGGTGGTAAAGACACTTAAAATCTACTCTCAAAGCAATTTTCAAGTATACAATATTAACTACAGTCACTATGTTGTATAATGCAGCTCTTAAATTTATTCCTCCTACCTGAAATCCTCTGTCCTTTCATCAACATCTCCCCCATCATCCCACCATGCTCAGTCCTAAATCCTCTTGTAACCACAATTCATCTTCTGTTTCTGTTAAGTCAGCATTTTCAAGATTACACATATAAATGAGATGATGCAGTGTTTTTTGTGTTTTCTCATTTAATTTAATATAGTGTATTCCACATTCATTCATATTGTCACAAAGGAAAATATTTCCTTCTTTTTAAAGGCTGAATAACATTCCATTGTGTATAGAAACCACATTTTCTCTATCTGTTTATCCACTGATAGATTCTTAAGTCAATTTCATTCCTGGCTACTGAGAATAAAAATTTCAATAAACGAAGGAGTATAGATACATCTTCAACATAGTTATTTCATGTCCAGTAGTGGGATTGCTGGATCATAGGGTAGTTATATTTTTAATTTTTTCAGGAACCTGCATACTGTTTCTCATAATGACTATTAATTTAACTCCTACCAATGGTGTACAAGGATTATCTTTTCTTCACATCCTCTTTGTGGTTTAATTTGCATTTCCCAGATGAACAGTGATGTTGATCATTTTTATATGCCCATTGGCCATATGTATATCTTGCTATTGAGTTATTTGAGTTCCTTATAAATGTTCAATAGTAACACCTTATAAGATGTATGGTTTGCAAATACTTTCTCCCATTCTGCAAGTTGTTTCTTCACTCTGTTGATTGTCTCCTTTGCTGTGTAGTAGCTTTTTCATTTTCATGTAATTCCATTTGTCTACTATTGCTTTGGTTTCCAGTATTTTGGGGGTCATATCTCCAAAATATATACACATGCATATATATATACATATTCATATACACATACACATACATATATATTGTCCAAACTAATGTCATGGAATTTTCCACTATCTTTTCTTCATTTAATTTTAGAATTTTAGGCCTTAACATATTAGGCACAAAAGCAATGGGGTCAACCATTCATGGGCTGAAACCTTCAAAACTGTAAGCCAAAATAAATAATTTCAATATTTGTTACAGTAATGGAAAGATGAATAACAATTCTCTAATTGAAACTTCATACACACACACACACAAATCCTTTGAGTTTAATATTATAAAGTTGTTATATGGATGAAAAAACTGTCTTAACAGAGATTAACAAAGACCATGTCTTGTTCATCTTTATCCCCAGTGCCTGGCAAAGATATAATCACATAATAGACTAAAAGTTTGATAAATAGATAAGTGAATTAATTTATTACTTGCTAGTTTGTGTTTTGTTTACAGCCTTTTGTCAACTTTGAGGCATTCCTTTGATGTATTTTTTGTTATCTTTTTTAAACTTCACAATTCATAGTCACTACCAAAGACTGACCAGAGCTAGGGATGTGGCTCAGTGGTAGAGTGCTTGCCTAGCAGGCAGAAGGCCCTGGGTTCAATCCCCAGCACCACAAACACCCACACCTGCATACCAAAAAACAATGTCTGATCAATGTACATTTTAATATTATTTCACAATTTCTAAACTCTGTGTTAATACTCTTCCTTATTGTTTCTTTTAAACCCAAGGAGAATATCTGTGTCCTCTCTACCATTAAGCACACCTTACAAATATTTACATAAACCTTAAATTTTTTTAATCTCTCTTCTATCCCATATTCACAGAACTGCCCTTGTATGTTTCTGCTGGAACAAAGTGAAGAGAACCTCTTCCTAAAGCTTAACAACCAAAACAGGCCATCAGCATATCTCTACAGTTCCATTCCCAGAAAAGAAGTATGGTCTAAATACAATTGGACTCTCCAAAACACATCATATGATGAAGCTGCAGTCAGAGGTGACCCAACACATTGTTTTAACATTGTTTTTTTTCCTTACTTATGCTATCATTTCTACTTGTGTCAACTGTATCGTAAAAGTACAATTATTGAAGTTAGATGCATTCAGCTTTTAATGTACTATATTCTACGGTGAATTACTTGACCTGAGTTTCACCCATAAAATAAGCATATATCTTCCAACTATATTTTTTGCTATAATTTAATAAAATGATAAATGTAAAGCACAATCCCCACTACTCTATAAATTTTCATTTCTTCTGAACTTCGTTCCTTATACCATTCCATATTCTCTTCATGATTCTAGGTATACATATTCAGAAGCTTTTAAAATTCAGTCTTACTCATCTTGTCACATTTACCAACCCAAAATCCTAACCCATCACCTGTTACTAAACCTACCAATAATCCAAATGCACCAAATTGCTGTCCCACTGTTTGGCAAGAACTGAAAATGAAGAAGCAGACCAGATGGCCAGTTTACCACTTGCCTCCTGGAGCCTAGCCAAAAGCTAATGTTGGATTCTGGCAAAGCTATGTAGGTACTCAAAGCAGTTCTATTGGCTGTGATCAACTCAATAATGGAGTTAAACATAATGACATTAAAATCCTGGAGTATATATTTGAGCTTGATCTGCCACTTATAGAATGAATAATCGCATTTATAAGCAACACTTCTGATATTTTCTAATATGTGAGTCATAAGTTTAGAATACCAATAAAAATAAGCCTTTCTAGTCATATAGTACAATGTAGAAATAATTAAGGGCAACTGATAGGTTGCACAGCAAGGGAGGAAGGAGCATTTATACTATTACTCCATATCTACTCTACCCCTGCTGGCCTAATCTCTACTACATACCGTTAATTCTCACATGGCTAGGATAAAATTTCACTAAGGGAAATGAAGTTATGACATTCAGAGTTGATGATAAAGGTAGATGTCCTGATTCTATTCACAATTTAAAGTTGTTTCTTTAAACAACTTTGGTTAGTTCACACTTAGCAAATGATGCAAAAAGGATGTGATAATGTTAAAACGTAGGTTAGGTACACTTTAAAGTAGCAAATAATAATTTATATTCAAAGATTCCTCAAAAAGCATTCTCTCATGCAGAAGGAGACAGTAATGAACTGGATTTCAAGTTAAAAAAAATAAATCTCTTCATTATTTAAAGTAAAAAAGCAATATAATATGTAGATTTTAGATTAGCCTATACTGGTATTTGTTTATTTGTCTAAATGAAAACTATTTTTTCTGTGAACGGCCATGAGACAGTATATAGGCTAGATTTTGTGGGTCAAAATAAAATACAAAGATGATATATAGTACTAATGTTATGAGAGGGAAAAAATTTCCACAAAAATTCTTAATGACAAAATTCAAATAGTAAGTGTAACACAGATTTATTAGTTAAAATAATGGAACTCTTTTGGGGAAAGGGTGGACAACATTTCACTTAACTGTGATTCAGTTCTACACCATTCAAATCAATTTCAATGCCCATCTGTTAACATTGGTTGATAATATGGTTTTATGCATTTCACCTGAGAAATATCATTTACCACAGACAGGAAATACCAAATACTGGCATCAATCCATAAAAACAGGTTTTTAATTGGTGATATTTGTTGCCTAAAGAATACATAGAATTGAGCTGGGGTTGTGGCTCAGTGGTACAGCACTTGCCTAGCATGTGTGAGGCACTGGATTCAATCCTTGGCACCACATAAAAATGAATAAACTAAAGGTATTGTGTCCATCTACAAATAAAAAATATTTAAAAAAAAGAATACATAGAATTGATTGAATCTGTTGGTATTTTCCTTTTAGTATGTCATTACATTGCAAATATAATGGGTGGTAGCTCTTTAATTACACAGCTAAATGAATTTTAAAATGTATAAATTCCCTTTGTACTTGTGACAACATCTGAAAAGTCCTACTGAAACCATATTTTGAGCTGGAAAAGTATATTAACTAAAAATCATGTGAGAATAGAGTGTACACTACTTCTTTTAACTATTGACAGCAAGGGAAGCACATAAGTATACTGAAAATATTTATGATAAATGTTACTCATCAATGAAATGACTTTTCCACAGTCATGGTTAACTAAGTTACAAGGTAGAACTTTTAAGTTTCACATATAAGCATAGTTTTGATAACAAAATAATCCACACTCTACTGTGCTTTATTTAAAAGCACATCTGAAGTTCACTTTCTTTTCTTACTATGTTTCAACACAATAGGTATTCACTGGTAATTAAAAAATAAATAAACTAAATTTCACAATACAGCAATACTCAGGGAACTCCAAATGTTGTTGAATTATAACTCCATCGCTGCAATTTGCAGTGCACCAAGCAGCAGTGCCAAGTGAAGAGTATGCCACATATGTTCACTATCCCAACTACACTTCCACTAAAGTGCAAATTCACCCATAATGCATAAACAAATGAACACAGCTTTGGTCCAATAATATTGGAATTTGACTTTCATATTTTTCATGAGTTATCTTCTTTTGAAATTTTAAGACCACTAAAAAATATAAGATCATATTTGTGAACAATGAACACCCAAAAAGTGAAAGATGATCTGAGTGGGAACATAATAAAGCTACTTCCTTCAGCTACACCTGGCTGAGCATTTCACTATAACTTAATGAGGAAGAATTAAAAATTAACCACTAGAAGCACACAATAATATCTGTATATTATTGAATTCTATTATTTATTTACTAAATTTAATTTAGTTAATTAATGAACACTGCTAATTTTCACACTAACTAATTTTCTTCTCTTTATGTGAGCTAAGATACAGAACCCAGTGAGATTGGTAAAGACAGGAGAGAATATAAATAACTAGTAACCAAAAATACTATGACTATGAACTATATTATGTGCTTAATATAAGTTTTCTCAATTCTCACAACCTCACAAGGTACATATTATTACCCTAAATTACACTCCCACAGGGTAAATAACTTGTCAAAGTCACTAATAGATGGCAGAAAAAATGCTTCAAGTCAACTTTGCTTCCAAAAATCTATACTGTTTACCTGATCCAACCGACAGCACAGTAAATATTCCATTGTCCAAAATGTGAACTTTTTATAAGTTTTTAAATATTTATTTTAAATGACATTAAGTATTGATTGCAAATGTATCCTCTGTAGCAGATACAAATTTAAAGTCATACTCATAGAGCACAGAATGTTACAATAATTAGTATATATTGGAACATGTACTGTTCAAATTCTTCATGTTTTGTATTTCAATAATCATACAAAATCTAAAGTAAAAGCCATTTGCTTCAAATGTAACAAGTGGGTAAAAATTAAATCCTCCTCTAGTAATAGAATAAAAGCACATCAATGTAGGAAAGAGCCATATAAGAAATCTAACCCAGGCCTATTAATTTTACAAATCAAAGTATGCGGTCTAAATGATAAAAGAAGGAGATGACCTGACTCCTCACACAATGCCCACTCTTAGTCTTCATTTACCAGCATATAATTCTCAAGAGATAGTGCAAATTTTTCATATTTTCTATACACAAGTATGAAAATAATTTTCAGTATGCAAGTAAATTGAGTTTGGCTAAGAAGAAATGGCCAGGAATTGCTCTTTTGTAACACTGGAATGACCATGTGTTTATAACTTGCCACTTGTGGTACCACTGCCTATATAAATAAGTAATAGTTACTTATTCATTTATCCACCAAACAATAATGAGTTTGAAGATGTGATAAATAAAACAGAGCAAATATTTTACATAACTTAGAGTCTAGTGGGCAGAGAGACATGTATAAATAAATCATTTACTGCAGTACAGTAAGTGGAATACAGAGAGGTACGTAATCTTTTTTAGCTTAATATGTTACTTAATATGTCTTAAATTAGATACAATACAGGCAAAATAGAACTTCAGAAGATGCTATTTGACCAATTCACTAAACATAAAAATAGCTGCTTAAAGTATCTGCTACATTTTAAAGATACTATCCATATGTTTATTCCAATCATGCTATGGTTTTTAACCTAAATTTCAAATATCTTCTACTTTCTGACTCACTTTATACTCTAAATTATATCTTTGATGAAAACCATTTCTTTTCAGCATAACACAATCTGTCAATAATTTCTAATATGGTCACCACTTTTTCCTCCTATTTAAGAATTCTTTCCCAATTTTGAAGTCATGAGATTGTCTTCTAGAAGCTTTGTAATTTTATTTTCACATTTAAAATTTGTGATATAGAGCTTATTTTCACATTCAGAGCTTTTGATACTTTTGAGTATAGTGTAAAGTAGGAGTAAAATACATTTTTTTTCTACCAGACTCTCTAAATGACCCTACACCATTTACTGAAAAGCTAGTTTGTCACTGCTCTGCTATGCTCTTTTGTCATAAATCCAAGTATCCATGTATTGATTTGTTTTTGGATTCTCTATTTTGTTCCACTGGTCAATTTCTCTACTTTTGCAACATTACCTCCAAGTCTTAATGGTGACAGAATTCTAATCATTTCTAATATCTGGTAGAGCAATTTCTCTTTGTTCTTCTAGACTATTCTGGGCCTTGCATTTCCATATAAATTTTAGAATTAACATATCTGTTTATCTAAAAATAAAAACTGCTGAAATTCATTGTCTATTATACTGATTAATTTTCAAAAGTTTAATCTTATAGTCCTAAATACAATTTAATCATATTCTACTTTTTATCTCATTATATTTCTAATAGTTTTTTTATATTTTTTCTAGTTGTCAATGGACCTTTATTTAATTAATATATTTATATGTGGTGCTGAGAATCAAACCCAGTGCCTCACACAGTCTAGGCAAGTGTTCTGCCACTGAGCCACAGCCCCAGCCCTACTAGTTTCTTTTTTATAATTTCTGTATCTATATTCCTGAATAAAATCTGGCCTGAAAATTTTTCTTTCTTATAATTTCAGGTTTTGGTATTAGTTTTGCTGATATTATAAAATTTAGCATCATTTTATTTTCAACCTTTCTATATCAATATACTTTGAACATCCATATAAGAAACTTTAGATGCATCTCTTAAAAACAGCATATAGTTGGTTTCTATTTTTTATCCAGTCTGTCAATAATCTTATTATAACACTCAATTCATGACATTTATTTTATTGATTTATAGTTGATGTAATTTTCCATTTATCCACATATTTGTATTTTCCACCTTTTCTCATTCCTTCCTCCATGTCTAGCCTTCCACTCAAGATCATTTTTCTTCTATCTAAAAAACACTCTTCAGTATTTCCTGAAGTGTGAAAATCTGGTGACATATTTCAATGTTTTTTCCTTTAGTTGTCTATGGACCTTCATTTTATTAAGTTATATGTGTTGCTGAGGATGGAACCCAGTGCCTCACACATACTAGGCAAGTTCTTTCCCACTGAGCCACACCCCAGAACAACATATTTCAGTTTTTCTTTGATTTGGGCACAGTGGCACACACCTGTGGTTGCAGCTACTCGGGAGGCTGAGGCAGAGGATGGCTTGAGCTCAAGAGTTCAGGGACAGCCTGAGGAACACATCAAGACCCTATCTCTAAAAAACAGAACCAAAATAATTTTTTTTCTTTCACACTTCGAAGACATCAGTTCATTGTCTTATAGTCTCAGTTGTTTCTCTTTAGAATCAGATGTAGATCTTTTTAGGGCCACCTTGAAAATTGCTATTCTTTTTCCTTCTCTATGCTTTTAAGATTTTTGCTGGTTTTGGTTTTTCACAGTTATTATGATATGCCTACTTGTGATTTTCTTCATATTTATCTGTTCTATCTTTGTAGCACTTAGCAAATCTGTGGTGTATTGTCAATTTTGGAAAAAATCTCAGCCATTATCTCTCAGATACTGTATTGTGTTTGCCTTATTCTCTTTCTCCTGTCCTTCTGAACTCCAGCTATATCTATTCCCTATGTCTTTTATTCTTTTTTCTTTTTCTTTTTCCTATGTTTTATTGCACATATTTTCCCTAGTCTGTCTTTTACTTAGCTCTCTATTCACTTCTCTAGAATGCTATTCCATGCATTCAATGAGTTCTTAATTTCATTTATTGCTTTTTTCAGTTCCACATATTTTACTTTACAGTTCTCTGCCAAAGTCTTCACTCTTGCATTTTACTACTTTAAATATACTTATTTTGCTTAAGTCGAGACCTGAGAACTCCATTATCTGAATCCCCTGTGATAGGCTGCAGAGTTCTCTTGGTTTCATTTTTATGATTTTGTCTCCTGTATGCCTGATTATTTTGGGGCACAAGACATTATAAATAAAAACTATAGAAATTATGTGAGGGCCAGGATGATATTATCTTCTGCCAAAAAAGATTTCTTTTGCTTTAATTGGTGGCTAAATTCATTAATAATCCTGGGTATGCTTAATATAATCAAAGATTAGGGTGATTATAAATCGGTTTTATTCTATAAGTAGGTCAATCTATTTCTGACTAATTCTCACTCCTAAGGTGTAGCCTTTCAGGTCCCAAACCAAAGTGGGATGAGGAGGGGGGTTAACAGGCAAGACCCTGCACTCAAATTATTGCTGTATTAGCCCTGTCGCACAAGTGCATCAAAGCTCTTCTTAACTTCTCATCCTCTTGGCCACCTTTACTAAAAACAGCAGATTCCCCTAGGGGAAAGAAGCCTCATATCCCAGCTCACCTTTTAGGTTTCCTTCTTCTCCAGGATCTTGTCCCCATAGTCTTCTCTGATGTGTTAGCTCTCTGATACTTTCAAACAGATGGTTTTTATTTTTGATCCAGATTTTCTAGTTGTTCTCAGTGGAAGGGTTAGTCCAAATTGCCTAATCCACCATCATCAGAAGTGCACCTCTCAATTTTTCTCATCTGTAAAATGAGGATAATAATGACAACTTCCTCAAAGATACCATTAAAAAGAGATCAGAGAGCCTATTACATATTAAGTGCTCAAGAAATTTGGGCTCTAGCTTTTGTTTCCTGCTGCTAATCCAAAACAAAATATCTTGTGAATTTCTCCTGCCTAGTAATTATTCTCTTCCAATATCTCAAAATTTCTTTGAGAAATTAGTCCTCAGTGATTAATTTCAGTAGCATTGTAATTGTCTATCATGGTGTCATACCCTCCTCTATCCAAGGGTGGACAACTAATCCAAGTTAGTCCAGAAGACCTCCTCCTCTGGTAATGTGAATCTTAAGCAACAAATGGTGGAACTGGTTCAGACAAACAGCACTGAACAGGCCACCCATTAGTTTCTGCAAAATAGCTATCCAGAGTTAATCCTACTTCAGTCTTTTCCAGGGATTAGTTATTCAACTTTTCTGAGAGTTATCCAATGACCTTATAATAAATTTATTTTCTGCTTAAGTAAACCAAGGTTAATTTTTATTTCTTGAAACAAAAATACCCTAACCTATACCTCAGATCTCACATTTAAACTTTTTCTACTAGTCCCTATCACTTAATCTTTTCCTTTAGCCATGAAAGAGAGAAAGACAGACAGACAGATGGACAGGTCTCAACATTGTTCAGAAAAGTTGCAACAAAAGGTTTCTTTACTCCTATTATGACTAAAGAATCAGTATTTTATAATTTCTTCCTGTACTGGTGTTTTCTTGGTTCTCAATTCCATTCCTGCTCTCCCAAGCTCTCCTCCTCATTTCAGAGGGCTAGAAGCCTCCAGACTACATTTCTCACTCTCCCTCAGTAGATAGGTTCTAATTTAATTTTGTCCAGCTATTGAGAAGCACTGATGAAAACTGGATGGCAAGAAAAGATAAACCATTTTATTTTCTTTCTTCTGTTCCTAGTTCCTGCAGGGGCAACAGCAGTATTCCAGAAAACTCATCAGATTGCTTGTACACTATGGCTCCAGCAGTAGTAGTAGCAGCAGAAAACTACCAAGGAAATGCTGGCTACTGCCACCACAGAGCAGTTCTGGCAGGGGTAGAAGTGGGAACTGCAGTCTCCAGCATCCTCTGAGGTGATCCTCTCCAGCATCATGAACTGGACTACAGACTTTCTGGATCAAGGTAGTGTAGCTCCAAAGGTGGCGGCGGTACTCCAACAACTTTATCATCATAATATTTAGGTGCTCTGTTCATCAGCATTTTGGTTTTTTCTCCCAGGCCTAGGAGTAGGAGTTTCCTGTAGTTGCTGATCTTTTCATAAATTCATCACCCACCTTTTCCTTCTCCCACTCTACCATAACTTTTGGTAATCCTGTATTAGATTTTATTTGTTTACAATATGTAGTGTGGCCTTTGTTTTCCTGATTACACAACTTTCAGTGTCATGACCTCCTCTTTTTCTATTCCATCATTTTTGTGTTTCTTGTCCTCTCTTCCTCTGATTTATGCACTCCAATCCTCTATGTTCACTTCAATTCCTTCCTCTTTTTTTTCCTTGGTCCTATTCCCTAAGTGTACCACTGATACTTATGCTATTACTTATTTTAATGACACCAAGGGCAAAAGAAGTTGGACAATGTTCAATTTAAATAGTCTGAGGTTAAAGTACCAAAATAAGAACTCCCTCAGAGACTTTATTAAAATAAAATCTAATTTTATTATAATCACAATTATTAATATCTAGGAAATATTTTCCATAGACACTACCACAATTCACCATTCAAGTGGCAAAATCATCTTACTCATGAAGACTCAAGGCAAGTAATAATTTTAATTAAAAGAGAAATTATAATTCAGATTATATTTCCTATTTGATTTCAAATGCATCAGCACTGTCCCATAAGCAGAAAGAGAAGTATAATAAATGTTTTAGAAGATATCAATATGACAATGTCAAGATGCCTCAACTCATTTGAAAAGTTTAAAAAACATAAATATTTACTTGGGATCACAAACCAAACTTCACAATTCATTCAAATCTGCTACCTCTCTTGCCTCCACTAGAAAACACTCTCTACCACCAATTCTCCCCACACCTATCACTCCAACTACCCCCTTAAATTGCCATTATATTTAGAAGACCAAACTCTTTGCCATAGAAGTCCCTGCCTAATCTAACTACTACCTACTACTGTTCTATTCTCAACATCTATTCTTCTTACTCAAGACAGATATAAGGAAAATAACTAATGGTCACCAAATGGCTTAATTCAAACTCTCCACATATACACACACACACACAACTTTCTGGCCTGGGAAGACCCTCCTCTGCACGTATGGTTCTCACACACTTTGTCTCCACCTACTTTACTTCTTCCTTCAGAGAAGTGGCTGAACTCTCCCCTAGCCAAATAATAGGGGGCAAGAACTGATGCTCAACCTAAAACTGAAGAGTAGAATATGCACGCTTTGAAAGGTAAAACAAAGAATGATACTGAAGACTCAAGACATCCACTCTTGCTTCCCTATGGCAAAGAGTAAACCACCTCCCCATATCCCCCCAAGGAACACACACATATCATCATCCTCATCACCATCCTCATCATCATCCTCATCATCATTATCATCATCCTCAGCCACATTAAAATGATTAATTCTGTTTTAAATTCAGGGTCAACTTTTAAAGTATTTTTAATACAATTCTAAAATTCCCTGTCATTGTACCCTTTTATTTCTTCTACAGATCTCTTCAGATTTTTTAAATAAGGTGTCTTTAATTCCTTCATTAATTTATTACTGAGAACCTATTGTGTTATCAGTGTGGCTAAGCTCAAAAAGGAATAGAGCAATATATCATATAAAATTCCTGTCCTCAGTCTCCACAAAAATATAAATTATCAATAACTCACTTAACTTGTAGATATTCAATATCTGCTTAAGCTAATAATTATTAATAATTTAAGGTAATAGCATTATTATTTGCCCTTTGGGAAAAATACAAATAATTGATTATTCTTCATCTAAATATACTAGGAATTGATGGGAGATCAAAGAATAGGAGAGGAGTAAATGCCCAAAGGAAGAAGTTACCCATAAGTATTGAAAAGGTATCAAGTAAGAAAACTAAAAACACAAGACAGGTTCCACCAAGTTCACCATTTTACCTTGGTGCAAACTTCATTATCGTCAAACTTGGGCACATAAATAGAAACTGCACTGTCATTATAACGTTGAGGGCCCAAGAATAACGACTGTTTCACACAATTAATGATCTTTTCTTTCTATTTTACTGAGCTGATATAAGGAGTTATATTCTCAGAGAATTAACAAATCAAGAAATTACTCTCCTTCATATGAACCAACGAAAAGAAATTGCTGAAATTTAATTGTAATGTCAACCCAATGTCCCTTAACCCTTCTCAAGTAGATGCAATGAAACTCTTACCCAAATCTTAATATTATCCAGACACACATCTGAAGAAATCCCCTAAAGACCAACCAACCTCAACCAACCAATAATTTGTAGAAAAGTCAATAAAGCAGAATAAAAGATAAATACTGAATGCTATTGAAGATTAATCTCTTTTGGGGGGAGCTCATGTTTTTTTATTTGTTCTTTCTAGTTATACATGACAGTGGAATCTATTTTGTTACATTTATACAAACATGGACTATCTTATTGTAATTAGGATTCCACCTTGATAAGCTACTTCAGAGTTGAAGGGGATCCCCAAAGTGAAAAGACTGAGAGAAAAAAATACTAACCTGATATGTCCAAAAACTAATAGAAACTGGAGAGTAAAGGAGAAGTGGAAGGAAAAGTCAGGGCAAGAATAAATGGAATCTAACAACACGGCCACAAGTGGGTAGAAATGCTCAGAGATTTTTTTAAGAATAGGAAAATCTAATTCAATTTTGAGTTTTGAATTACTATGTGAAACTTCATCATTTATCATTATCCCCAAATCTCCAGAGAAACACTACTAACACAGCTGCCTGAGATGAGTAAAAGTTTTAAATTGAAGAAATAGGACTGTCCCACATTTGGCTTGACACCAGAGCAAAGAAGGAAAATATATATATTTATTTTATATCTATTTATATTTTATATCTATAGATATATAGATATATAGATATACACACACATATATACAGCATAATTGAATAGTGGAATGTTGGACATTTTTTATTTAATTGCAATGACATTTCCTATGAGTATTAAAAACTAGAATGAACAGAAACCCATTTAAATGAAAATCCCTTTCATATGACAGGAACTGAAGTAGATGGTTGAGAAAACATATTCATGGAAAAAATCTTATGTAAAAAAAAAGTATAGTAAATTACTAAGCAGAATAAAACTGCATAGATAAATACACATATACACATACCATAATTGCATTTATGTCAAAACATGACACATATAGACAAAAACTATAAGGAAAAATTAAAAATTGAGTTATATATGGCGATGAAATTATACATAGTATTTGCATTTTTAAAAATCTCATTATTATTCATTTTTATAATAAAATAGAGATAAAATAAAGTCTTTGAATTTCCTATTTCTAAACAATGTAATCAGAACTGGTTACATTACTGTTACATTAATTACAGTTACGGAATGTAATCAGTTACTGGTTAGGTGAAGGTATTTGAAAGATGATGATTTTAATACCTACCACAGCCAGAAGAGAATCAAAACAAATTCAAGAATTCTTTTGATTATTTGGATCAAAAGAATGAACAGTCTTAAAATATATACACTTGCCGGGCATGGTGGCGCACGCCTGTAATCCAAGCAACTTGGGAGGTTGAGTTAGGAGGATCGCGAGTTCAAAGCCAGCCTCAGCAACTTAGCGAGGCCCTAAGCAACTCAGTGAGACCCTGCCTCTAAATAAAATACAAAATAGGGCTGGGGATGTGGCTCAGTGACGGAGTGTCCCTGAGTTCAATCCCTGGCTCAAAAAAAAACAAAACAAAACAAACAAACAAACAAACAAAAATATACATATATATACATACACACACACTTGTTGTCCACCTGCATGATAAGTCCAAAGCATAGCTTAGATTTGCTTAAGAGTCCCAACCCTTTTTTTTTTTTTTTTTGAACTCAAAGTCTTGCTAAATTGCTGAGGCTGGCCTCAAATTTGTGATCCTCCTGCCTTAGCCTCCAGGGTTACAGGCATGCAGCACCACACTCAAATTACTTACAGAATTTTTAAAACAATTTTTAATTACTATTGTTTTTAAATAGTAATGAAAAGACTTTTTTAAAATTGTTTTTTTTGTTTGTTTGTTTGTTTTGCGGTGCTGGGGATTGAACCCAAGGTCTTGTACTTGCGAGGCAGGTACTCTACCAACTGAGCTATATCCCCAACCCTTAAAATTGGTTATTAACAGCAGGAGTAGAGCAAAGATAAGGTTCCGTTTAACTATTTTCTATGTTGTTTAAAAAATTTTAATAAAAACAAACACTTTTAAGCCTCAAGAAATCAATTTCCTATTATCTAAAAACACTTTAGTGAAGAAAATTTCAAGGACAAATACCCAGATGAATTTCACTTATGTTCTCACTTCCCTAAGTCCAGTGTCATATTAAAGCCTCAAGACTGACCTTTAAGACTGACCTTCGTATAAACAAATGAATTTAACGTCAGCTTGGGATGGAGAGCACAAAACTGGTAGGAGAACAAAAAAAGGAGGGGAGGGGTAAGAAAACAAGTAACCTAAAATGCAAAGTGCTCATTTTTTCCCTATTAACATTTATTTTTCCCTATTAACATTAACATTTATATATGTCTTCTATGTGCAGTTACATTGCATTTGCACCTTACCACAACTCTATGAAATAGGCATTATTGTCCTTGATTGTAGATAAGAAACAGAGGCCAAGAGATTAAGCTCTTGCTCAGCATCACACAATATAAATGACAAACTAGAATATGACCCAGAGTTGACAGATGCCAAAGTCTTTCCTTTATTTTCTTTACAGACATTGTGCTGTCTTGACTCCTTGAAACCGGCTAAGGAAACATGGAATTAGGAAAAAAGTAAGCAGAAAAGCAGTATTTGTAGTCATAAAGATCCAGCTTCTTACATAAAACTAACCTAACTGATTATATTTACACTACAGAAATTTCCCTAGGCTCTAATCAGCTGAAAACAGAGATTATAAGAGAAAAATTTTTACTATAACTGCTATCTTAATATGTTACAGGAACTAGCCTAACTCTAAACCATAATGTTTCTAGCTCTAGTAAATTTAAACAAAAACTCTTAAGATAAGCAGCAGCCTGGGGATATAATCCAGTAGTAGAGCAAGTGAGTTCGTGGGTTTGATCTCCAGCACTAAAAAGGAAAAAAAAAAAATTGACAAGCAGAAAAGTTCTGAAAATATGTACTGAGATCAGAGTGCAGAACCTAGACCAGGAATAATTAAGGAGTTCTAAATTGAGGATTAAGCTTTGCTTATGTTAATAATAAAGGAAAGAGCCCAGGAAAGGGAAACAGCAGAGGACTAATTCTAAACTAGAAGGCTATACAAGGATTATCTGTGAATCAGAGAAATGAATGAAATGAATGAGAATTGTAGGGAACAAGCTGGGACAAAACTGAGAAATATAAACTGGTAAGGGTGGGAAAGAGAAGAGAGTGTTTGAAAACATTGGAAATACTTAAACATATGGTAAATTGTGAGACAGTTTGAGCTATGGCATGATTATATAAATTCCTGCTGCAAAATCTGGTGGCAGATTGGAAGCATGTGTTCCAAAACAATTCCATAAGATTTCCTATTGAAGTTGAAGAAAATGAGTAATGAAAATTTTTTGTCCTTAACCATATCTGAGTTTCCTTCAAAGGTAACTTTAATGTAAATTTTTAAATGATAACAGTACAGATTTGGTCTCAATTTCAAAGATTCCAAGATATATAGATATATGACACATAAATTTACTGTATTTTTTATTCCATATATATCCCTCTTATTAATGGACCCCATTTTCTCCCTCAGGGCTCCAGAAACAGTGAAATTTTTTTGTAGCTAAAAGGGAAAAACATATGAAAGGGAGTACTTGGAAGATAAAGCTGGAAAGAAAGGTTGAGAGAGTCTGTGTTATTCAAACCAATAGAAAGCTTAAAGAGATCACTAAGCCAGGGAATGAATGATTCAAATTTTGTTTTTAAGAATATACTCTGGTTGAGTGTGGTGACTGCAGTAGAAGGATCACAAGTTTAAAGCCAGCCTCAGCAGGACCCTGTCTCAAAATAAAAAATAAAAAGGTCTAGGGGTATAGTCAGTGGCTAAGTGCCCAGGGTTCAAACCCCTGTATCCCAAAATAATAAATAAATACATAAAATAAAATTTTACATATAAATATATATACATATATATTTATATATATGTATATATATATATTCTGTAGCAAATTCAGAAGACAAACCCAGGATATAAACACAGATCCCAGAATACGAATCAGTGGACTTAATTAAGGGTGGAAATACACTGGTAAGAATTCTCCCACTAGTGAGACTTTCTGAAACAAAATCAGTAGGATTTATTGACATATAATAACAATTCCTTACATTAAAACCTTTCAATAAAGGCCAGATGTACCAATAAGATAAATTCAAACTTCTTATCATGGCATTCAAGCATAGGTGATTCTAAATATGTAACAACTGATATATTAGTAATATAAAAGTAATATAAATTTCAATATATAAATTTAAAATAAATCTTACTTTCCAAATAAACTATATATATATAAGATATGTGCTTTCCATGTACAAAGAATTATAGTGTATTATGTAGTCACCCTAATAATTTACAAATTATCTCTTGAGTTTTAGGAAATCCAAATTAACCTCTTTAATAGGGCCATATTTTGATATTTGAAGTCATATCAAGCTTCTCCCAACATCTTCCTCATTAAAGTGAGGACATGTTATTAGGTACCTGCTACACAGCACTTTGTTGCAACTATAACACAACAGGTCAAGGTCACATAAGCATCCAGATGCTAGTGCCTCCCACAGGTGCAAAACTCTGTGCCTCAGGATATTCCCCAAAAAACTGCAACTGCCACACAACCACTGCAGCCTGTACTGCTGCCTCCAACAACAGCGCTCTAGAGAACCAAGAAAACAATGACACTAGAGTCAGTATATGCCTCCCAAGGACCAGATTAATCTACACCAACCACCTTATTAGGTCCCATAATCCACCTCTATAGACTACAATCAACAACATTGTAATTTGTTCTCTCAATAAAATGTATCAAACTGCATGAAAGTGATTCAGTATTTTGAAACTAGTATTTCTGCACTATCAGTTGAACATCAATCCTGAATACAAGACCCATTACAACTGACACACACCCAAGAGCTTCATCTTCCATTACTCCATCCCTTCTTCCCATCTTCTGTACACATAGTAATATGGGAATACTGGCCATTCCCCAAAGACACCAAGTTTTCTCAGAGTCCATCCTTTATACATGTCTAAAATTCTCTTCTCCTCCTCCACATATTGAACCATAATCTTCCTGTAAGGTCAGTTTGAATGTTATCTTTGATTATAAAGTCTCCCTTAAAGTTTCCTTGTACATATACCCACCACCTTTTTGTGTCAGCTCAATACTTGGTGTATAACTACATAACTATATTAAAGCATGTCTTGTATTTTAATTATTTATTTATATGACTCCCACTAGATTATGAGCACCTCAAGAACAGAGACTATATCTTATTCCTATTTCCTAAATTAGCGTAGGAGCTGGTAGACAGCAGACACTGAAAACACATTAGTTTAAAAGAAGAATGAATAAATAGCTACCCCAAAACATTGCCTTGATTTTATATACTGTATGCTACCCTGGAAATTTTCAGATACAACCTTAAACGCATACAAGGGAATGTTTTTGGTATGGTTTGGTTTGGTTTGGTTTTTGTAAGAATGGCACTATGTAGCATCTCTCCCTGGCCTTTCCCCTGAATCACCTCTAGTAGTCTAATTATTATTTTGTCACAAATGAGTTACTTTATATACACGTAAAATATTTTTGTAATTTAATTTGCCCTTATTTTCACATTTTTAAACATATAAATTATGTGAATTATATCATTTTCCTCAGCAGCAGCAGCAGCAGCAATAGTATCTAGTTTTATAAATAGCACACAAATTATTTTGTCAATTTCCTCATTGTTTGTCCTCCTTTCTTTCTATCTTCCTTTCTTGCCTTCTTCCTCTCATTCTTTTTAGCTTTTAATGTTAACAATTAGCAAAAGACTTGTTCATGACAGAATTCCATAATGGATTAATTTATCTAGAAATAAAAAATAACAAATTAATTAAATTTAGTAAAGGGACAGCAGACTTCGTTGGAAAATATATTTAATCAAACATGAATACAATTGTGAATTTTTCAAAACTTTACTGAAGTAAAATTCTATATCAATATTTAAGCAGTATAAGTTTCTCAAATTTGGATTCCTATATACTGATAACTCTTCTCTTCAAACTAAAAAAGTTATCATATAAAGCAATGTGGTCAAGTGAACAATTCAAGCACCTTATCACAAAAAAAGATTTTAACTCTTCAAAATGTTTGCAAGTGAAAAATAACAAAGCACGATTGCATTAGTAGTCTATATGAAAACTGCCAACACTAGTTTTGAAAATCAGTGATATCAGTAAGGGCATGAGAAGATAAAGAGACAACACTAATCAAAGAGATTACTAGCTAAAGTTTTCATTGTAGATTAATGATCTACAGTAAGTAACAAAATTTGGTTAAGAATTGACATACAGCCCCTAAAGAGAAATGAAAAGAGAAATGATTAAAAATATTATTTGTCCCACAAAATGTGTTAAAACAAATAAAATATTTAAATGGATAAATTAAGATCTCAAAACAAACTACTACAGAAATATTGTATAAATTTACAATGACAAGAAAAGTAAAAAGGTTCAACAACCTTTCAGAAAAGTCTCAAATTCAAGTAATACAATGTTTTATTCTCAGAAAAGCTCTTGAATGTAAAATTTTGCTAGTAGGTATGAATTCAACATCAAATAATGTTACCAAAAAGAAGAATCTAATCAATTCCATGCTGTTACAGTCCCAACAACTGTTGACTTTATTTAAAAAAAAGGGGGGGGGATCACAATACTATTCTTTTGTTCTATACATCATTTTATTGTCTGTTCAAATGAAAAACTTTGGCTGGGTTCAGGAGAATGGATGTAAGGATTGAAAGTTCTAGTCCTGCCTGGGCAATTCATCGAGACCCTCAGTAACTTAATGAGATTCTCTCACAAAATAAAAAATAAAACAGGACTGGGAATGTATTCAGTGGTAAAGCATACCTAGGTTCAATCCCCAGTACCAAAAAACAAAGCAAAAAATAATAAAATAAAAAATAAGATGAGGCCAGGATTGTCAGATCACCTGTTAAATCTGAATACCAGATTAACAATGAATTCCCTGTTAGGGCTAAGTATTTCTAAAATATTACATGAGATACACTGATACTAAAGAGTTTGTTGCTCATCTGACATTCAAATTTAACTGACCACCTTGTATTTTCATTTGCTGAAAAATGTAAAAAATAAAATGAAAGGGACTGGAGGTATAGCTCAGTGGTAAAATGCCCCTAGGTTCAATCTCCTGTACTACTGAAAAAAAAATTTTTTTTCACTTTAAAGTTTATGGCTTAACTAGAAAAACTAGGGATAGAAGGAATTTATCTCAACATTGTAAAGACTATGTATGACAAATCCCATGCCAACATTATTCGATATGGAGAAAAATTGAAAGCATTTCCTCTAAAAACAGGAACAAGGATGCCCACGTTACCACTTCTATTCAACATGGTCCTTGAAATTCTAGCCAAGCAATTAGACCAATGAAAGAAATTAAAGGGATACAAATAGGAAAAGAAGAGCTCATTTTATCTGTTTGCTGACAGTAAAAATCTAAAAGACCCAAAAAATTCCACCAGAAGACTTCTAGAACTCATAAACAAGTTCAGCAAAGTAGCAGGATACAAGATCAACATTCATAAATCAGTCATGTTCCTATACTCCAATGATTAATTACCTGAAAGAGAAATGAAGAAAAATATCCCATTCACAATAGCCTCAAAAAAATAAAACACTTGGGAATCAATCTAACAAAAGAGGTACAGGACCTTTACAATGAAAACTGTAGAACACTAAAGAAAGAAATTGAAGATCTTAGAAGATAGAAAGACCTCCCATGTTCTTGGATAGGCAGAATTAATATTGTCAAAATGGCCATAGTAGGGGCTGGGGTTGTGGCTCAGTGGTAGAGCGCTTGCCTAGCATGTGTGAGGCACTGGGTTCAAATCTCAGCACCACATATAAATAAATGGACCAAAAAAAGAAAAAAGAAAAAAAATGGCCATATTACCAAAAGTGCTACACAGACTTAATACAATTCCTATTAAAATTCTAATGATATTATTCACAGAAATAGAAAAGCAGTCATGAAATTCATTTGGAAAAATAAGAGGCCCAGAACAACCAAAGCAATCCTTAGTGAGAAAAATGAAATAGAAGGCATAATAGTATCAGAACTTAAATTATGCTACAGAGCTTCAGTAACAAAAACAGGATGGTCAATACCTGTTGACCAAAAAGAGACATGAAGACCAATGGTACAGAAGACACAGAGACAAACCCACATAAATACAATTATCTGATTCTAGACAGAAGTGCCAAAAACATACATTGGAGAAAAGAGCCTCTTCAACAAATGGTGCTGGGAAAATTGGAAATCTACATGTGGTAGAATGAAATTTAACCTCTCTCACCCGAAACAAAACTCAACTCAAACTAGATCAAAGACCCAGGAAATAAGACCAGAAACCCTGCAACTGGTAGAAGAAAAGGCAGGCCCAACACTTCAACATGTTAACTCAGAAACTGATTTCTTTAACCAGTCTCATAAAACACAAGATTCCTAAAATCTAAAATCAAAAATCAATAAGTGGAATGACATCAAATTAAAAAGCTTCTTCACTGCAAAGGAAAAATTATGAACATGAAGAGAGCCTACAGAATGAGAGAAAATCTTTGCCACCTGCTCCCCAGAAAGGAATTAATATCCAGAGTACACAAAGAACTCAAAACCTTGACTCCAAAAAATAATAATAATAATAATAATAATAATAGCCCAATCAACTATAAATAAATAGAAGACAGATCATGAAGGACCTTATTTGCATGCTAAAACTTGTAGACTTTTTCTAGCCATTGTCAACTAGAGGTCTGGAAGGGAATTAAGATCTAATGTCCTAAGGCATTCATTGTATGTAGTAAATTAATTTCTTATGCATCGTGTACCCATCCCTGGAAAAATAATTACTTATCACTTTGTGTATCCCAAGGTTCTGGAGAAAGACTCCAGTTAAAGGCTGCATACAGCTTACACTGGATTTGGTGAGATTTTTTGTTTGCTTTGTTGCGTTTGTGGTACTGGAGTTTGAACCCATCATCCTATAGTCTCCAGACTCACTGGGAATACAAGCATGCACCACTGCACCTGGCTAACCCTGGTATTTCAAGCAAAAGTTATATGACCAGTTTTTTTCCTTTGTTTTTTATTTTTAAATTTTTTTTCATACAGGTACATAGGGTAATAATGTCTGTCTCAATCTACCATCCTTCCCACCCCACCCACCCCACCCCTTCCCTCACTCCCGTCTGTACAATCCAAAGTTCCTTCATTCTTTCCTACCCACCCCCAACTATGGCTCAGCGTCCACTTATCAGAGAAAACATTCAGCTTTTGGTTTTTTGGGACTGGCTTATTTCCTTAGCATGATATTCTCCAGTTCCATCCATTTACCTGCAAATGCCATAATTTCATTCTTCTTTAAGGCTGAATAATATTCCACTGTTTCTATGTCCCACATTTTCTTTATACATTCATCTGTTGAAGGGTATCTAAATTGGTTGATAGTTTAGATATTGTGAATTGAGCTGCTATAAACATTGATGTGGCTGTGTCACTCTAGTAAGCTGATTTTAAGTCTTTTGGGTATGAAACGAGGAGTGGGATAGCTGGGTCACATGGTGATTCCATTCGAAGTTTTCTTAGGAATCTCCATACTGCTTTCCAGAGTGGTTAAACCAATCTGCAGTCCCACCAACAATGTCTGAGTGTATCTTTTCCCCCACAACCTCGCCAACACTTATTATTGCTTGCATTTTTGATAGTTGCCATTCTGACTGGAGTGAGATGAAATCTAGAGTAGTTTTGATTTGCATTTCTCTAATTGCAAGAAATGATGAACATTTTTTCAAGTTTGTTGATTGATGGTATTTTTTCAGTGAAGTGTCTGTTCAGTTCCTTATCTCATTTATTGATTGGGTTATGTGGGTTTTTTGTGTTAAGTTTTTTGAGTTCTTTATACATCTTGGAGATTAGTGCTCTATCTGAGGTACATGTGGTAAAGATTATTTTCCCATTCTGTAGGTTTTCTCTTCAAATTATTGATTGTTTCCTTTGCTGAGAAGAAGCTTTTTAGTTTGAATCCATCCTATTTATTGATTCTTAATTTTCCTTCTTGTGCTTTTGGACTCTTGTTAAGGAAATCAGGTCCTAAGTCGACATGATGAAGATTTAGGCCTACTATTTCTTCTATTAGGTGCAGGGTCTCTGTTTTAGTGCCTAAGTCTTTGATCCACTTTGAGTTGATTTTTGTGCAGGGTGAGAGATAGAGGTTTAATTTCAGTTTGTTACGTATGGATTTCCAGTTTTCCCAGCACCATTTGTTGAAGAGGCTATCTTTTCTCCATTGTATGTTTTTGGCTCCTTTGTCAAGTATGAGATACCTGTATTCATGTGGATTTGTCTCTGTGTCCTCTATTCTGTACCATTGATCTACCTGTCTATTTGGTGCCAATACCATGCTGTTTTTGTTACTATTGCTCTGTAGTATAGTTGAAGGTCTGGTATTGTGATACCCCCTGCTTCGCTCTTCTTGCTAAGGATTGCTTTAGCTATTCTGGGTCTCTTATTCCTCCAAATGAATTTCATGATTGCTTGCTCTAATTCTATGAGGTCTGTCATTGGGATTTTAATTGAAATTGCATTGAATTTGTATAGGCTTTTGGTAGTATGGCCATTTTGACTATATTAATTCTGCCTATCCAAGAACATGAGAGATCTTTCCATCTTCTCAGACTTTCTTTAATTTCTTTCTTTAGTGTTCATCTTTCACCTCTTTTGTTAGATTAATTCTATTCTATTTCTATGAAGAATGTCATTGGGATTTTAATAGAATTGCATTTATTCTGTATAACACTTTTGGTAGTATGGCCATTTTGACAATATTAATTCTGACTATCCAAGAGCATGGGAGATATCTCCATCTTCTAAGGTCTTCTTCAATTTCTTTCTTTAGTGTTCTGTAGTTTTCATTATAGAGGTCCTTCACTCTTTTGTTAGATCGATTCCCAAGTTTATTTGTTTGTTTGTTTGTTTGTTTTTGAGGTTATTGTGAATGGGGTAGTTTTCCTGATTTCTCTTGCAGTGGATTCATCACTTATGTATAGAAATGCATTTGATTTATGGGTATTGATTTTATATCCTGCTACTTTGCTGAATTCATTTATGAGTTCTAGAAGTTTTCTGGTGTGGAATTTTTTGGATCTTCTAAATACAGAATCATGTCATCAGCAAATAGTGATAGTTTGAGCTCTTCTTTTCCTATTTGTATCCCTTTAATTTCTTTTGTCTGTCTGATTGCTCTTTCTAGGGTTTCAAGGGTGATGTTGAATAGAAGTGGTGGAAGAGGGCATCCCTGTCTTGTTCCAGTTTTTAGGGGGAATGCTTTCAATTTTTCTCCATTTAGAATGATGATGGCCATAGGCTTAGCATAGATATCTTTTAGAATGTTGAGGTATGTTCCTACTATCCCTATTTTTTCCAGTGTTTTGAACATGAAGAGGTGCTATATTTTTATATGACCAAGGTTTTGATGTGCAATAATCTGTTATCAAGAAAGACCCCAATACTGGCCTATGTAAATGAACTTATAACAGCAAAACCTAAGTTTCAATTCTTTCCTCTAAATATTATTTTAAGGGTCTAATAATGATAATGTCAGTGGCTATTATGATTACAACATATTACAGTAACTTATACAGAGGCACTTTCACTTATACAGTGTCACCTTAACACTGTGATAGAATACCACAGCCCCATAATTCCTTAACTATGATTAAGTCCCAAAAGCTCTGAAAATAAGAACTGTTTTGTAAGTCTGGGTCAAAATACCTGACCTGAATTGGGATGATGCTATAGTCTCAATTTAATCCACCTGTAAATATTAATAATTTTCACCAGGGAATAACATGTTTCAATTTGGCAATGCTATCCTGGCCCTGCTGAAAGTTGCATATTACATGGAATATGAAACTTTACATTTCTGAAGTCCAAAATAGTTGAATTTGGGGGCATATAGCTCAGTTGGTAAAGTGCCTGCCTTGCAAGCACAAGGCCCTGGGTTCGACCCCCAGCAGTGCGAAAAAAAAAATAGTTGAATTCTGAATCACATTTGGCACCACAACTTTCAGGTATGGGATTACAGACCTTCATTTTTTAAATCTTCATTTTATAGAGTTTAGAAAATTTAAGTGACTTCTTCAAGATTACAGAGCTTGTAAATGATAGAGGTGGATCTCTAATCCAGACCCCTAAATCTTGTTTTCTATCCCCTAACCAAGGACACAAATTAAAAAGCCTTGTTTAGCATAAAGAGACTTCATATTTCAGGTACTATCTCGTAAGCATTAGTTAATGCAAATTTTCAAAACGCAAAATTTTGAAAATAGTCTATTTGTAACTATCCTTCAAAAAACGTTTCTTGCTGCATAAGTTTGTTCTCCACTTCACTGTTTTACACAAATAAATTTCTTGTCTAGTTTGAGTTCACTGACCTAGAAACCAAGATCATCAATTTTTATGTCAATGCTATTTTTCACTAAAATTCATAAAATCCACAAGCAGAAGTTGTATACATACTTCTGAGAAGAAACAACTTGCAATTCTACAGTCTTCCTTTTCATCTGCTCACAATATTCCAGAAAGTGCCTTCTCCCAGAATGAGGAAGACATGAGATAGAGATCCCAAGCAACCCAGAGAAAATATGTAGCATGAAAAAGAAATAAACCTATATTGTTTTAAGATAATGGATATGTGAGGATAGCATGACCTAGTACAAGTTTAGCCTACTACAAATTTATTGCCTGTGCACTCCAAATACACCCTTTTCTGCCCTATTTTGTATGGACTCATCATTTCTCCTTTGCCAGTTGGCACAATGTTGAGCTTTGTCAGTAGAGGGAGCCATAATGACATTGAAGGAAGAATGGGTGTCTTCCAGGTTCTGTGTGTTTTGTTGCTTTTGCTATATAGATCATGGCTGCCTGAAATTTAAGGGATTTAGTACTACTGAAGTACTGCTTCAGTAGATTACTACTGATTCAGCACTACTTCAGTAGTACTGAAGTAGTACTAAATCTTCTAGCATATTTCACAGACTCCAAGAAATATCTTTCCAGCAAGTTTTAGTGACACACCAGCAGGCAGTTTTTCAGTTTTTCAGTCAGCTATTTTGCTGCTGTGACTAAAAGATCTGACCAGAACAATTGTAGAGGAAGGAAAGTTTGAGAAAGTTTGAGAACTCACAGTTTCAGAGGTCTTAGTCCAAAGAAGGCCGGCTCCTTTCCTCAGGGCTCTAGGTGAGGCAGAACATCAGGGTGGAAGACTGTGGCAGAGGGAAGCAGCTCACATCATCAGGAAGCAGAAATTTTCTACTCTCCAGATACAAAATATATACCCCAAATCCACACTCCAATTCCAATCTCCTCCAGCCACACCCTACAACTTCAGTTAATCCCTATCAGGGGATTCATTTCTCCTCTGAAACTTTTTGCATTGTCTCAAATGTGAGCTTTTTGGGGTCATATCCAAACCGTAACACCCTGTAAGATTAGCTGATTAACAGGTTTCCCAAAGAGTTTCTTGAGCACCCGAGCAAGTATATCAGCAAGTTCCACCAAAAAACCCACACATGATTTCCTTCTTCCCTGTCCCAATCTGTGGCAGTGCAGGTGCTATAGTCACACCCTCCAACAAGGCATGGGGGAGAAAACTTCTTTCAAATTTGTTCCTTTTGTGGGTAGTCTGCCTTAGCCCTAGAAAAGAAGGCTGCTCCCTGCCTCAGGTTAATCCTTTGTATTAAAATGTCCTTGTTCAAATTTCTATCTTCTGACTGGACTCTGACATATAAAACTACAAATTGCAATATGAATTGACATTAATATTTTATTACTATATTTTTACTGTATTTCATAGCTACTTCCAATGTTCATACACCTAAGTCAAAACAATTGATTATACTTTAAATACTGCCCTAAAGTTTAAGTGATAGTACATATTACATCTTTTCATTACACTAGATTTTTAGCTAGTCATTACAGGAAAGAGAAGATAATACATGAAGTCACACTTTATTGTGAGGAAAGAAATGAGTATTCGAACAAATATGCCAAGAAAAATCATATTCTTGTGAAAAGATCAAATCCAAATCTTTCCTTACTGGTATTAAAATATAAAATTATTCTGAGTCTTAAAAATGACCATCAGATAATGAAAATATTACATTTGTGAATATTTCAATGACTTTTCACTGTTAGTTGTGGTAAAATTATTTATTTCTTACTCTATAAATATAAATAAAATTGACTAAAATGGCTACTTAGGGAGAATACTTAAGTGTTATATGCAGAATGCAGGACAATTTATTCACACTTCTTGCCTCCAATCCACCTCACCCCCAGTTAAACCAACATTTTAATTCAGGAAGAAATGGTTAAATTAATAAAAAGTAAAGAGCAAACTGGCAGTAATTTGAAGGTGATATAGTGTCATAAGCCCAAGGATTCAGTGGATAAAGAGGAATAAAGGCAAGGGAGGGGGGATAAGAATAGAAAGACAATAGAATGAATTAGACATAACTTTCCTATGTTCATATATGAACCCACAACCAGTGAAACTCCACATCATATACAACCACAAGAATGGGATCCTAATTAGAATAAGGTATACTCCATGTATGTATAATATATCAAAATATACTCTCCTGTCATATATATCTAAAAAGAACACAGGAAAAAATGATTTAAAATTCTTTCAAGAGTATACTGTAAAATTTTATTTCATAGATATCATTCTGGAATTGGTGTCTCAGATACAAAATACATTGTAAAAATTAAGTAATACAGTGTTTCCTTTAAACAAAATGTATATCCAAACTCATTCCACTGGAATAAAAAAATGTGAGGAGAATAATCCCCCTCAAAAAAATGTTCTGAACTAATCCTAGAAATACGTAAAATATGTTTCCTTCCATGGCAAACAGAAATTCACAGATATGACTAAAATGAGAAGAATCTACAGAACTCTAAGTTATAAATATGCATTCTTTTAAGCCACCAACTTTGAGAGGAGTAAAAGAAAACTAATGCAAGGAATTCTACGAATAAACTTGGAAGATCCAGATCTTACTTTACTAATGAATGTGGCAATGTCCTTTCAATAGGTATTAAAACTTGGCAGGGAGGTCAAAAGTATTAATTGCAGGAATGGAGGCACACACCTGTAATCACAGCTACTCCAGAGGCTGAGACAGGAAGATCACAATTTTGACACCGCCTGAGCAACTTAGTGACATCCTGTCTCAAAACAAAACAAAACAAAACTTGAAAGGAAAAAAAAAGGTAGGTGGGAGGGAGGCTGGGGATATATAGCTCAGTGGTAGAGTGCCCCTGGGTTCAATCCCTAACACTAAGAAATAAAAAGTTATCTACTGATGAAATTGATATTCTCTCTTGTCGTCAATGTTTTTCTCTACTTATTTATTAGAATTTATATGGTGCTTGTTATATGCTAGACCTTCTTCTAAGGACTTTACAAATGCAAGCTCAATTCTCAAAACAGCCTCTAAGATGGACATTATGACCCTATGTGCACGTATGATTGCTTGACTGGTGTGACTCTGCATCATGTACAGCTAGAGGAAAGAGAAGTTGTGCTCCATTTGTGTACAATGTGTCAAAATACATTCTGCTGTCATATATAATTAATTAGAACAAAAACAAAACAGCCTTTAAAATAGGTGTTACTATTATCCCCATTTTACAAATAAACACAGTAAAGTACATAGGTACTAAATAACAGCAGAATTCAAACCCAGACTGTCTAACTCCAGAGTCCAGACACTTGAGCACTACACTCTTACTGTTTTCCATAAGGCTAATTAAAGGCAATGTGAGGGAAAGAGAATGGGTTTTGAGGTGAAAAGATCTAGGTACAAAGACCTATGTACAAAAATCAGTATTCCTCCTCTTATAAGCATCATGACTTGACTCCTAGTACAAAGTAGACCCTGAACAAACATTAGTTCCCTCATTCAAGTCTTGCTACAAGATTACAGATACATTCAAATTCAAACAAAACCTTGTATGGAACACACTTACAGTAAAAACTGAATACCAGTACCATGTTCCTGAATTTTCACTTCTCTTTCTCTCACTTCTACATGTTCTTTCTCAGATCCTCAGCTGAGACAACCTACGGGACTACAGAATTGTCTTTATGGGTACCCTAAATTCTTACTATATCAACAAAAGTAGACTGAAATTTCACTATCATGACTTTACTGAAAAACTAAAGGGACAAAAACTTAAAGGAAATTAAGCATAAGATGTAATTACAAAATCTCTTTAATTTAAGGTAAACTTAGCCATAGTTTACAACAAATGAAATACTTTATTTACACACATTGACTACTTCATTTGTCTTAACCTTGCTACCATGTTACCACGTTATTGTTAACAAACCTGAAGACTTGGTCACTAATGACATGGAAATATTCTTTATATCCTTTATCATCCAGAAATTCAACTTCATCATTTGTATTCTAAACACTGAGCCCTCATCCTAAAGATATATATTTTCAAGGTTCATACCCTCTGAATCAGATATTTAAATGTCTATGCTCAAATTTCTCTGATTTTACATTTCTATTTCTCTTTTGGAACATACCTGCAAGATGATCCAATTTCAAACATTCTCTCTGAGGATCCATTTAGCTTTCTACCACCACAATACCACCATAATTATTATTATCCAGGGAATTTTGTTATTGCTGGTTTCTAAAATGCAACTATTTCAAATAGAAAAATAGCCCAATGATGGGGGTAAAAAACAGTGTTTACCACCAGCAAAAAGGCTTAATTTCTCAAATGCTGGAATAAATAATAATTAAATGACAAGTCAATGGAAATATTTATTAAATACATTTTGTTCCCATTGATTTCATTTGTTGGCCACTGCTTGCTTGTTAGTTTAATTAAAACCACACACCATAGCCAACAGTTCTCATGGCCAAGAAAAGTAACAATGAAGCATCTTCCAATTATGACCCCAAAACAATCATTTCAACAACAATCATTGCCAAGGTTTTGGCAGCTATCTATTCTGTATTTAATAAATGTTGGCTATTACTATGTTAACAGCTATGGCAGAGGTATGCAATAAGAGTTATGAGAACATGAAGAACAGTCACCTAACCCAGTTTTTAATAGGTGGAAACCTGAGCTGTTTGTTGGCATATGAGGTAATTACTATCATTTTTCTAATAGTTCACTTGCCAGACACATTGATGAAAAGTCTGTTTTATCATACTTAATTCCTTTTAACCCAAAGCTGTCTTCAGCCTGAAAGAATTAATACTTTTATCAACACAATTTTTTTCTGTCAAAAATGAACTTTGTGGTGGAGATGGCTAGGTGGTCATCAAAGATTTGTTCTTTCATTTTATGAAACTATTGCTGTGGAACAGCTGCCTGACTCTGGATTGACTTTTCCAACTCCTCTTGCATCTAGATGGGTTCATATAACTACATTTTGGTGGATAACTACCCTCATCCACCCTCATTAGACTTTACATGAATAACACATGTGTTAACATGAGCATTTACATGTGCTAAGTGACTGCAAATTATGTAATACATACATAATTTGGTAGGTTTTGCTAAATAGAGGGTCTGAACAAATACTGCTGTAGGCACAGAGAAAGATGATATTCTTTGTCCCCCTTATGACATTTTTTTCTTCTAACCAAGTTTATGTTCAGCTTACGTTACTGTAATAACATCATGTTAACTTACACAAATTCTCTTATTATTATTTTCTTTTATTTATTTAACTTTGAAAAAGCTTTAAATATCTGTGCAATGGTTAACTCCAAAAGTATTTCCATAGTACTAAATTTTCTTTGATCTCTCTTCAGTGATTATCTGGTCTAAGCTAAAACCAAAGTCTTAGTCATAAAATTCTTATATACACAATTTACAAGGAAGGTGGATTTCATCTGTATGGTGACTACTGGGCTGTTCCGTGTGTTTGTCTATTTAAGCCATTATAATAAAGTACCATAAACTGCATGGCTTATAAACAACAGAAATTTATTTTTCATAGTTTCAGAGTCTAGGAAGTCTAAGGCCTGCTTCCTGGTTTATAGGTCACTGTCTTGCCATAACCTCACATGTAGTAGGATAAAGGAGCTCTATGGAGCCTTTTTGTTTTAAATAAGGGCACTAATCCTATTAGTGAGGACTCTGCCCTTGTGTCCTAATTACCCCCAAAATGCCCCACCTTCTATTACTATCACATTGAGGATATAGGTTTCAACATATAAATTTGGGGTACACAAACATTCAGTCTGTAACTTAATTCCAATAGAGATTTTATTGTTGAAGGTTCATATACCAACAAATAAGAAGGATGTGAACATCACCTCAGTCTGTAAATTGAATAATATCAAAGCACCAAACACCAGATATTCTGCTAACTATATTGTTTAGTGTACTTTTCCCCAGTTTTAAGCAGCCTGGAAGCTGGCTACAGGATGCATGAAACTGCCAAGCCACTTTTCCCTTCAAGCTGATTATAAATTTGGCTAGGGATAAAAAAAAGTCATTACGGGACAAAGAATATCATCTCTTTCCTGTGCCTCTTTTCCTCAGCATTTATTCAGACCCTCTATCTAGCAAAATCTACCAAATTATGCAATGTTACATAAAAATATTAAATGTTTATAATATAAAACTATCTAAGGGTTAATTCTAAAAACCTTTTAAAAGCATTTAACTAGCACTATGCTGTACAGAAAACAAACACTAGAACTTCTGATGTGCATATATAATATAGACATAATAAATGTTCATAATATGTAAACTGTATAAAAGTTGCTAATTCTTGGAAAACTAATACTATCTAGTTGCCTTCAGTTCTTTTTTTATTATTATTATTTTTTTGTCCCCTTTTTCGGTACTGGGGATTTAACCCAGAGGCCTTTAACCACGGAGCTACATTCCCAGCCCCTTTTTATTTTTTATTTTGAGACAGGATCTCACTAAATTACTGAGGGCCATGCTAAGTTGCCAAGGCTGGCCTCAAACTTGTGATCCTCCTCAGCCTCCTCAGCCTCCCAAGCCTCTGAGATTACAGGTATGTGTCACTGTGCCCAGTTTGCCTTCAATTCTTCAGGTAACAGTACTAGAGAGGAAGTAGGTGAGATATTATATCACTACTGAGTCTAAACTTTTTCTTAACTCTTCCCTTTGGATAACCCTACCTCCAATCATAACTCTGGAACTTCTCACCTCAAAACTTAAAGAGGAACATAATCTTCACCAACTTCAACATGTCATTTCCATGGCAAATTTCCTGCCTATATTATCTTAAAATACATTCACATCTCCAAAATTCCCTTAGAGGTGATGGAGGAATACGCACATCGAAGGAAATTTATTGTAGTTGAACCTAACGTAAAAAATAAAGATTGTGTGATAGTTTAAAAAATGTGCAAGATGAAACTAAGCCAGAGCATAAGAAGTTCACTGCAACTATTATTAATGGGAACAAAGAAAACTTGATACAAGAGAGACAGGCCAGGAGTTTTGAAAGATTATATGACATGAAATACCCAGAAGAAAAAAGTTTTTAAAAGCTATTAAGTAGGGTTCTTCCAAATATGAATGGACTCAAAGAGCCCTGACCTTTTTCCTTCTCCCCTTTTTCCTTTGTCCTCTTTTCTTCTTTCTCCCTTTTCATCATTTTGCTACTACTCAATTGTTTGCCACCCCAACCCACTACATCCCAAGTTGTAATCACTTCTAGTGATTCAGATGCATTTTATAAACTCCTTAGAATAGTTAAAACAATAAAAGAAGTCATTTCACAACTGCACTGTAAGAAAATACTGGTCATAAAACCAGATGAGTTCAAAGAACTAAACCATCAATGAGATGGGCAGACAGAGGCAAATTTATATTATGTATAGTAGTCAAGCAAGCAAGAATCATAAGAGCTTACCTGACCCTGCACCCACAGTTTCTAATACTGGCAATTTGGGCTTGTAAACTTCAAAAATCTGTCTTGATTTTCCATTTCCACCTCTATTATCTTACATGTACTGCTTCATCATTTATCACCTGGATTACTGTAAATCTCCTAACTGGTGCCCTTGTCTCTAGTATTACATCTTCTCATCAATCAATGCTGTAGGAGAATTTTTGCTTTTGTTTTCCAACAAAAGCCTAATTATATTGCACCACTGCTTAACACTTGTATGTGATTTCCCACTGCTTTCAGGATTAAACCCAAATCCAAAGAACAGTATATAAGGTCTTACAAGGTCTGACCCTTGACATCTCTCCAGTTTCTTCTACTGACTCACCTCCACTTAAACTCTATGTTCTAACATGCTTTCATCATTATTTTTAAAAATAAAAATAAACCCTAAGCTCTCCTGAACCACTTCAAATGAGTTTCTTGACCATGACCTATATGCCATGCATCTTTTATAAAACAAGAGTTCTTTTGGAAAGGGCGACTTGTATGTTTTAGAATTTTTGCTTTAAAATATCTTAATCTACCCAGCTAACAATCACCTCAACCTTTGAGAGAGAAGAGATGCCATCCCCCCAAGATTGGATCAGAAACACCTCTTGTATAAATATATTTATTATACATTATGCATAGTGATCTCCTAGCACTTCCCATGCAATATTTTAATTGTAGTTTATCACATTTTTTACAGTGAACTAAGGTTTAGTTGATAATGGTTAAAAGTATTTTGACACCCAGAAATATCTGAATTCCATTAGATGACCAGAGAATACAAAATTCTAGGAATGAAACTTCTAGAGATTTATGTAAAGTAAACTGTCTGAAACCCTCAAAAATACCATAGAAACAAAAAAACTACTTATATGGTTAGTGTAATTTTTTACTGTGGTTATAATGTACTAAAAACTCCTTTACAGTATTTTTCATGACCCTCTACATTTTTATAATCATAATCCATATGACTATGGTTGTCCTTAGACTCTCTGCCCCTGAAAGACATGACTCCTATTCAAAGCATTCTGTGCACTCCTAATTAATTACTCAGCTCTGCTGAACACAATGGAAATTTTCAAATGTTCTGAAAGTAATAATTTTTAAAGTAAAATACTCCTTAATTTCTAATATTCTTTGAATTAAAAATGATACACTATCACAAGTTTCTTCTGTTTTCCAATCAAAATAAATGGATTCCTAGTCCAAAAGTGAGTTTCAATCATACACAAATACTATAAGTTTGCCTCTAAGCAAAATAAATAAAATAGAGCATCAGTTTAAAGATTACATTTGATTTCAAAAAGGACACTAGTATATAAATGTATATAAAGGACACTAGTATATAAATATAAACCTTTTTCTTTAGGATTATTCAATTTCACATTAAAAGTAAACACTACCTTATGAATATAGTATTTTATTCCCAATGTTTCATTCATTCACCTAATTTTTTAGTACTACTATGTGTAAGGCATTGTATTAAGTCAGAAGTTGAGGATTCAATGATGAACAAGACAGGCATGATGTCTACTCTCTGGGAGTTTATCATAATCTAGCAAAATAGACCATAAACAAGTGAATAAACAAATCACTGTAAATTTTTATAAGCATAATTAGGAAAATGTAAAAGATATTATAATAAAGAATAAAGGAGAGAACCTATTTAAGAAAGCATGGGCAGAAGAGAGCTTCTAAAGATGAAAATTTGAAGCAAAGGTCAAAAGAATGAGAAAGAGGCAATCATGCAAAGATGGAATTTATTTGAGGGACAATGTGAAGAAGAGCATTCTAAGCTCTAATAACCACGCTTCAGATTTAGCTTAACCTGAAGAGGTTCTCTGGTTCCCTTTTATAAGACAAATGAATAAGACAAATAAGTAAATGCATATTTGGTAAAATAATAGAATAGAAAATTGATCCCAGGCAATTCTAAGGACAATGCACAAATCAGTTCACATCACACAATTACCTTTGACAATCAGTACCTTACCAATAACCAATAATTTCATGTAGGTATTATTTTCACTGCTATGCCTTAGTAATCAGTCTCCCTCAGATGGTCTTTGCTAAGGAAACTGTTTCTAAGTCCCTCTTTCCACCCCTAATTTTATAGACAAAGAATTAAGTTACTGAAAAGGCTTCCTGGTGAACAAAGGAGAGAAATCTCTCAATTTTTAGAAAATGGGAAGAAGATTTCACCCATGAATGCTATGAAAATATTAAGACTGAAAAAGCACTGTCCATAATCAGTTAATGATGATGATTATTTATTGCACACCAACATATGCAAGGCAGGACACTTAAGTCTATAATGATCACAACGATCCCTCATTATTACTCAGAACAGATGTGGTAACTCAGGGAGTTTAATAATATAAGCAAACCCTATAGCTATTAATCAGTAAAGAAAGGTTTCAAGTAAAAAATTCATCTGGCCTATCACACTTGTATCCACTACCTTTTTATTCATCACACTGTCTTAATTAGTTCTTTATCAAAGTGTATTGTCAACTGGAAGGCATTTAATTGCCCTTACTTTAAAATATAAAGTATATATAAAAATGTATTAGGCACTTTCTTATAAAATGCCAATCAATTTGTAGAATGCATTTTGAATCCTTAAAAAATTTACAAGCTTTCACTTTTGGGCAATGGCAATGGTTATTTACACATTGCAAAAATCATCCTTATTTAAGCCTTCAAGATGGATGGAGGTAGTAGCACATGCCTGTAATCCCAGGAGGAGGCTGATGCAGGAGGATTCCAAGTTCAAAGTCAGCCTGGGCAACTTAGCAGGACTATATCCCAAAATAAAAAGGGCTAGATATGTAGTTCAGTAGTAGAGCATCCCTGGGTTCAATCCCAACTACCACACACACACACACACCCACATACACAGTCTTCATGATTCAATTGCATAATTACATGCAATGTAAGAAGAAATGATAATGTTTTTAATATTAGAAGTTGAAAGACCACTAAATAGATCACAAACTCAAAATCAACAAAACTAAAATGGAATAAAATCAAATACATTTCTTTAAAACTCTTGAAAAGGCACGAACAGGTCCTAAAATAAAGAATTAATAAAGAGTGTCAACAAATCACTAAAAGTTACTAGCAGAAAATATAAATTGCTCTAAGCAAATGTAAAAGGCTCTCAACCTCACTGATTATAGAAAAATTGCAAATTAAATTGACACGGGCATATTTTTCACTGAAATCCTGACAAAGTTTTACCACACATTGAGTTAGGAAAGAAGTGGGGAAGTCTCCTTCCTGCTTATCACTTACACATATTTCCTCAAGGATACTAATATTTATAAAAATTTAAAATATGCTGAACCTTTGACATCTTGTACATGTGGGAGATTATATATGTATAAAAATATTTATCAAAATGTTTCTAATGGTAGAATACCTTTAAAAAGCCAGATGTTGTAGCACATGCCTATAATCCCAGAGACTTGGGAAGCTGAGGCAGGAGGACTGCAAGTTCAAGGCCAACCTGGGCAACTTAGTAAGTCTCTGTCACAAAATAAAATATAAAAAGACCTGGGGATTTAATTTAGTGGTAAAGCACTCCTAGGCTCATTCCCCAGTACCAGTGGAGGTTTGCAGGGGGAACTAGAAACAACTTAAATACCCATAAATATGGGACTACAGAAATTACAGACAGTTCATCAAATGAATTACTATGGTCATTAAAATGAATAAGACAGTTATATATTAGCATGTGAATTGATCTCCTAAAAAGCAAACTGCAGTACATATTTGTTTTTATGTTCACGTACATACATACATGTGTACATACATCCATACATGTGCACACACCACAAAGACAGATACACACAATATTTGACATACAAGTGCCTATTTTTATGCATAGACTATATCTGGAACATTATGTTAAGTGAACTAAGCCAAACTCAGAAAGTCAAGGGTGGCATGTTTTCTCTCATATGTGGAAGCGAAAAAGCAAATAGGAAGAAACCTGGGGTGAATTTCATGAAAATCAAAGGGAGATCAATAAAGTAGAAGAAAGGGACCAGGTGGAGTGAGAAAGGGAAGGATAAGGGAAATACTGAGAAATGATATTGCCCAAATTACATTGTTTTATACTATACATGTTTGAATATGCAACAATGAATCCCATCACTATGTACAACTATAATGCATGAATTTAAAATATGGAAAAAATATCTCAGGCATGAACCTTTTATGATATGCCCATTTATTTAAAAATCATATGTATCTTAGTACTGCCAATCTATATATTAAATGTTAATGAAGCTTAATTTCTTTCTTTTGCAAATAGAAATAGAAACTTCAATATTCTCTTTCTGTATTCCAATATAGTATCATGTGATGCCCTTAGGTATGCACATCTCACTTTGCTTAACACTTAATATGAATATTGAAACTCACAGATCATGCAAAAAATATTTTCATACAAGTTTCAAGCTCCTCACATCAAACTTATTTTTAACAAAGTTATTAAAAGGTAGCAGATGTGAATTTGGATTTCAGTTTATTTCTACCTATGACCTCTCAGCATAGATATTAACTTATAACTAAATGGGTGCCACTACAGAGAAAGGCTAGTCACAACCTAAAACTTTCTTGGAAATACTAATCACTGAACAATATTGGTATTATTTTTTCTTATATATCATATTTATTTAATATCCAATATTGATAATATACTATGAAACATTTTAAACATTTAAAACTAAATATATTATGCTTTAATCCCCAAGTAACTTCTTAAAATGAATATAAAAATAGTTCTGAAATAATACAGCCATTTTGAGGGTAAGATCACTTTCCAAGACAGGTAGAAATGCAAATAGATATTTTAAATAATTTTATTTTAAATAAATTTAGACATAAATACTTATTTTTCATGGCTACGTCATATATTCATGAATATATATTTAGAGAATTTTGTGTCTACCTAAATAATGCACATTAAATGCACAAACATGTATTTGTATAGTATGTAGTTTTACATACAGATATATCATATACTCATGAAACTACCTAAAAAACCTTTTACATTTTCCTATAAAACATACTGTTCATTTTGAATAATCCTTAATTCAATATTCAAAAGTTCATTTAAATTTCTGTTTGTTAGACAGACATAGAACTGTAATGAACCAGCCAATAATCACAATGATTTAGCATACTATTAAAAAACACATTTTACATTTAAATATGTGAGTCAAAAAAATAAAACTATACCTTAAGTGTCATTTCAGCAACAGTAGTTTTTAGCAATTATAGCAAAAAGTATGAATTCATATATTTAAACAAAACTGTAAGTTATCAAAAGCTTGGCTTTGTTAGTACCCATAAGAAAGTTAAGCAGAGTTAAGAGCGTGCTAAAAAAGCTTTTAAAAATAATTCTTTACTCTTCCACTAGTTGAAATAAACTTCTCAAATTGCTTAGCTTTCATATCCCATGCCAATTAATAAACCACATTCTCAAATATTCAAACACAAAAGTTAGCTTTGAAGAAATAATTCTTAATTTCAGTCAATATGTCAGGAATACATTTGCTCTTAGTCCTTCGATATCTCATGAGAAACTGTATCTTTTTTCTAAGTTCAGACTATTTGATATGTTTGTTACCATAAATGATATGAAGTAGTTTTCATTGAAATATGGAAAAATATATACGTATAGACCACGAAAAAAATGTCTTTATAAATGTATGAACTTAACAACCTGTTTTTTAAAATATGAGTAGAGGTCGGCATGTTATTTCCTTCATAGAGGAACCTGGCACTTACACTCGTGCGTTTCTATGAAGAATATGGGGAAAGTATATTTGATGATATAACAAAAGAACGGTCCCCCCCCCTTTGATATATAAACTGAGCTTAAGATATATTAAGATATATTAACTGTACAAGTTAATCTTTCACTAAATGACTCATTTCAAGAAAAAGTTGAGTTGGAAAAACATAAAAAGGTTACACTTGTTTTGCACGATCTCTTTCGTAGTAACTGAGAAATCAAATAACCATGAAACATTTAAAGGCAAACCTGTAGAAACAAATCTGTTACACTGAGCAGAAAGGAATCACAGAGCTCGAGATAACCCCGCCTGGACAGTTCCCTAGTGCTGAAGTTACACAGCATCTAACCAATGCCTGGGTGCTACATTACGCCTCCCACCCTCGGCAAAATTCGGGCCGCCTGGACCACGAGCACAAAGAGTAGAACTTCACGAGGTAGGAAGCAACCAAACCACGATACTGGTACAAACTGGAGTCTCTTCAAGACTACACAGATTTACTAGTTGCAAACAGGAAGAGCAGCAGAGTGCAGGGTGTTAGCACCCGCCGAGGGGGAGGGGCTGGAAGATGGCGGCGGCCGCACACCCACCCGAAACGCTACTGAGTTTAGGCCCCTCGCCGGTGCCGCCGCCCTAGTGCCGGCGGTGACCGAGGGCAGCTCTGCTCTTCCCGGCGCTGGGGACAAAGCGGCCCCGCGGAGGCGCGGGGCAAGGGACCCCCGGCGGCGAGCGCAACCCGGGCCAGCGCGCCTCCACCCGGGTCCGGCCAGGGAGCACCTGTGCACGGCCATATTGGATTCCTTGTCCCAGTCACTGCCTCCTCGAGAGGAGGGCGGGAAAGGAGAAGGGACACCAGGAGCCTGGGTTCAGCCCCATCCCCACCAGGACCACGGAGCTGAACTGGCCGGCGGGGAAAGCCGGAGGGCGCCGGGGAAAATTACACCGCCCAAAGACTGGCCACCGTCACCTCAGCCGGCCTCCGCGCCCTCCCACCGAGACACACACCCCCGCGCTCTGACACCCAGAAAGCAGCCCCGGCGGCCGGCGCCGGCCGCAGCCCTCGTGGCCCGGGCGCCGCGGGCGGGAGGGAGGGCGGCGATCGGGACGCGCAGGCGGCCGCAGGACAGCGGCCGAGGGGGCGGAGGGGCAGAGGAAGGGAGGCGGGAAGATGGAGCCCGGTCCTTACTTGAGCACTGACTGCTCCTTCTCCTCTTCCTTCTTCTGCCGATCCATGACAGCCAGGATGATTTTCCTCTCCTCCTCGGTGAGGTGGCTGAGGTCGGGCATCTCGGGCTGCGGAGGCGGCTGAGAGGCCGCCGGGGTGGGAGCCGGGCGGCCCCGGGGCCCGACAGGAGCCGACATGTTTGGTGGAGCTGAACCACCCTAGGGAAGCAGGGAGCCAACTCCACTGGCAGCGGCGGCACGGGCGCGGGCGGCTGGGGCAGCCTCCGGCGCTGGGACAAATACATACAAATCAATGGCCTTCAATCTGAGGCGACAGCCCCCCTCCCCCAAGAAAGAGCAGGGGGAGGGGAGGGCGGCGCGGCGGGGAGGGAGGGTTGAGGAGACCGCTCCGGGAAATGTTTCTTCTTCCCGGGGGCGAAGGGCTGGCAAGTGAGCGGTTCGGGGAGAGAGGAGCTGGAGGCCCAGAGGCGGAGTGCGCGGAGCGGCAGGGGAGGGTGGTGGAGTAAGGTGGCGGGGACAGCTAAGGGTGGGGTGACTGGAGGGAGCAGGCGGGAGGGCGGCGCGCGGGCCGGGACGCGAGTGTGTCCGGCCGCCGCGGGGGGCCGGGGGCGCGCGCGTCGTTCTGAGGGGAAAGGGGTGCCTGCGAACCAGGGCCCCGGGAGAGTCGCGGGAACTCGCTCCGAGCGCCGGGAGGCGGCGTCCGGCGGGCCGGTGGGGCACTGAGGTGAAAGCCGGGAGGGTAGTGAGGAAGCAGGGCGATCTCCCCGAGAAGCAGCTCAGCTGTCCCGCGGGCTGACGCGTCACAAGGCTCCTGTGCGGTGAGAGGAGGACCCCTCCAGAAACTGCGAAGATCGGGCCGCCGGGCCGGAGGCTGCCGCAGGAGACCCCCCGCCCCCACCCTGGGCTAGAGTGGAGAAGCGAAAGCCGAGAAGGAATGACTGGGGCTAGTGGCGGAGAGTGTTCGGGCCGCGGCCCTTCCACTGTCAACGTCCGGATTCAAGCGAGCTCGGACGCGCAGCAGGGTCGGGCTCCCGGCCCTCATCACGCGCCGCCCGGGGTCCCTCAGCCGCCGCCGCCGCCGCCGCCGCCCCTTGGGTCCGTGGAGTCGGCGCGTAGGGCCCTCTCGCTGCGCCGCCGCTGCTCTGTGCCGCCGCCCGCGCCGCCTCCGCCCCTCCGCCTTCCAGGCTCTTCCCGCGGGGGCCGCGTCACCTCCCCGTAGCCCAGGCCCGGGCACGGCGGGCGGCGGGCGCCCCACCCAAGTGGGTTGGGGCCCAACGGGGAGTGGTAGGGAGGAGGGAGCCCGATTGCGGAGAACCCAGACGTGGAGTGCGGGGAAGAGTGGGAGCGGAGGTGGAGAAGAGGGTGCCAGGTGTGGCAGGTGGGGAGGCAGAGGGGTGTGAGCGTGGGGGCTGGGGGGCGGCGCCCGAGGTGTGGGGCGGGGAGGGAGCGTGAGTGCAGTGGAGCGCCGGTGTCAGGTCTGTAGCTGGAGTTTGGTGGGGGCGCGGGGAGAAGGCGCTGGCGTGTCAGGCCCTGGGGTGAAGGAGTGGAGCGTGTGGAGGAAGAGCTCCGGAGCTGTCCGGAGTGGAGTCCTGGAACCGGGAGGACGTGCACAAGGGGGTCCCCCTGAAGCGTTAGGGATTGGGGACCAATAATTAGGAAGAACCGCGAGGAGTCACCTGAGTGGGGAGCCGGGGGATAAGAGGGAGTGAGGAGCACAGGTGGTGTCACGGGCCGGGATCCGAAGCGGGGATGAGGAAGTTCTGGACAACAGGGGTGGTGGCAGAGAATTCTCGGAGGGGTGCAGAGGGGAAGACGTAGGAGACCGTGGAGGTGAGATTGGGACACTCAGGGATTGTCAGGGATGGGGTGGGGGTGAGAATGAACAAGGCGGCCGGCCGGAGGCTGTAGAGTGAAAGATTTAAGTCTCAACCCGAGGGAGAGGAGGAGCAGCGCTGGGTTCCAGGGCTCCCGCCTCTTTGGTCCTTTTGGGGTCTCACGCTAGTCTACAAAGAGGCAGAGAAGCAAGAGCAGAGGTTTAGTCAGAGTCTGATTTTCGAAGCACCGAGAGGAGGACTCAGTGAAATAAGACCAGGGTAGAGGCAAAGCCACTCCTGGAGGAATGAGCGGACCGCCGCCTTCTGCTGTGCGCGGGGTTGAGCACCGCCCTGGCAACCCTCCCAGGGGGCGGGGCAGGGAGCAGCCAGGAGAGGAGCGTCGAGGGTGGACAGGGCTAGGCGTGAATGGCCAGGGGTCATCCCCTCTAACCCGCGCTCTCCAAGAACTGTGGACGACAGAGTTGGGCTGTGTGTCTGGGTGTACACACCCCTTCCTCTCCTCGCACTCTCTCCCTGTTAAGTATCAGGTCAGATTAATGGTCTTGTGAGTGGTGTAACGCCTTTGGGGTTTGTATTATATTTACCTCTAGTAAGCTCTCTCCCTTCTCCCTCTGTTCCCCAGGTACCATCTGACTAGCTGCCAATTTAAAAGAACTAGGAACAAAGAAGCCCTAGAAGTCTCCTGCCATTACTAAGCTTAAATTTCTATGTTTTTTTCCTCCCATGCCCTGTAATTGGAAAGAGAAAAGGAAATCGTGTACTTACATGCTGTTTTTATTATTATTTATCATTATTATTAATCACCTGTTTCAACAAGATGCATACATACTACAAATCAACTATAGTCTATTTGGAGCTAGGCAAACCAGATGGGATCATATAAATTCAATTTATTTAATTCTGATTTAAAGAAAACTCTCACCTACCTTAGTGACAGTGCCAACATGTGAAATGCTATGGACATGAACCTGAATCACTGAAACATTTGACTTCTTACAGAATTGAAGCAGAAGTGAGTGACCTTACTGTTTGTTTCCTTTTTACAGTCTTTACTACAACTAGATAAGTTTTTCTATTAAATGAAATTCTTAGACGTGGAATTATCTTAATATTATCTACAACTGAGCATGGTGGCACATGCCTGTAATCCCAGTAACTCTGGAGGCTGAGGCTGGAAGATTGCAAGTTCAAGGGCAGCCTCAGCAGCTTAGCATGACCCTCAGGCCCTGAGCAAGGCTTTGCTTCAAAAAAAAGGACTGGGAATATAGCTCAGTGGTGAAGCATCCTTGAGTTCAATCCCCAGTACTACAAGAAATAAATCTGGGCAGGAATGTAGCTCAGTGGCAAAGTGTCTGCCTTGCATTTGCAAAGACCTGGGTTCCACTCCCAGTTCCAAAAAAAAAAAAAAAAAAAAAAGACTAAATAAATAAATAAATCTACCATTAGTCACATATTTTCATGAAGTAAAATTTTGTCGCAGTATATCATACCAACAGAATAGACCTCATAAAAAACAATGCTTGCTATGTAGAAAGTACTATACTGTTATGAACTTTTCACTTGAATTAAAATTTTGTATTGGTTTAAAAATAGAATATATATATCATATAAAATTTATAAATGAACTTTAGCCAAAGTGAGCTACTTTTCAAAATAATTGCCCCAATTTAACATAAGACTGTTATATTCAGAACTAAATAAAGTAAACTATCTTGCAAGATCTCTTTTGGTCTTTATGCAATATGAACCTTAGAAGTGTTGATTTGTCTGTTCTGTTTGGTGTTTTACTTAAAATCTTTATCCTTATTCTCTGGGTCTTGTATGGTATTACATTTTAGGGCATATCCCTTGTTGTATAAACACATTCAGAGTTGAGTCAAAACTGCAATGTTTTTGTTTAACTTTAAAAGTTACATGGCCATCTTCATCACTGAATTTTCAAGGTCTTAACAGGATGACAGCTATTCCTAAAATTTAAGTCCTTTTCTGCAGTTCCTAGAGGCTTGTGAAGCCTATGAAACTGTGGACTTTCAATTTTACATATTAATAGGAGCTACTTGTAATCTGTAGTATTAGGTGGCATATCTAAAGTCCACAACTATAAACTGAAATCATCACATTATTAGAATTTATTGAGAAGTGAGGACTGGGCTAAGAAATCTAGCTGCCTCACAATGCTCAGAATCATTTGCAGCTCTACTACTGCACACAAATAGATGCTTGGCATTCCTGCAGCTTCTAACAGGTCTCCCTGCTTCTATTCTTGTAACTCTACAGTCTATTCTCAATATAGCATGAAGAGCAAGCATCCTAACACTTTAGTCATAACACCCTACTGGTCAAAATCCTGAGGTGGCTCCCCACTTCATTTATTAAGATTTAACTCCTTAAAATCTACAAGTCCCACTTGATCTTTCTGACCTCATCTGTTACTTTCTTTTAACTGTTCCCTCTGCCTAGAATATCTTTTGCTAAGCTATTTATTTGACTAACTCCCTCTCCTTCCATTTTTTTTGCTCACTTGTCCATTCTATTTAATATTCCAACCTGCCCCATACTCTCCCTGTTTACTCCTGCCTCCTTTACTCTACCCTGATTTTTCTTTTTTCCATTTCCATTTCCATTTTCCATTTCATTGCCACTCTCTTACAACTATTTTTACCCTAAATTGAATAATATACCTGTGTATTATGTTTATCATTGATATCTACTTCCTCCAACTAGAATATAAGCACAGAGGCAGTAAGAATTTTACTGTCATTTCCCGAGAACCCAGAAAAATACATGGCATCTAGTAGGCATTCCAACAAATATTTGTTTAATGGATTTCGGTGAAGAAGATTTTTTATTATTATTAGTTTAAGTTGGGTAGGATAAAGGGAAAAAGCATTCTTAACAGCAGGAAAAGTGGATGCAAAGAAGCTCTGAACTCTGCCAGTGTATCTAGGTTTCTTCAGGGTTCAGGTCCTTTCACCTCGTGACCTTACCTCTAATCCATCTACATACTCATCCCACTCTTCAGCCATGACAACCTTCTTGCACTTTACCAAATGTGCAGTTTCTCAGCTCTGTGACTTTACTCCCATCAACTTGAATCACCTTTTCTCTTCCCTTTCCCATAACCTTCTCTTTCAGTTAACTTCTTTGTCTCTGCCATATGTTCATCTCCTTTTTCTCTTACTTCCACCTGTTTGCCCCAGGCTGTCTGATCATTGTACACACCCTGCTCACAGATAGCACTTGTCACAGTGTGTTGTAGCCATTTCTTTCCTTGCCTGTATCCTCAACTGGACCATGAATTTTTTAACAGCAAGAAATGTGCCTTTCTTTCCAGGGCCTATCAGCGTGTCTCATACATTAATGGGCTCAATAAATATGTTTAACAAATATGTGAGTAGTTGCAAAATAATGAAAAAATCACTTACTAGAACATGAAGAAAGGGAAGCAGGGAGTTGTAGCAAAAGTTAACATTGGATAAATAGGTTGTGGCAATATTATGCTACAATTTATATGCTATGCTGAAAATTTTGAACTTGTCTTGTAATAACTAGGCAGTGGAAGTTTTTTAGCCAGAGAGAGAAATGACACAATCAAGTTAGATTTTTAGGAGAATATCCTTCCTTCAGTTTTTCGTCTACATCTAAAATACCCACTAACATAGAATAACTCAAACGACACAGATGCACAGTAGCTTAGGCATGGAGACACAAATAGCAAAATTTTTACTTCCTGTTTTCAGAATTTATTTTTGTAGCTATTTTGCTCAGTAGATTATAGCAGCATGATAATGAGGCCAAGGTCATGGTTAAAATCCCCAAGTGAGTCAGTCGGTACAGTAGCTACAGCTGACTGCTAATCTTTGCCAGTTTTCAAATGACCACATATTATTTCTGAACCAGGAATTGAGTGGGAGACTGTGACTGATTCATCCAAAGTTAATCAGCATTATTAGAGAATCAGTTCAAAGTGCATGGCTATTGGTTATAGGACCATAATGTCATTTTAAATTAAAATAATAAGTATTTTGTTAGTGATGACCAAAGAGCATAGCATCAGAGAAAGAATATATTATTTGTTCCTGGAAAATCTAGGGATTAGTACAATTTAATTATTGGGATTCACAGCCAAGAAATAATGAAAAATTTTGTGGTTGTTAGTGTAGATAAGTTTTATTAATTATTGGCAGTATAGGAGGTTATTTCTTACTTATCACATCATAAAAAGCTTAAAGCTACTATATTGAAAGAATCTAGGAAAATAATATTTCAATTATCTTTCATTTATAACATAAAAAGTTATTTCTATTTTTCCCCTTGTAACAGTCAATAAGTACATCTGTAAAGTGAAATAGGACAAAGTTAGAAGTTGGTACATGTAGACATAATTGTCGTTATTATTTTCTTAATTAAATGTTTATTCTAATTACAGCTCTGATCACTTAAAGAAGTTTTTTATAGTTAATTTTATAGGGGGCAGAAATAGTTTTAAACCCCCCAATGAATGAATGGATCTAGGCATAAAATGCTGATTAAATAATAGCACGTGCTGACATCATAAAAATAACCAACAAGGCATTATGTGCTTCCTGATGAAAGAACATAATACCACTTGTGAAACTGTCTTACCAAATACAAAACAAAGCAAAATTAAACCTGAATCTGAACATCTTCTAGAACCATCTCCCAATTTATAGGGTATTTGGAGGACAGAGGAACAATTTAAACTGCACCGTGGGATTGCAATCTCTGAAACATTCTAGAAAACATACTAAAAGACTAAATCCAGTTTTTTCAGTAAATATATTGCAAGAAAAAAATAAAAAGATGAAAGTGAGATCTACATTTAGATTGGAAACCTCATTTGGACCCTGAGCTTTAAAAAAGAATGGAAAAAATGTTTATAACAGAACTTGAAATTTGGATAGTGGATATTTGATGATAACAGAGAATTATCATTATTTTTAGAATAATGATATTGTGATGATGTTAAAATGTAAAGAATTGTTAGTGACACATACTGAAATACATCTGGATAAAATGATGTGATATTTGAGTTGTGCTTCAAAGTAATATAAATGAAGGATTGACCATGAAAGACCAGAAAAATTATTCATGACAAAAGTTTTTACAAAGAGATAAGAGTCTCTAATTTTCATTCTTGTTGCCATTCATTGTACTAAGATATCAATATAAATTCAGATGATCCTTTATTAAGCATTCATTATTTGACAGATACTATATTAGATGTTTTCACAGTTTTTGACACCTTCTATGAAGAATGTATTAGTCAGATTTGCATCACTGTGACCAAAATGCATGACAACACTTAAAGAAAGGAAAGTTTATTTTGGCTCATGTTCCAGAGGTTCTGTCCATAGTCAGTTGAGTCCATTCCTCTAGGTCCAAGGTGAGGCAACATCATAGTAGAAGAGGACAGTGGAGGAAAACTGCCAGCTCATGATAGCCAGAAAGCAAAGAGAGGGGAAGGGACCACAGGGAAGATGAATCCTCCCAGGACAAACCCCCAGAGATCCACTTCCTCCAGTCACACCCCCACTGTCCTACAGTTGTCACCCAGTTAGTCCACTCAAACTAGGATGGACTGATTAGATTACAGCTCTCATTCTCCAATCATTTCACCTCTGAATACTCCTGCATTAATATAGGGGGTTATCTCATATCCAAACCATAACAAAGAATTACTATCATTCCATTTTATAGGTAAGAAAACTGAGCCTCAGACAGATTAAGTGATTTGGCTAAATGGAATGGTTAATTTCAAGTTAGTTTTCAAATCTGTTTCTCATGGCTCCATGTTCATTATTCATTTGCTTAATATGGTTATATGTAGATATTCTGTTTCCTTGACCAAAATCTAAGCACACATTTATTGCAGTGCTTAGCATTTAATAAGCATAATAAAATACTTATATTTAACCCAAAATACTCTCTAATAACTATCATACTTGAAAAAATAATCAGTTTTTAAAATTAGAACAGAAACTAACATTTAGTTAAGGTGATCATATATGTTCCACTTTGGCTGACACTCACTCAGTTTTCCCAGGACAGTCCTTTTTAACCTGTTTGTTCAGTTGTGATTATTGGTTGCAATTTATTTCAGTCCCAAAGTATCCCACTTTACACCTCATATTATATGGTCATGCTAAATTTACTGGAACATGAATTAGACTCAAATGCACAATACTTAATGAACATAGAAAAACTTTGAGCCCAGCTCGATGGCACACACCTGTAATCCCAGCTACTGGGGAGACTAAGGCAGAAGGATTAGCAGTTCAAGGTCATCCTGGGCAGTTTAGTAAGACCTGTCTGAAATAAATAAATAAATAGCACTGGGGATGTGGCTCTATGGTATTGGGCACAATCCCCAGTAGAGAGAGAGAAGGAAGGGGGGGAGAGAGAGAGAGAGTGGGAGAAGGAGAGGGGACAGATGGAGAGGAAATAGAAGAAAAAGAGAGGAGGGGAGTGAGGGAGGAAGGAAATGGAGGGAAGAAGAGAAAGAAAATCTTTAAAATTCAAATACTGTGTTCCTAAAATGAATGTCTAGGTCATAAACATCCTGTGATTGCAATTCCACATGCTAGACATTTGAAATGAAGTTAATGAATTCCTCAATAGAAAAGAGTAAATCACTCTGACTATATTAAATATTCCCCTAGGACAAGATTTTGACACCAACTGAAATCCAGAACTAACCAAAAGAAATACTGAGCCCATTTTCTAATGAAGATACAAAAAAGTGGATCAACTACTCATGGACTTCTAAAATAAGCATTGTAATCAATACTGAAGTATCAACATAGGCCTGAAATACAGTGTAAGAAAATAAAGTTATAGCAAGACTGTCAGAAGGAAGAAAAGATAATAGCTGTTTATTTTAAAACGTGAAGAAAGTGATTGTAGAAGTTTGGTAAAAATCTAGAAAATTTGGAATGGGTTATAATCCAAACTTCCCACAAAATTGTGGCTCTCAGAGACAAAGGGTATGCTATCATTTAAATATGGTTTACATTCTAAAATTCCTCTTTTAAAAATTCCCATTATGAGATATTAAGAGGTGGGACATTTAAGAGATGATTATGGTCTGCTCTTATTAATGGATTAATCCAATCATGTGATTAATGGATTGCTGCATTAATGGATTAATGAGTTATCTAATGAATGAGTCTGCCAGTTGGGCTAGGTCTGACGTGCTCTTTGTCTCTGATCAAGTGATGCCCTCTACCACCTTGGGACTCTGCCAGCAAGAAGGCCATCACCAGATGTGGTCCTTCTTTATTATGGACCAGAATCAAGAGCCAAAATGAACCTCTTTTATTTATAAAACTTAATGAGGGTGTGGTATTATATTATTAGAAACAACAAGCATACTAAGACAGGGTGAATTTGTCTTTCACAATGTGACTGGCTGATGCTTCTAACATCTCCCTCTGCATATGAGGATTGCTTTAGTCTTATCTAGATGGTGCCTGATCCAACTGCATGTCCTTTACTCTGTCAGACACCATGAAATTCAAGAAACCTCTTCGTAGATCTGATGACAGGAGATGCAAAGCTTACTATCAGCTGTGTACTGATGGTACTGCATCCCTAATTACTTCACTATCTTTCTGATTAGCGTCATATAACACTAAACTGAAAGCAAGATAGAAAAGAGCCCTGTCATTTCCTGTAAGGGAAAGGTGAAGAAAGGATTACCAGAAAAAAATCAAGAATAACCTAAGATTGTTAGCTTTTATCTTACTAGTTAAAGGAAAATTTGTTCATTCCAATACCAGAATGAGACAAATGTTTATCATGTTTATTATTTGTATGTTTTATAGATAACCTAGTATATATCAAGAAAATGTTACCATATCAAAAAATTTGGAAAAGTCATTCAACTTTGGAAGATTTAGTTTTCTCTTATGAAACAAAAGTTCTCTATAAGATGATCAGTAAGATTCTTTCTGCCTTTTTAAGGTAATGAATCTATAAAATACAGCCATTATCTAATACTGACTTTTGAAACATACTATTTATTCAGCAAGCATATATTAGGAACTTTGTACTTCCACTCCTGAGTTGCTAGGATTACAGCCTGTGCCACCATGCCCAGCTGCATACAGTCATATTTCAAGTGTTCAGTAGTTGTACATGGCTAGTGGCTATCACTTTGCACACCACCAATATAAAACATCTCCAGAAATTTCTATTGGAGAGGAGACCAGTTAGGCATCTGTATTATAAAGAGTCAACATTATGTTTGTTTGTTTGTTTGTTTGTTTGTTTGCAGTGCTTAGGATTAAACCCAAGGACCTCGTACTAGGCAAGTGCTCTACCACTGAGCTATATTCCCACTCCAGGAGTCAACATTGTGAAGAACATCCCACTGCCTTTATCCTTTGTTTATTTTAAAGTGTAAGCTTTTCTTCCTGTAAGATATTTTAAGATGTATTTTAGAAAAGAAAGACCTTTGTTATATCTCAAATTTGTATATGTCAAGGATTAAAGTAAGGTATGGCTAACTAAACAATACCTTTTACCATGATGTCATTGAGGTCATTCGGTGACATAGCTTGTGGTTCATGAAGAATTTTTTTAATGCAACAGTCAAGGTTAAGAAAAGGAAATATTTGAAAACCATATTGAAGGTGAGGAGATTTCTTTTTTTTTTTTTTTGGTACCAGCATTGAGCGTAGGGTCACTTTACCACTGAGTCGCATCCCCAGCCCTTTTTCTTTTACTTTTAAACAGGGTCTTATTAAATTGCTGAGGACCTCACTAAGCTGCTGAGGCTTGCTTTGAGCATGCAATCCCCCTGCCTCAGCCTCCGGAGCTACTGGGATTACAGGTGGATGCTACCACACCCAGTGAGGGCAGGGATATCTTGGCAAACTAAATGATATCATTTTTCTTTAAGAAACAATGCCAAGGTTTGGAAATCCCAGAAGACCATAACACCCCTGAGAAAATGAGCTCATTTGTAAGTAAGCCTGTAAGAGTGATGACAGATACGCTCCTTGCATGTAAGCACTGGATAAATAAGGCTCAATTTCAAGTCTTATACAATCGCCACAGTAGTGTAGTCAAAAAGTGAGAACTGAGCACAAAGGTATGAAGATGGAGCCTATTCCAGGACTTTTCCTAATAAGAGAAAGAACTCTAGCTCTTGGATTCTTTCAGTAAGGCTAAAGAAAATATCAATACAAACTGACAAATGATAATGCAAATTATTGCCTCATGTAACTAGAAAATCCAGAAATAGATAAGATTTCCGAATTGTTTAATTCAGCTGGGCTCAGTGGCACGTGCCTGAAATCAAAACAAGGTAGGAGGCTAAGGCAGGAAGATCACAAGTTTGACACCAGCCTTCAAAATTTAGTGAGACCCTGTCTCAAAAGAAAAAATAAAAAGGGCTGGGGACATAGCTCAGTAGTAGAGCCCAATGGGTTCAATCACCAGTACTACACACACACACGAGAAGAACTGGATGATCCAGAAGAACCCAGGATTTCATTCTGGACCTGAGCTTTGCTGTACATGATGCTGACTTTAACAGTGATTCTTTTCATGACATAATATGGCTAACAAAAACAATTAGGACCTTTCCCAAACTGAGTTAGTCTCTTCCCATATGCATTCAACAGAATTTCTGAGCCAGGCATGGTGAAACATGCCTATAATCCTGGCTACTCAGCAGGCTAAGGCTGGAGGATCACAAGTTTGAGACCACTCTGGGCAATTTAGTGAGACTCTGTCTCAAAAGAAAATGAAAAAGGCTGGGATGTATCTCAGTGGTAGCACCCCCAGGGTACTGAAAAAGAGAAGAAGTTCTGAACTGTGCACTGATTGGAGCACCACTCCTTCTTTTTATGGCCCAGGCAGGCCATGCTCTGATGGCTGAGGTCTGAAAAACCTGAACCTATAACTGTGGCAAGAAAGTGAAACTACCTGATAGACAACACCTGCCAAAACCTCATGAATGCCATGTCATGGGGAAAGGATGAAATAAGATCTTGTGAAAGTCATACCATTTACTGTGTCATCAGAAAAGAACTTTGACTTCTTTAGTTTTCTCTAATGTCAATTAATTTTTGAAAGATTTACATCTCAAGTGATTTTTTCATGATAATATATACTGTGAAATGTAAAAGTGAGCAAATGATGTTGGTTTCATATGCTCAGATGAAAATCACATGAAGATGGTATAAGGGAGAAAATAGTGGTATGAAAGTAGAAATTTTTATATTTTTAGTGTAGCCACAAAATGTGAGGAAAATAGATCTTAAAATAAATGATGTAACCAAAAGATTATTGGGTTACTTTACCCTAAAACCATAGATGAATATCTGATAAACTAAAGCAGAACCAAAAGTAAAATAGAAGGATTTTAGTCACACTACTGTTAAAATATATATGCATAGGAATTAATTATAGAGTTCCTAATATACAAATGTATATTGAATTGATAACCATAATAAGGTACAACTTCAAGCATGTTATTTCTTGAGGGAATTTTATCCAAGTCTAGTAGAAGCATTACAAATGTTTTTCAAGTAACTGAAAAAACCACAAGTGGATGAAGGACATTAATAAAAATAATAATAATAATAATATACTTATTTCATTTAACTTACTTTAAGATTAATGATAAAATTATGGCTTTAACTATCACCTTAATCAAACTACTATCTAAAAGAGTATCATCAATTTTAGTCCTTCATTCCCAGATGTCTACAAAGCATTGGTAAGTTTCATTATCACCTAAAGCCCAATATTATCTAAAACAGTTTACCCACTATCCCTTCTCCAAAAACAACAAAAAACAACAACAACAACAACAATTTTTTCTCCAACTTCTAATTTCTATCATTGGTATCCTCATTTCCCACAAATCTTCCAGGGCAGGTATGTCAAAAACATGAATGATTATTTCTGATGACTTTCTATCATCTAGTAAATCCCCTATGTACTATCAATTATTAAATATCAATACTATTAATTATTCCTTACAATATCCCAGACATATCCTTTAAATTATTCTCATTGCACCACCCTAACCTAAGTTCACTGCACCACCCTAACCTCAGTTATTATCACTCTGATAAATAATAACAGTATCATAAGCATAATATAGGAGAATAATCATTGGGACTTGAGTCAGGACACCTCTAATTTGTTAAGTCATTTTAATTGTCACAATCTTTAGTGTCCAAATTCTTCCATAAAGTGAATGGGAATGTTCTTTTTGGTTCTAAAATATGATGCCAGGATTACTTTTTCTCACTTCAGTCTATTCCACTCTTTTCTTCCAAATAATTCTGTACTGCTACCAGATTCACCTTTTTAAAAACACAACTTTTCTTATAACACACAGGAAGCAAACTAAAGCATTATTTAATAGAGCCATCTCTGAGGTTAGAATCCAAGGATGTTAATCTCAGTTCTACCACTTACTAAAAATGTCACTAAGTGTGCGTCATATGTAAATTAAGGAAAATGATAGTATCTTGTTAAGGATTTTAACAATTAAATGATGTAATACATGAATAATGTTCATCTTATAAGAATTGTGCAGCAAATGTGTTACTCTCATATTCTCCAGTTAAAACTCACTAATTGACTTTGTCTACAAAAAGTCCAAAATCCATAGCCCAAATCATATGGTTTTCTGCATCTTCCTCTGATCCATTGTTTTACTTACCCTATTACAGTATATACACACTTCACCTCACAAATATCTATGTACTTTTTATATTCCATGGCCTCCTAACTTATCTTCATCTCTTCAAGATCACTTATACTAGGAAAAATCCCAGCTCCTTTACTTATTTGAAATGTAACCATCTAACTTTGAGGACTTTCAACTACATAAGACACCAAATTAAACTGAGTTAAATGATAAGAAGACGTAGTGGTCCACGGTAACAGACTTCAGGGTGTCTTGCTCTGTAGCTGCCTCTGTTCCTTGCAGTTGTCTTAATAGTGCCCTCCTCTCTATATTTCCTTGGTCCTCAGGTTGCCTTACCTAGAAAAATGACTCTAGTAGTTCCAGGCTTTACACCCATGCACCATAGTGTTGAAGAAAGAGGGGTCCTTTCTAGGATTTCAAACAACAGTCCTGAAAGTCACCCTGATTGGTTTATACTCCTCTTCCCATCTTCCACCCTCTGCACCAACCTAACAATGACATAAGCAGGGGAAATGAAATGTGCCTGTTGTTGATTTAATTAACCACAGCTTCCCCTTAAGTTTGAGGAGGGAACAACTTCCTCCAGAGTACTTGAATTCATGATAGAGGATTCATGTTACTCAAGTTAAGGTCTGATCCTGTTTGTAATGGGAAAGCAGGTAATGAATGTTGGCTGTGGAGGCCATGATGTCCACTCCATCCTTAAGGCCCACCTAAATATCTTTGACAGTATCAGTTTCTATAAATACTGCCTTACCTTGTCTCATACTGTCATTTTCTATGCATAAATGTCTTGAAGTCAAAGGCATTCTCTTCCTACTCAGCTTTAAGGGACATACAGAAAACACTCAACAGAGGAAAAATAATTTTATTGAGGATTTAATAATTTAATTGAGAAAGTAGAAATAGGTGGTTGAAAGAAATGAGATGGGTGGAAGAAATTATCACAACTCTTAGAGTTGCCCTCAAGGAGAGAGTAACAAGAAATGGCTCCCTCTGTTCACTCAAGCAACTTCACTCCCCAAAATAGGAGCCTGCAGAATCCTGTTTTTGTTTTCAGAATGAGCTTGAAGCCAATATGATTTTCTAATAGCTGTGTTTGCTGATTTTATTTATACCTCCACAAGTGGCTTTCTTAGCCTTGACAAGCTCAATTTTCTTATTTCTTTAGTATCTCTCAAAATGTTTTCCCTCAAGTGGCACCTGGGAAAACCTATTCTATTCATTTCTTTCATAACTGCTCTCTTGACCTTTTTCTTGCTTCCACATTACTCTTGCAAACAGGACTTATTATTGCCAGTCTTCATTCTTTGAGAAGGAAAATGATGACAGACCTAATACTTTTTATAAAAATATTTTGCTATTTCTACACAAAACATTTTATTAATGGAAACCACACATTATTTATTTTATTGAAATGTTATGACTTGAAATTTGGGTATCTGATAGGTCTCTTATAATAAAAACTCCACAGTGCCAACTATTGTTTTTGAATTTGCAGGTATCTCATACTTCACAAAGGAGCCAAAAACATACAATGGAGAAAAGATAGCCTCTTCAACAAATGGTGCTGGGAAAACTGGAAATCCATATGCAGCAAAATGAAGATAAACCCATATCTCTCACCCTGTACAAAACTCAACTCAAATTGGATCAAGGACCTAGGAATTATTCCAGAGACCCTGCACCTAATAGAAGAGAAAATTGGTCCAAATCTTCATCATGTTGGCCTAGGACCAGGCTTCCTTAACATGACTCCGAAGGCACAAGAAATAAAAGCAGGATTCAATGATTGGGATAGAGTCAAACTAAAAAGCTTTTTCTCAGCAAAGGAAACAATCAGCAATGTGAAGAAAGAGCCCTCAGACTGGGAGAAAATCTTTGCCACACACACTTCAGATAGAGCACTAATCTCCAGAATCTACAAAGTACTCAAAAATCTTTACACCAAGAACACGAATAACTCAATCAATAAATGGGTCAAGGAAATGAACAGACACTTTACAGAAGAAGATCTACAAGCAATCAACAGATTCATGAAAAAATGTCCAACATCTCTTGTTATAAGAGAAATGCAAATCCAAACTACCTGAAGATTTCATCTTACCCCAATTAGATCTATGTCTTTTATTAAGAATACAGGCAACAACAGGTGTTGGCAAGGATGTGGGGAAAAGGGTACACTCATACATTGCTGGTGGGAGTGCAAGTTGGTGCAGCCACTCTGGAAAGCAGTGTGGAGATTCCTTAG